>FR997815.1:4027196-4441237 GCA_905475355.2 Clostera curtula
AGAATGCTAATCTTTAAGTATTCATATTGATAAGGTAAAATAATATTTCTGTTTTACCTCTGTCTTATTTTTTCATGCCACCGTGATAACAGAATATGGTGAGACACCTAAAATATATAAATTATTTCATAGTAAACCCACATTTCGCAAAATAAGTTGATTTGATTTCATTTTTTTACCAGTCACCCTGTATAATAATAATAACATTATTTGTCAGAGAATGTCAAAGCCTTAGAACTAATTTAATTTATTAATGATGTAATTTAATTATCATTTAATTTTTATTTATAATTTATTCACAATCAGGATACCATTATTACTACCCGCACTCTTCTTAGTAGAGAGGCACGTCGCTTATGAATAGTCTTTTTTTTCACCCTTGCTTCAACAAACATGGTTGAGGCAACTTATTTGCCAACTTTTTTGACAAAAAAGTATTTATTGGTTTGGTTGGATTATAAAAAATCTTTTTTGTAATTTTTTTTTTTTTTATTTGCTTTTACTTCATGCAACCTTTTTTTTTGCTATCTTTACATAATTCAAAGTTTGTTTAACATATCAAGTCGTTCGGAAATAAAGTATTCTCATATATTTTACTAGCTGATCCCGCAAACGTTTTTTCACAAATAATGAATGCCACGCAACTACCTTTTTTTCCTACCAAAGTCTATAGGTCTTATGGTCCCAGAGATATCGTGATTAGTCAATATATCTATGGAACAGTTCATATATATATATATATATATATACATACAGTCGACTCTCCTTAATTCAAACCTGCATTAATTCGATAATTCGAACCTCTCTGTAATTAAAGTTATTTAAGTATATAGATTGGTATGCCAAATTATAAAGTTTAATTACCAAAAATAAAGTAGAATACTTTATTAAAAAGTATGGTTGGTAACCCTAGTTGTTGGTCTGTTATGAAGGATTGTATTTTCTTCTAGGTGACAACAGACGTAAATGACCTGGATAGGGATGAGGTGAACATCATCTCGGGAGCTCTGGAACTGAGAAAGAAGCGCGTGACAGAAGTGATGACCAAGTTGGAGGATGTCTTTATGCTGCCAATCACATCCGTGCTGGACTTTGAGACTATGTCCGAGATTATCAAGTCTGGTGAGTCGTAAACTTTTAACAAAACCGACTTTGAAGTCGGCGTTTGTTTTTTAAGTGCAACGAAAGCCCTTTTCAATACGCTTTTATTAGCTTCGCTTGTATGTATGTAACGGAATTTTTGAACATGATTTTGACCCACTACAAAGCGTCGGGTTAACTCGAAATTTGGCATACTTGGACCGATGACAATTCAATATTTTAAACATTTTGACCCGTTATCATTAATAGAATAATAATAATAACGGTGATCAAGGTGGAACACCGCTCTTCGATGCAATAGCTAATAGAGATGTAAATATCATAAAGCTATTGCTATATTTTTTAGTGATTATTTAGCAATAGCATTATGATAAAAAACTAAAAAATAAATAATAAAAAATAAATCAACAACTTCAACTAAAAAATAAATAATAGTTTAAAAAAATACGCTTTTATAGAAAATCGAACTAAAAAATAGAAAATAATGTATTTTTTGTATTGTGGCGTATTTATTTTAATGGTGGAAGCCTTTTATAGGGCCCCAGCGGGGGGACGGGGCTGGGGTATGTGGGAGTCCCGGTCGCAAAGAGATGATTATTCACAAGTCTGGGTGTCATTTGTGTTCGTGAATTACATGTTTGTAAATCGCTCCCGCGATACAGGTTACGCGTAGTGCAGAGGCTGCGTTTTAAAAAAAAGTGTTCGTTACTACTACTCAGCCCGTAAATAATAATAATAAATAATAAAAGTTTATTGACATTCGTTTAGGTTACAGTACACCGGAAATACATGTCTACATAGTATAGGGCACATTCACTTACGTTCACTACACCAAGTTAGAACTTATGTATAAAAGTAGCGTAGAAGAACAGTTAAATTATGATAATGCTATCACAAGTAAATCAACGGTTCACATCACTTCACTATCACTATCACTATCACTACATAGTATAAAACAAAGTCGCATTCTTCTGTCCGTCCCTATGTATGCATAAATCTTTAAAACTACGCAACGGATTTTGAAGCGGTTTTTTTTAATAGATAGAGTGATTCAAGGGGATGGTTTTTATGTATAACCCACCCCCGCTTTGCACGGGCGAAGCCGGGGCCGGCCACTAGTACTTGATAAAATAATATATAAATGCCCAATGACGGTATACAGAGAAAAGTTCTTTACCTCCCGTGCTAGTCAAAGACTGTGTTACGTCAAGGTAAGATTCTCGCTCATGCACGCAAATGAACCACTACTGAGTCTCTTTTTTTTTAAATTTAAATCTATTACTGGTGTTTTTGAAAAGTCAAAAGTGAAGTTAGGTTTAAATTTGCTTGTTCCAAAAAGTAGATCCGATGGAGTGGATCTATGTTACAAACATCTGATTGGGTCACATTGATTTTGAGTCGGGCCTCCCCAGAAGATTACCCTACTGTGCCACCCTGGGTTTCGTCAACAGGGTTTAGTCTCAAGTTTCCTTCTCTTGCGGCTAGGTATTTACACCCTCAGGATTGAATGGGGTGGTGACACTACGAATTCTAAATCCGGTCACCACACAGATATACAATTCGTGTAACATTAAAATAAGTCTAAGGTTCTCTGTTATCGTTACAGTCCATAAATAAATATAAATATCCTGGGACGTTTCACACAACGCCATCTCGTCCCAAGCTAAGCAACTTAATGCTTGTGTTATGGTAACGAGATGGATGATAAACTACTTATATATATATATATATATATTTTGTAAATATATACATATTATATATAGAAATGACACCCAGACTCCGAGCCAGTGCCTCTGGTTTAGACAAAGACACTTGCCCGACCCCGGAATCGAACCCGGGACCCGTTGATCCAAAGGCGGCACATCTAACCACTAGACCAACGAGGCACTAGACCAATGACCCACTACTGGGTCGGGCCTCCTCCAAATTCATGGAGGGAAATTAGCCTACTGTGCCACGCTGGCAAGACGGGCAATCTGTTGTTAAGGTGCATCTAAAACGGCCTTGCGACCACAATAAAATATCATATTTTTTGTAAGTGCTTTTCCAAACATGCGCTGTTTGCGATGTCAATTCGCGGGTCATTATTAGATTGGCCTACCCGTATATTGGAGGTGCGCCAATCGTCTCCAGTTAAATGGAATTGGGGTATCGTTGAGCTTTTGAAGATCGATAAAGTGGGTGCCATGTGTAGTATACTGGCCAGTTACGGTCGATGACGATTTTAATACGGTCCTCTTTTGACGTTGTCAATTAAATATTAACGTTGTCAATTAATTATTGTAATCGAGTCCCCTCATCGTTGCCACTTATATATCCCCCGATATAATATACCTACATATAGGAAATACGAGTATAGCAACACATTTAATAATATCTTACTAATATTATAAACGTGAAAGTTTGTAAGTATGGATGGATGTTTGTTACTCTTTCACGTAAAAACTACTGAATGGATTTTAATGAAACTTTACAATAATATAGCTTATACATCAGAATAACACATAGGCTACAAGTTATAAAGATATTATGTGAATTACAACAATATAAACAAGCCGAATTCAAAATTTCTAATTGTCAAATTTTCGGCCATATTAAACTATAGACAACATAACGTTTCGCTGTCAGTTGCGTTTTGTTAAAGTAGGTTTTATACGGACGGGATAAAAATCTCAGGTATCCTATGTCCAACTTTCTTTTTGTTTTAAATATTTATAATGCGGAACAAAGTTCGCCGGGTCAGCTAGTGGACAATATTTAATTGACAACGTCAAAACAGGATACATTGTGGACCGAGGACGTGGTTAAGGTGGCCGGAAAACGATGGATACGGACGGCCCAGAACCGGCCTTTGTGGAGAACCGAAAGGAGAAAGAGGGGAGACCTATGGCCAGCAGTGGAAGTCTTTTAGCTGTAATTATGATGATGAAGTTCTAAATCTACAAATTTTTAGAGAGTAGTATTTTTTTTTTTTTAGTTTTATTTTTTGACAACACCACAGACTTTTAGTCCGTGTTCTTTTTAGCAATGAATGGTAATTTAAATTATTTGCTCTTCTTTTTTTTCCTTTCGTCTATCGTACCCAGCGCCTTGGCACCTGGGACATTGGTGTTTCATTTAACCTACTCTCAGTAGGTGCTTCCTTAGCTTATGTTTGGTAATAGTTGTTTGGTCTTGATATTGAAATTATATTCCGTGTCCGTGATAGTAGTAATTAGAAATCGGTAGTCTCAACCGATGGAACCAGATATATGATGGAGGAAAACACAGTATGCTAAATAAGAACGAAAGGAATAGATGCGAGAAATGGTATGAAAGGACATTAGCTTAGCCACAGATATAATAATACCCTACGGCAGAGCTAGGATGTGGAAATGAGAAAAAAAGAACTTGGCGCAGTGGTTGAGCGATCGACTGCCGCGCAGCATGTCGCGGGTTCGATCCCCGCACGGAAGAAATATTTGTACGACCTACAAGTATTTGTTCCGGGTCTGGGTGTTTTCTATATATCATCATCATCATTTCAGCCGAAAGACGTCCACTGCTGGACATAGGCCTATATATAATATGTATGTATTTACAAAAAAAAATGTATTTAAGCAGTGTATCATCCATCTCGTTATCATAACACAAGCAATATGTTGCTTAGCTTGGGACGAGATGGTGTTGTGTGTAAAAAAAAAAATAAAAAAATTACAAATTTACGTATGTCTACAGGTTTTTTGCGTCAGTGAGGTGACGGATTTAGATTATCGTCATAGTGTCACCACCCCATTTCAACCCTAAGGGTGTCGTAAGAGCCGACTAAAGAAAATTACACGGCGGAAAACTTAGCCGCAAGTGAAGGAAAACTTGAATCGAAACCCTGTGCCAATCCGTCTGGCCAGCGTGGTACAGTAGGCTTATTTCTCTCCACAAATTTGGAGGAGGGCCGACTCAGTAGTGGGTATTTTACTAGCTGGAATGTATAGGGTTTTTATTCCACCCTGTATACTGACCTTAGCCGCCTTATGATAACATCTTCGTGCTAATACTATGTGATGGCATGATAATTGGCTTCGGCGATTTAAGATTAGTCACAACTAGCAGTATGTTCAAGCTATTTATTACTCGTTAGCATTATTTTAATGTTACACGAATTGTATATGTGATGACGGGTTTAGAATAGACGACACGGTTGGCGCAGTGGTTGAGCGAACGACTGCTGCGCAGCGTGTCGCGGGTTCGATTCCCGCACGGAAGAAATATTTGTAAAACCTACAAGTATTTGTTCCGGGTCTGGGTGTTTTCTATCTATAATATGTATGTATTTACAAAAAAAATGTATTTATGTAGTTTATCATCCATCTCGTTACTTTTTTTTTAAACGAAACCCCTGCACTAGGTATAACCTTTGTTGCGGGGGCAGTTTACAAACATGTAATTCACGAGCACAAATGACACCCAGACTCTGAGCCAGTGCCTCTGGTTTAGACAAAGACACTTGCCCGACCCGGAATCGAACGCGGGACCCGTTGATCCAAAGGCGGCACATCTGACCACTAGACCAACGAGGCAGTCAAGTTACTATAACACAAGCATTAAGTTGCTTAGCTTGGGACGAGATGGCTTTGTGTGAAATGTCAAAGGATATTTATTTATTTATGATATTTATTTAGAATTTATAATGTCACCACCCCATTCCATCCTGGGGCCGAAAACCTAGCCGTGATGGAAGGACAACTTGATACGAAACCCTTTTTTGTTACGTACAGATCCTCACATCCATGAGGATAACCCGGTCGTTGGGGACTGGCCGGGGTATGTGGGACTCCGGGGCGCGTAGAGATGGTGAATTGCACTAAAACCGACTGCGATCCTCGACTGCCCGAACCAGGGCCACGGGATTCACTCCCATTGCGGGAGCATGCTCCGTGACCCGAAGGCCGTTGGCCTGCCTCTTATATAGTTAGTGGAGCCCCATGCTCTGAGGTGGGCACATCCAATTATGAGGTTGAGGGCTGTATTGCCCTCCGCAACTCAACGGCAGGGGGGCGTAGGCGACGGACTTTCCCAGGTCCATAGCCCGCAAGCCCACTTACAGCGGGCGGAGGTCAGCCAGCGCCCTCCGACGCCTGTTGCGGCGCTGGCCGTTTGGGCGCTGGGAGGCCAACTCTTTGTCCCGTTCAGCCTCCTCCTATGCTGTCGAGGCGGCTTTACATAATGAGGCCATCTCTCGCCACACCCCCTCGCTCCGGACCATGGATCTAACGAGATCCGGCAGCGAGAGGCTCCCCACGACGCCGACTAGGTCCCGTCGCGGCCTATCCCACGCACGGTACACCTGCAGGGTATGCTGCGCGGAGTCCTCATCGAAAAGTCCGCCTAGGTCCACCTCTTCCAACACTTCCATTCACACTCATATGCGTCCGTCTTATGATTGATCAATCCCTCGGAGACCTTCGAAGACAGCAATCTCTTCGCGGGTTCGATCCCCGCACGGAAGAAATATTTGTACGACCTACAAGTATTTGTTCCGGGTCTGGGTGTTTTCTATCTATAATATGTATGTATTTACTAAAAAAAATGTATATAAGTAGTTTATCAGCTTGGGACGAGATGGCGCTGTGTGAAATGTCCAAGGATATTTATTTTATATTTATTTATTTCCAGGTTACTCTCGCATCCCGGTCTACGAGGGCGCTCGGGGTCACATAGTCACGGTGCTCTTCATCAAGGACCTGGCGTTTGTGGATCCGGACGACAACACCCCACTGCGGACCCTCTGCCAGTATTACCAGAACCCGTGCAATTTTGTCTTCGAGGACGTCACCCTTGATGTCATGTTCAAACAGTTTAAGGAAGGTATGTGTTGGACTCCCTCCATGAATTTGGAGGAGGCCCGACTCAGTAATGGGTTGGACTACTTGGTTAATCCTACTACTATTATTAATAGGCTAAGTAAGTACCCTCCATGTATTTGGTGGAGGCCCGAACCGGTAGTGGGTCATTGATGGGCTGATGATGATTGTAAACGTGAAAGTTTGTAAGTATGGATAGATGGATGGATGTTTACACTTTCATGTAAAAACTGCTGAATTGATTTTTATTAAACTTTACAATAATCATTATCATCATCATCATCAGAATAACACAACTCAAAAGGAAACTCGAATAATTTATTTCAATTGAACCTATTTACAGATGTTTTTGAAAGGTCAAAAGTGAAGTTAGGAATCTAGTAGCTTGTTCCAAAAAGTAGATCCTGTGGAGAAGAACAGGCAAAAAACTCCACGGACACTCTTTTTATCATATTTTCTGTTACAATAGTAACTAGTAACAATATATTTACGTAGGTTTTATCACAAGACTCTTATAAATCGTCATATTTAAAATTACCATTATGATCTTACGACCAGAACAGTCTCAATGAGTCTGACGGTGGATATTCTGTTTCCAGGGCACAAAGGCCATATGGCGTTCGTCCACCGGATCAACAATGAGGGGGAAGGCGACCCCTTCTACGAGACGATAGGCCTTGTGACCCTCGAGGACGTGATCGAGGAGATGATCCAAGCGGAGATTATTGACGAAACCGACGTGTTCAGTGAGTAGAGATTGACTCTTGGCACCGACTTGTACAGTCTGCGCCAATCTTTATGGCCGGTCTGAATGTAGCCGCATTACGCTGCGCACAACACAAAATCAGGTATCAGCGGGACGTACTGTTATATCTAAATTCACGCGGTTAACTATACGTAATAAAACAGCTTACGTTAGTCTATCATATTTCATTCCGCGGGTCATTGTTTTTTATTCATAGTAGCATCAGAATGGACTTGAACGTCGCAGCGGACAGACATATCTAATTCTTATATTTTCTATTAATAAATTCACTTTTAGCCAGTTTAAAAAACTTTTTTAAAAAAGACTGTAGACCCACTCCGTATCAGTTCGCGGGGCGGGGAGGCAGGGCACGTCTTCCACCCGCAAGCTCCCTCGCCACCCGCGTGTAAGTGTGAGTGAGCTACGTTCGTATTGGTTATGACATTTACGATGCGTAAGTTCGTACCCACGGCTATATTCAGCCCGGCCATAAAGATTGGCGCGGTCTGTAATATTAAAGGGTTTTTCAACAAGAACTTTGTTTTTGACACTTATGACTTTTATTTTTTTGACGTATTCTTAGTAGATGCTTTGGCAATTGATACAATGAATAAAATTCCGCTCGAAAATCTAATTACAAAAATACGAAATAAAATTAAAATAAGATTATGTTGACCGAAAATATCACAAATTTTGACGAAATGTAACTTTAACAGAACCCATATTCATAGCGGATTTTAATTATATTTATCAACCACCAAACGCCAAATGCTATTTATAATCTATATTGCAGTGGACAACCGGTCGAAGAGGCGCAGGAATCGACCCCAGAACAAGCTGCAGGATTTCGCCGCGTTCGCCGAAAGACACGAGAACCAACGGATACACATATCCCCGCAGCTCACACTCGCCACCTTCCAGTTTCTGAGTACAAGTAAGCATGTCTAGCCACATAAGTATGACATCCACATAGAATGATGGATCCGTTGACGTTGTGAACGCCATAACCAGGGGTGGCAAACAGGTCGATCGCGACTGATAGTCCAATCGATCAAGGCTAAAAATGTAAATACGTAGACGCGACTGCGCAACGTAATAGCCGCGTACTGACTTAGCGAGCAGCCTCGCGAGGCGGCAAATCCTCGGTCTGTCAGGACGTGCCTCGCCCGAGGCAAACGCACGCGCGGTCTCTATTCGACTTCAAGATAAACTGAGCGTCGATGCTCACGGTGGCTCGGCCTTGCCGCGCGAGGCAGCCTCGGATTAGAACTTAGAGACCGAGGCATGCTTACTGCGACAAACGTCCGAGGCTGCCCGCTAAGTCAGTACGTGGCTAATCACCAAAGATTTCTGGGCATTCGTTACCAACGAAAAATATCAAATTTTAAAAAAAAAGTGTTGATCAACTTCAACTTCTTATTTTGGTTCAACATAAAAATGCTAATACAAATAAAAAATAAATACCGGTCTATCTTGACAAACGCTCATTTGCAATTTCCAACTACAATATTGATTATACTAAACTAGTGGAAGATGCTCTCAGACGCAATGCTCACACTAATATATAGTTAAATAAGTAGTTACTAAGAATAATTTTCACATTTATGTTTTTCTCTTAATAAAATAAAAAAAAACTGTATATTGATGTGCCTCCGGAAAACATACAGCATTGTCTATGAAGAAGCATTGTATACTTAGCCTTTTGAGCCATCCATTGTACGGTAATAATAGAGGGCGCCACGATCGCCGATGTTGTATTTAATCTGTACCAGCTAGGACGCGGCAACCGCTGTCACTTTTCGAATTCATTTATTGTTGATTGTATTTTCAATCTCAACATTAAAATAACGGTTTTATCGTAATGAATCCCGGGCCGAGTGACGAACCCGATTAGGCCACCGCCGGGGCCGTTCGGTCAATCGTTTCGAACTCGCCGACTTCCGAGAGGGATCAAGAAAAGGAGGACTCCTCGTGCGCTAACAGTTCATCGGACAGCGATGCTGAAGCAGAGGAACCTCCACGCCAGCAAAAGCGGGATTCACAGGTAACGGTCGATCCGAGGATCGACACGTTATGCGACCAGGTCAGTTTTCTTACAAGCTTTACAATGCACCAAAACTAATCCATCTACAGAAACGCGTAGGTCGTTGGATTTGGGAGCCCGTAAAATTAGTTTTGATTTAAATCAGCTGAGGAAAAACGTTTACGTCAGTTAATAAGTTTGCAGTTTCTTTTTACACCCCATGTGGCAACATATCCGTTATATGAAGGCATTGGTAGAAATGTCAGAGTATCTACCCGCGCTTTTGCAATTTAAAAATTAACGACGAACTGTGTTGTTTGAACAAGGGAAAAGATTCCCTGGCTGCAACTAATAACGCCTTGTTACATCAAGGGGACCTTTTATAATCCGGTTTACAGGGTATTATCGATCGGGCTCACAATAACCCTGCCGATTTATAATCTAATAACCTTTTAAATATATATATATATTTTTTTTTAATTGGGAATGAGTGCTTGTCATATAAATATGTATAACTTGTCTGAACAAACACAAAACACACACTGAAAAATACAAATAACATGCGGTGAAAGAGCCGAATGTATAAAAACTAGACGTACAAAATTTAAATTTCCGTAATTCCGGATAAAAATGTGCAAGCTGCGCTTAATAACATACCTAGTGGAGAGTTTTGAATTGAAAAGTCAAAACTTATGGCTCGTAACCAGTCCCGCGGAGGGCCTCACTTCTGGTTATCACCACCACAGGTTCACAAAACTAACAAACTAAAAATTATTCATTTCGGAACAAAAAAGGTAAAAAGTGACTACCTGACACTTTTCAGGGCAGGTCATATAACTATGGTCAAGAACCGTTGGCAAGCACCGGTGCAAACAAATTCATAATTTCAGCAGTTTCGGGGTTCCGCATACCCCTTTATAAAAACCTCCTCGGTTAATGCCAGTTTTGTTTTGCGCTTTTTCTGCGGAAGAAAAGCTAAGGATCGACACGCCTAATTTTCGATCTTCAAGAATTTAACAAGTTCATCAGACCGAAACGTTTTCGTCTGATTTTTCCTCCGTAGCTCGCTGGGTCGCGGATACCTTGTGAGTGAAGGGAGGTCGAATGCTTGTGTACCTAGACGACTTCCTTTTGGTCAACCAAGACCAATCCAAGTTATGTCTTCAGGCTGCGGAAGCCGTGAGGCACTTGGAACACCTGGGCTGGCACATCAACTACCAACAATCTGTTCTAGCGCCAGCTCAAGATTTGGAACCAAAACAAATTCGTCAAAACGGGCGTTTTCGTCAATTTTTTTCTCCGTAGCTTGCTGGGTCGCGGAGACCTTGCGAGTGAAGGGTGGTCGGGTGCTAGTCTACCTAGACGACTTCCTTTTGGTCAACCAAGACCAATCCAAGTTATGTCTTCAGGCTGCAGAAGCCGTGAGGCACTTGGAACACCTGGGCTGGTAAATCCACTACCAAAAAGTCTATTTTGGCGCCAACTCAAGACTTGGAACCAAAACAAATTCGTTAGAACGAAACGTTTTCGTCTGATTTTTCCACCGTAACTTGCGGGGTCGCGGAGACCTCGCGAGTGAAGGGATGTCGAGTGCTAGTTTACCTAGACTACTTCCTTTTGGTCAACCAAGACCAATCCAAGTAATGTATTCAGGCTTCGGTAGCCGTGAGGCAATTGGTACGCCTGGGCTGGCAAATCAACTACCAAAAATCTGTTTTGGTGCCAACTCAAGATTTGGAGTACTTTAGCATACGTCGGCAAACAGCCGTAAATACAATGTCCCTGCCAATAAAAAGGGTGGAAAGCATAAACCTGACATTAGATCGGTCGTTGCTGAAAAGTCGCATCAATCTCCGGGAGCTGCAGTCAGCTGGATCCGGTAAACCTCGCCAACTTTGTTGTCCACCGTGGAAGACTGCACTGTCGAAAAATACAGATCTTCTTACGACACGACCCCGTTAAAATCAGCTACTGTCTCAAGTTGGGTGTCAAGAAATAATGTGGTGGCGCGGAGCCATAATCCACACATTGCTTATTCACCTGCTACCCATTTCCATGCGACGGGCGCTTCGGATTGGGGTCCGGGTGCCCTCATGAACGGAAATCTAATATCAGGTGCATGGCAACAACAAAAAGGAGTTATATGCAGTAATAGCGACAATTAGTATGAATGCGTAGACGTTGCAGAACTCCCACGTGCTAATCCAATCAGACAACTGGACCTTGATTGTATATATCTGAAAGGAGGGCGGCAGCAGATCGTTAGGGATACTAGCCCTAACCTTCAAACTGTTACATCTCACTGACAAGTTCAACATAAACCTATCAGCCCGTTATTTAGCGGGGAGGTACAATATAATAGGGACAGACTGTCACGGGGAAAACAACCCGCATAATGACATCTTCTGTCTCGAGCAACTGTGGTTGTCTTTCGGAAGTAGGGGGCTTCCAGAAATCGACTTACTTGCCATACAAGCTACCGCGGTAGTAACACCGCGGTGGGTGTTTCCAACTTCCAGCTTGCTGCCCAGTTCTGACAAAAATGAACAACGCCACAGGGGTTACTTGGTAGTGGCTCCAGAGTGGCCGCGAGCTTTGTGGCTTCGGGACCTGAAAGAGCTTCAGAGCTCTAGACCCCCACATGTACTTCTGAACCGTCTGAGACCATGATAGATGTTATAACATCAACAACCTCTCCCATAGGAACAGGCATTGACCCTGAAAGTTTAAAAAAATGGGGGTGGGGTGCAAAAATACAATCTTTTATTTTTGCTGTCCACACAGGAAAAAGATCTTCTAAAGAAGAGCTGGCGAGGTTCAACTTTGTCAATCTATTTCCCGCCACTTAGGCGGGGGTTTCTGCTTGAACTCTCAATCAAACCCAAAATGTCTAAAACCTGCTGACACCGCTAAATTATCAAGTTTTCTCTTTCTCAAAGGAAATTTGTCCCACAGTTCTATCCTTGTCTACAAATATACAGGTTTAACTTTTGCGGCCCTCATGTTGAGCAGCAAACATTTTCTAATTTCATTATTAGACTAGCGGCCCGGCCGGCTTTGCACGCCTGGACGGGTTTGGGTGGGGATCCTTATTATTATTATTTTTTCTTGACATTTAAACTGTCTTTATTGATCGGTGAAGGTGTGGCGTTCAAATGGTGAAGGATGTTTTGAAATCGTTCCTATACTGTTTGAGCCAGTCCGTTGCAAACATACTTACATACATGCCTTTCCTGTTTATAATATTAGTAGATATAAACCTTTATAGCAATGACTGACTTAACCAAAAGAAATAGGCCTCCGTCCACGTGAATTCTACGTATCGTACTTAATTGGCTCTCGTCATCTCTACCTGAAGACAGTTTAATTTAGCACGTCGAACAGCCAAAGTTTTATTTTTATTGCTGGCCTCAGGCGTGGGGTTCATGACCAAACTTTGCTGAAAATTTCAAATGACAGTTTTTGGGATGAAGGTGGCAATATATCGCAATTATGTCAAAAACCGATACACTATTATCGTCAGTCTGCGTGGAAACTTTAACAACCTAATGTTAAAAACATATGTCCTGTAACCTATGTTGGTCTTCTAAAAGAAAAAACTAGAACAAAGAGTTCTGAAGTTACTAATTTAGATAGTCTTATTATCACTATATTTAGTAACAAAAAAGCTGCCTCACGCACTGTAATTGAGAACTGGTTACGTACAGTTCTCAAAGATATTGGCATTAATTTATCCCTTGGAAGCTGTAGGTCAGCAGTAGCGCCGGAAATTTGTTAGATAATCAACCAATTGATGATATTTTATCAAGGGGTAATACCAATACTTTCCATACTTTTAAATACTTTCTTCAATAATTACTGTTGCCAAATAGAACTCCCTAGAAACTGCCGTAATTTATTTTTCAATACATTTACTTCTACATAAATAATTAGAATTTGATTTATTCATAGAACATCTAAACCGTGACTATTGTTACCTTTGTAAATATGTTTTTTTTTTTTTAATAAATTATGATTACTGTAACTATCTAATTCTCAGATGTAAACATTTGATTATCATCATAGCGTTGTGTTTTACCAATAATATTTCACCAGCAGATAACAAACACGTCTTCATAGACAATGCTGTATGTTTTCCGGAGGCACATCAATATAGCGGTTTTACATAAAAATAAAACCGATATTATGTGCCGAGAGGGAAAACATACAGCATTGCAGGAAGTTCTTCCTGGTGAAGACTATGAATTCGAAAAGTGACAGCGGTTGCCGCGTCCTAGCTGGTACAGATTAAATACAACATCGGCGATCGTGGCGCCCTCTATTATTACCGTACAATGGATGGCTCAAAAGGCTAAGTATACAATGCTTCTTCATAGACAATGCTGTATGTTTTCCCTCTCGGCACATAATATCGGTTTTATTTTTATGTAAAACCGCTATAATTTTGTACTGAACTATGCCGTTTCATTTAAGATTTCAATAAGTATGTAATTGGTAGATCACACAGGGTTTCGTTAGTAAACACTAAACAGGAGATCTTAGGTCTAATCAAGTTGGCTACCCCTGGTTTATACATTAACTAGTGGCCCGCCCCGGCTTCGCCCGTGCAAAGCGGGGGTGGGTTATACTTAAAAACCTTCCTCTTGAATCACTCTATCTATTAAAAAAAACCGCATCAAAATCTGTTGCGTAGTTATAAAGATTTATGCATACATAGGGACGGACAGAAAAATGCGACTTTGTTTTATACTATGTAGTGAAGCATTTTTCTATTCCATTCGCTGAAGTCGTACATTCGTTCAATCGTCCGATCCTTTTTCAGGTGTGGATGCATTCCGTCCCGATACGGTGTCAGAGACGGTTCTCCGCCGTCTCCTTAGGCAAGACGTGATCCAGTACATCAAGCTTAAGGGAAAGACCAAGAAGGACCCTACGACCTTTGTCTTCCAGCAGGGAAAACCGGTAATAAAGAGGGTGTGGTGGACTTAAAATACATAGTGCCCCGTTGGTCTAGAGGTCACATGTGCCCCCTTTGGATCAACGGCTCCCGGGTTCGATTCCGGGGTCGGGCAAGTGCCTTTGTCTAATCCAGAGGCACTTGCTCTGAGTCTGGATGTCATTTGTGTTCGTGAATTAAAGTAAACAAGTCTCATTAAAAAAAAATACAGTTCGGAACGCGACCACTGTAGTGAAGAAGCGGCAAGAAATTCAGAGGGCTTGTCATTTTTTTTTACCAACGAGGCTGTCAGATAATTCTTCTTCTTATTCAGATCTTGAATGATCTTGTATCTAAACTAATAATTGCCATCAGGTGGATTACTTCGTCCTGATCCTCGAGGGCCGAGTGGAAGTCACGGTGGGTCGTGAAAACCTGGTCTTCGAAGCTGGGCCCTTCACTTACTTCGGAGTCCAGGCTCTTACGCAGAACGTGGGAGTGGGTGAGTTACCTATATGTATTGTTTAACACTAGGTGGCGCTGACTATATATATTCTAAAATCTTCTTCTTCTTAATATATATAAATTACGTGTCACGTTGTTTGTCCCGAATGGAATCGTAGACTACGCAACAGATTTTAATCAAATTTGCACACCGTGTGCAGTTTGATCCCACTTGAGGGATAGCATAGCTTGCATCTCAATTTATAGTCGCAATATTATTTTATTGCAAATTATTATTATCACTACATAGTATAAAACAAAGTCGCTGTTTTCTGTCCGTCCCTATGTATGCTTAAATCTTTAAAACTACGCAACGGATTTTGAAGCGGTTTTTTTAATAGATAGAGTGATTTATGAGGAAGGTTTATAAGTATGATAGATTCATAATATTGTGGAGAAACACTGATAAATTTAGATGTTCATCATTGCACCCGTGCGAAGCCGAGGCGGGTCGCTAGTTAAATAATAAAATTTTATTGTCTATTATTTGACAGTCACAATTATATATTAGGTCCAAACGTTTCTAACAGATGGCGATATCTGTTGACTGGATTATGTAAGTATTCAATAAATGGCGCTATTTTAAAAGTTAACTTAATGTATGTTAATGTTAAATGATCAATAACAAAAACCTTAGCCAGCAGAGCAAGGCCTGGTCTCCTAGTAGACTATATATAGCATATAGGGTATATTTAATTCCATAATTGTTCCCCCCAGCGGAGTCCCCCACCCCTTCCGCGATGGGCTCCCTCCAAAATATCAACATGGACTCGATGCTGCGGCACACCTTTGTACCAGACTACTCCGTTCGAGCCATCACTGAGCTTTACTATCTGACTGTTAAACGGTAAGTTCCTCGTCTGTGTTGTGGGAAGCCTCTTGCTGACGGACCTCATTCAATCCATGGTCCAGAGCGGGAGGGCGTGGAATAGGGACAAAAAATAAGTATATAATAGTTTGTATAGGAAAAAAAATGTAAGGCGGTGGAGTCCTTCCGCGCGGAATACGTGAAACTTCGTAATGTGGAAATGAAAATAGGAAGGGGTAGAAATTTACAAACTTTATTAACATTGCTTACAATTCACAATTGATCGCATGTTTTAATTATCATTTTCGAGTGGAATAATATCCAAATCTACGACTCACTCTCTTTCTGTCTCTTACTTTGTACCTTTGTATATCTTTCTTGTGTATCTGTCTTTCTCTCCGTCTTGCGCGTTAAACGTTTAACGCAACCTTGTTGGAAGTCGCATTAGAAATTTCGCTCCGAAAAGTGTTTGGGGAAAAAAAATTAATTTTTCTAATCTAATCCAATGTTATGTTTTGTTTTTTTAGGTCATGCATACAATTTTTTTTTGCTATCTTTGAATATTTCGAAGCTTGTTTGACAAATTAAAAATACCTGTAGTTAACATAATTACCATAGCAATGCTCTATGCTGTAAACGTCACGATATTAATGTCAGTGTATTTTTTGTTGTCGTTCGTTTCAGCCCATAAATGACCCACTACTGAGTCGGTCCTCCTCCAAATTCATGGAGGGAAATTAGCCTACTGTGCCACGCTGGCCAGACGGGTTGGCACAGGGTTTCGTATCAGGTTTTCCTTCTCTTGCGGCTAGGTTTTCAGCCGTGTCATTTCCTTTTGTCGGCTCTTACGACACCCTGAGGATGATATGGGATGGTGACAATATGTATTCTATATCTTTCACCACACGGACCCGCGTTTCATCGATACATAAATCGACTAAGGTCAGTCGACAACTTATTTTGACTGCCTCGTTGGTCTAGTGGTTAGATGTGCCGCCTTTGGATCAACGGGTCCCGGGTTCGATTCCGGGGTCGGGCAAGTGTCTTTGTCTAAACCAGAGGCACTGGCTCGGAGTCTGGGTGTCATTTCTATCTATAATATGTATGTATTTACAAAAAAAAATGTATATAAGTAGTTTATCATCCATCTCGTTACCATAACACAAGCATTAAGTTGCTTAACTTGGGACGAGATGGCGTTGTGTGAAATGTCCAAGGATATTTATTTATTTATGTCGGCTATATTATTGAATTCTACCAAATTCTTTCCAGGTCGCTGTACTTAGCCGCCAAGCGGGCGACCCTCATGGAAAAGGGCGCTCTATCCAAGGGCGCCACGAATGAGCAGTTCGACACTGAAGTTGATAAGGTGAGCGATAGTTTTGGAACAGCCCACTTATTTTTGCTCTGCATTTTTGTTAGATATTTTTAGAACTTACTTGGCAACGTACTTAGCTTGGATCAAGTTCTTTGGCCAACATAATAGACCGGTTATATAGCTGGATGCGTCAAGCTGAAGACAGGGCGCTATGGCGCTCTTTAGGGGAGGCCTATGTCTAGCTTTGGACTTATGTGGGCTGATGATGATGATAGTTCCAAAGGTTTGCCCTTTGCGAGTGCTATGCTCGGAGTTTCCATCCAAAATCGAATCAGGATTGAGGAGATAGCAGGCAAACCAGCGTCACCGACATACCCCACAGGATTGCCAAACTTAAGGTGAATGTTACATGGCAGCCCGCGAAATTCAAATTTTCTTACGTTTTTTGCAATTTGCAGGTCAGTGCTAGGTTGTTTGTTGATTAAAATGTTATTCGCGGCTGTAAGACGTATGTAGTTATAGAATTAGAATCATCAAAATCATCAATACAACCCTCCAAGCTCATAAAGGTGCAAGAAAAACTTTTTAGAGCTCAAAGTCATTCTGTAGTCATTCAGTACGAAAATTTGAATTTCGCGGGCTACCCTGGAACATTCACCTTAAGTGGCAGTGGGCAGGACACATAGTTCGATGTGGTAGAAAGACCTCGAGTGGCGACCGCGTTCCGGAAAGCGCAGTGCTGGAAGGCATCCCACACGGTAGACCGACCAGGTAGTTAAGGTCGCCGGAATGCGTTGGATGCAGGCGATTCAGGACTGGTCTTGGTGGAAATCCTTGGGGGAGGCCTATGTCCAGCACGTGGACGTCTTATAGCTAAAATTATGATAGTGCCACGCTTCAGACCACGTACCAGAAAGCGTAGTGCTGGTACGTGGTCGTCAGTGTGGCCTCCCGCACGGTGGAAAGGTGACCTGGTTAAGGTCGCCTTTCCATGGAGGGATGCGGGCGGCTAATCCTTGGTGGAGGCTTATTTCCGGAAGTGGACGTATTAAATTATCATGAATGATCATAGTCTGCTCTAATAAATAATAGAGGTACTATTAGAGTTTAGATCTCTTAGAGTTTAGCTCTCTTAGAGTTTAGCTCTCTTAGAGTTTACCTCACTTAGAGTTTACCTCTCTTAGAGTTTACCTCTCTTAGAGTTTACCTCTCTTAGAGTTTAGCTCTCTTAGAGTTTACCTCTCTTAGTTTTTTTATCTATCAAAGTTATCTCTAAGTAAGCGTCTATAAAAAGAGGGTGAGATATCTCTTGACTTCTCCCATCCGTTCCAGCATCTTTGCAAATCCTCAAGCGCCAATATTCCTATATCCCTACTCACGAAGCGACTAGGAAAGACTGCCAGTACGGCGTCCACGAGGAATGACGATTTGGGATCCACGTCCGCACTGGCTAAGGTTCATTTTTGATTGACCAATGAGTCTTTATCAGTTTGGCGACGGATTTAGAATACATGAGTCACCACCCCACTCCATCTTAAGGATGTCGTCAGAGCCGAAAAAGGAACTGACCGTCTGGCCAGCGTGGCACAGTAGGCTAACTACCCTCCATATATTGGGAGGAGGCCCGACTCAGCAGTGGGTCATTTATGGCCTGTGTAGAAGAAGTATTTTTATACAGACCCAAGCCGCATTATGATAATTTAATAAACGTTTTTCTTTCTTTCTTTTCTTTCTAAATAAATCGTCATGTTAAAAACTACCATCATCATCTTTTGGCCCTTGTCCCACGTTGGCAGTCTTCATACACACCAATTGATCCGTGTGGTGAAGGATTTAGAATACATAGTGTCATCACCCCATTGCATCCTGAGGGTGTCGTAAGAGCCTACAAAAGGCCGATAACCTAGCCACAAGAGACGGAAACCTTGATACAAAACCCTGTGCCAATCCGTCTGGCCAGCGTGCCACAGTAAGCTAACTACCCTCCACGTAACTGGAGGAGGCCTGACTTAGTAGTGGTATTAGTAGATCATTTCATTATGGCTGTAGGAATTTTGTTGCTCCAGCCGCCTCTATGGCCTACTTCGCATAGCTTAACATTCAAATTCAAAACTCATTTAATCAAGTTGGCTCATTAGAGCTCTTTTGACAAGTCAAACAACAAAATAATATTTAATTTAAAATTTACCATCTACCACCGGTTCGGAATGCAGTTCTACAGAGACACTGCATTACATTACAGCTGCCACCAAGACTAAACATCATAGAACTAATGCAAATACCCCAAAACTACGCCGACAACAACAGCGACAAATACCCGAAGCCCCCTTTCGACAAACATTGGTCGGATATCCCAAGGAGCGCGCCCAATAGATCCTTCCACGATATGCCGAAGACGGGCCCTTCCAGGTCCTACGCCAATGCTTGCGATTCCGCCAAATATTGGGCCAACTGCGAAAGGCTTAGGTGTGGCACATCGTCCAAACATTTGGGCCACGATGCCGACCCTAATGACTGTTTTGAGTGTGTTAGCAATAATTTCTGGATGACCAGGAGCATTTTGAACAAGGCCCTCGACGAGCCTAAAGGTGATTTGAAATTTTACTTACCACAATACAAAGTTTACAAAAAAGCTTTAACTCAAAAGGAACTTTATTTACGTAGGTTTTATCACAAAACTGTTATAAATCGTCATATTTAAAACTAGCTTTTGGGCGCGGCTTCGCTCGCGTGGACTTCGAACCCGTGCTTATCTCTATGCATTTTCTTTTATGAATATAAATGTGGTTATTGTGACTAAACTATGATAGTTAGATATGTGCTCTCGACTTTTTTGTAGATTTTAATAAGACCTACAAACTCGTAGTACTTCATTTTGTTCTATTGTCAATAGTTTTTGCAGCGCACGCATAAATAGGTTTTCTATTTTACACCTTGGGTTACAAAATCGCAATTTTCAAACGGATCCCTAATTCCTTTGAAAATAAAATATAGCCTATAGCCTTCCTCGATAAATGGACTATCTAACACTGAAAGAATTTTTGAAATCGGACTTGTAGTTCCTGAGATTAGCGCGTTCAAACAAACAAACAAACTCTGCAGCTTTATATATTAGTATAGATTACTCTTTTCATCTTACGGCCCCTGTCCCACGCTAGGTGGTAGTCTCCATACACACCTATCAATCATCATATCTGCATTGACACCTTTCATACACAATAATTATTACAATCCATCCATCTCTTTTGATCTCCCACAACCTTTGCGTCCGAGTTTCTTGCTAGTTCTTCGCAAAAATGGTCGCGTTCCGAACTGTTTTCACAAAAAATACAAAAACCAAGAGACACGTATAGATACGTTAGACATGTATCTTTATAAATTATATCCAATGTGTTATTCTGATGTTTAAGCTATCATATTGTAAAGTTTCATCAAAATTCATTCAGTAGGTTTTACGTGAAAGAATAGCAATCATACATCCATATATTATAATAAACTTTCACGTTTACAATATTGTAGGATATGTAAAAATACGAAATAAATAGTGATACGATAATGAGTTTTAAATCAATTCTAGATTCGCAACACTGTAAAAAGAAAAAGACTACGTTTCACACCGATTCTTCCCTCCTAACTATCCACAACCTATCACCTCCCGAAGACGTAATCGATACTAAAAATATCGATGTACCCGACGATCAGATTGACATTGCGAGCGACAGAATCGATTCCTACGATCGATACTTGGAATTCGAGAGGGATACGATCGATTATGATCGCGAATGGAAAGAGGAGAGACTGGCAATAGATAAGAAGCGAGTTGAGACTGAACAAATAATGCTTGTTCAGCTATCGAAGATTATAAAAATGCTCGAGAGGAATCAAAATGTATCGAATGAGTGCGTCAAATGATTCGGTATTTACATTCGTTTAATGGCATTCGCAGGCAAACCAGAGTCACCGACATAGCACACAGGATTTCCAAACTTAAGTGGCAGTGGGACATAGCATTTAGGCAGCTGTTGGCGCAGTGGTTGAGCGATCTACTGCTGCGCAGCATGTCGCGGGTTCGATCCCCGCATGGAAGAAATATTTGTACGACCTACAAGTATTTGTTCCGGGTCTGGGTGTTTTCTATCTATAATATGTATGTATTTACAAAAAAAAATGTATATAAGTAGTTTATCATCCATCACGTTACCATAACACAAGCATTAAGTTGCTTAGCTTGGGACGAGATGGCGCTGTGTGAAATGTCCACATGATATTTATATTTATAGCTCGTAGGACTGACGCCCGATGGGGCCGAAAAGTCCTCGAGTGGCGACCGCGTTCCGGAAAGCGCAGCGCGGACCGATGACCTGGTTAAGGGTACCTTGGGGGAGGCCCATGTCCAGCAGTGGACATCTTTTGGCTGAAATGACGATGAAGATGATGATTCGTTTATGATGATCGACATTATTGTGTGTCGGTGACATTGTGATTTAGAATACACAATGTCACCGACACACAATAATGTCGTAAACAATAAAGAGGCGACGAAAGGAATGCAAGAGGCAGATCACATAGCGAAGGAAAGCTTGATAGAAACCCTTCCCACTAAACCCCAGTATTACTGCGTTTCGTCGTGTGTATGTGAGAGCCGGTGCCCGACATGGCATTTCCTTGAATTGCCTGCTCCATCTTAGACCCTGGCGTTGCTTTCAATCACGCAAGCCTAGGGTCAAAGGCATTCAAGTCACACACTAACCGCGAGTTGTATTCTTGACAGTTATCCGCCAAAATTACTCCTATTTATGTTTTTAGATTGATGTAAATTTCTCATTACAGCTATTGCAGTCTGTGGATGAAGATATTAGTATCACAGGCGAGCACAAGACGCCCTCGCGACAAGTGAGTACAACGGAATCTAACGTAAGAGTCATCCAGTCGTGCCGCTTGTTAACTAATGCTTTTAGTTCATTGAAATCTTAAATTTTTTGGGCTTACCTTGCATTTGTCAGAGGACAAAATTTTATTTTTTAGATACTAAGGGGGGATAATGTCAAGTTAAATCCAAGTTTGTGGGGTCGCCACTCTTGTCCCACGCCGTGGCAGAAGAAGATGTTTTTTTAAACCCAAACGGTCACTTGGTTATTTTCTACCTGCGCATTATTCTTGGTAGTGACATTCATTCGTCGTGTCAGCGCACTCGCCGAACGCAGACGTGCATTAATCACAATATAATAATTTAACAAATTTTAATTGTGACCTACTTTCGGTGATTTTAGTGCGATCAGCACAAAGCTGTGTGTCAGTGAGCAATAAACTGAAATGGACAGAAGTCAAATTTATAATTATGGATAACAGCCCCTTTAATCGGAGTGGATTAACGCGCCGCAGCCCTCCATCGACGCCAACCCCCCAATCCTCGAAGCTGGTGCAGGATGAAGAAATGGTTCTGATCCCAACACCTGAAATTCAAAACTGGCTCTCATCGATTGAGCAATGCCTAAACGAAGTGTGCTCTATTGCTTCTGACGGGAAAATGAACACGGAGCAAAAATTAAAAATTAGTAACCTGTGCCGAAAAGTTGGAAACGGAGTCTCGCAAATGGCAGTCCAGTACCAATCCCTAAAAACGAAAGCAGTACAAACCCATAGTTCTCTACAAACCTTGAAGGAAAGGGAATCCTTGGCCGATTGCATATTGGACTTAAAACATACCGTCCAGGAGACCTGTGGAAAACCAGTATCGCCAAGTACATCTTTCGCAGATATGGTTAAAAAGAGCCACAACAACTATGTACGTCCAAGCACTCTCAGTTCCGTAGCAATTTATCCTTCTGATAAATCGAAAACTAGCGACGATACAAAAAATCTAGTCCAAAAAATTATATGCCCTGAAGAAATGAAGCTAAAAGTTCGGGCCGTTCGCAAAATTAGAAACGGAGGAGTTATAATCAGTACAGAGACCAAGAGTGACTCCGAAAAAGTCAAGGAGACCGTACAGCGAGCTACAACAAGCCTTACGGTCGACGAACCGCAGAAACGCAAACCGCGCATTATTGTTATAGGAGTGCCTTCCTCAATGACGGAGAATGAGGTATTCAAATGCATATTTGAACAAAACTTAGCTGACAAACTACCAACCGTGACACGTGATTCATTTTTGAGCTCAATCAAACTAAGCCACAAGTCAGGCAAGAAGTCTGCTGAGACGTGCAACTACGTAATTGAAGTATCAGCCGTCATTCGTAAAGCCCTCATCACACAAGACAGAGTATATATAAACTGGACGTCGTGCCCGGTAAGAGACTTTACTTTAGTTACCAGATGCTATCAATGTCAGCAATATGGTCATGCAGCAAAATCATGCAAAGCAACGACCCCTGTGTGCGGACATTGCGGAGAAGAAGGCCACTTGATTCAGGACTGTACAAGAAAAACAGATGTAGCTAAATGTGCAACATGCCTACGGTTTAAAAAACCGAGCGACCATAAGACTGGTGATGTTGACTGCCCAGCTAAAAAAGCAGCTGAAACTAGATACATTAACTCGATTGACTATGAAGGCGCCTAGGAGCGCCACTAAATCGATTGTGTTTTAGGTCTTACATTTTTATTAATATGGATGCTAATATAATTAGCGACATAGATAATGCTTTTGTACCCGAGGTAAAGGAATGTGAGGTAGAAAACTGCAGACAATATCTTACCGTTTACCAAAAATCACTAACCATACTCACCCAAAATATTCGTAGTATTTATAAGAATATAGACGGTTTTAATCTTTTCATACACAGGATGAAATTTGATAGCGATTTAATAATACTAACAGAGTGCTGGCTATCAAATCGCCACAATAACCTCCCTATTATACCTGGGTACAATATATTTTACAGTAGAAAAATACACAGTCAAAATGATGGCGTGGTCATTTATGTTAAACAGTCACTGAAGGTTATTGTCGAAGAACCCACACTTCGGGACTGTAACTGTTTGGTAACAAAAATAGGTACAGACACAGTAGTTATCGCTATTTATAGATCCCCATCCTGCAGAAACTTAGACGCATTTCTCGACTCCCTAAATCAAACACTTCTAGCACTAGCATCTTTTAGAAATATCATACTAACAGGTGACATAAATATTAATATCGGATCTGAACATTACGACGGAGGAACACAAGACTACCTCAATATGTGTTATTACCACGGCCTGCTCCCCTCTCATACAATGACAACACATCAGAGCGGCTCCTGCCTCGATCACATGATGATCAAATCCAGTCTTGAATACGTCACTCTTATTATTAATTCATTAATTACTGATCACCTCGCTGTCCTACTAACCGTAAATTTAACGCTGCCTAAGTTAAATCGTCCCCATACAAAAACTAAACTGCATTTACACAAACTCGAATATGATTTACGCAACATTGATTATAAGACACTTTACAATACTGCTGACGCTAATTTGTCTCTATCGTACTTAATTACTAGTATTCAACAAGCAATTATACGAAACTCGACGCAAACAAAAGTCTGTAAGAAAAATTATAATCTGAAACCATGGATTACTCCTGGATTAATTCGATGCATAAGAAACCGAGATAAACTCCATATGAGATGTAGGCGTTTCCCCGAGAACGAAAATTTTCATATATTATACAAACGCTACAGAAATGTCTGTAACAATTTGTTAAAAAAGCTTAAAATTGAACACGATAGGAATAAATTGCAGCGAGCGGGCAACAATAGCAAAAAAATATGGGCACATATAAAAAACGTCACTTTCACCTGTAAACAACGTGAATCAAATTCGAATTTATTGCTTACCAACTCCACACCCCTCCTGTCCACTAACAATGTAAATAAGTTTTTTGTAAATGTAGGTAAAAACCTTGCTGAGCAGATTAAAACACAGACAAGCCACTATGTAAATTTTCCACCCCATAGAACCAACAATAGGTTTAGCACAAAATCGTTTGTAATGCTGGATACAGACGAACAAGAAATACGAAGTATCATTTCAGGATTAAAAGATGATTGTGCAGCTGGTTGGGATAACATAAATAATAAGATCCTAAAACGTTTCCAGGATATCTTAGTTCCGCCACTGACCTATATATTCGGGCTTTGCCTTTCGAAAGGAATCTTTCCGAAATGCCTGAAAAGGGCAGTAGTCATACCTATTTATAAATCGGGAAACAAAGATTTATTTAGTAATTATAGACCTATCTCGCTACTGCCCTCCATATCTAAAATACTAGAAAAAATTATTAACACTAGATTAATTAACTACCTGGAAACAAACAATCTCCTGTCGCCTACACAATTCGGCTTTAGACCTAAATTATCCACGGCTGACGCCATGCATACCCTAACTGATTATGTGACAGAGGAACTTGGAAAAGGCAATCAGACCTTAGGAATCTTTCTTGATCTAGCCAAAGCATTTGATACTGTCTCTATTCCTTTACTCCTAAGCAAATTGGAAACTTTAGGCATTAGAGGTACACAGTTTAAACTCTTTGCAGACTACCTTGATGATCGATATCAGTGTGTTAAAATAGACGATTTCACGAGTAACTTTGAAAGAAACACTGGATTTGGAGTACCTCAAGGAAGTATTATTGGTCCTACCCTGTTTTTAATTTACATTAATGACATGTGTAATTTAAATTTAGAACACGGCAGAATAATAGCATACGCCGACGACACAGCATTGATTTTTTCTGCCCAAACCAACAGCGAGCTTTACGAACATGCTCAGCAAGGTTTCAATTTAGTAAATAATTGGCTATATCGCAATTCACTAACATTAAATGCCGATAAAACAAAATATGTACACTTTTCTATGAGAAGGTCACATCACCCAGTCACTAACCCTCATATATACGCACACCGATGCGAAAACCCAGCAGTCAACACGTGCAACTGTTCTATTATTCTGAACACTAACAATATAAAATATCTAGGAATTATAGTCGACGACAAACTTTCCTTTACCCAACACATACAAAGTCTAGTCGGTAGAGTCCGTAAACTGATTTATGTTTTCAAAATACTGAGATCTATCGCAGACCCAAAATTAATCACACAAGTTTACTTATCCCTATGCCAATCAATCATTCAGTACTGCATCACATCTTGGGGGGGTGCTCTAAAAACAATTATATTACCTCTTGAACGAGCTCAGAGAGCCGTCCTAAAAGTTGCAAACTTTCATCCCTTCCGCTTTCCTACAACCCTGTTATATAAATCCTGCAACGTGTTGACTGCTCGGCAACTTTTTATAATGCACATAATGTTAAAACAGCACCGCATGCTCGCTTATAATGCTGACCTCAATTACAAGAGACGGAAAGATATAGTCTGCTTTTCAAATTCGACATCGAAGTATATTTATACAAATAGATTTTTTACTTTTCTAGGGCCGTTCCTGTATAATAGAATAAATGGATCAGTCGATATTTATAACTTAAATTATTATAACTGTAAACGAAAGTTACATACCTTTTTGTATGGCTTGTCTTACGAACAGACAGAGGAATTACTTGCGATTTGTAAATGATAATTACCATAGAATTAGCACAAAACTACATGTCTAAGTATTAGTAGAAACTATCTTTTATGTATCCACATAAGTTATTTTATTGTAAGATAAATATTACTTAATTAAGAGATTATAGGTAATAGTAACACGACTCCGCCTGAAGCACAGGTTTTTAACCTAGTTCAGGTATATTCTCAAATAGGACTACTGTATGTTTTTATATCTAAAACAATTGTAATACGTTAGTATCTTTCTTGAATAAATTATTATTATTATTATTATTATTCTCAATCATTTGAAATTATTTTAAAAATCAATAATACCAAAGTTTTGTGATGGAGTGTCATATCAATATTTAATTTTTTCCTTATAACACCCTCTATAAAAATGTTCTGATGTAAAAAATGTTATATCGAGAATTTTTTTTATTAAATTTCGTTAATAACTTTATATTTTATGATTTGACGACTAAAGTATGCTGGACAAAAGTTACAGATAATTTTATTTGCTACAAAAAATGTTTAGTATATTTTTTTTGTGAGACCTATAATTTGTTAGATAAACGGTAAAAACTCTTTGAAGCCGTTTTTCCAAGATGGCGGCCGTGGGACAAGAGTGGCGACCCCACAAATTTGGATTCAAATTACACTAACCCCCCCTTCGTATCTAAAAAATAAAATTGCGTCCTCGCACTAACACTAACAGTGCGAGCGAGATTCAGTGCGCCTTGATTAGAGTTCAGAAATGAGTGATTAGTGATTGTCGAACTGAATTCCCTAGAATGAGATTCGAGCTAATGTTCAGCGTTAACCGACCGAGATCGAAGACCAAATAGAACTAATAGAGCATATAGAACTTTTAGGCGCAATGGGATGATCATCCAGCCAGGCAGGTCACTGCGTCTATCCCCCGATAGTTGTGTCGGGGAATTCTTAACTGTGCGAATTGCTCTTGAAACTTCGCTATCGCGGTGTAGGACTTTTTGGTAATTCTCGCATTTGTAGGCGATTGTTGTAGCTTGTTCTACCTATATGTTATGGTGCGCACATTAAAGTGACCCGATTCAAGACTACGGTTAACGGCCCTAAGACTGCTTTACCGTAACGAGAGCCATATGTCAAAACATTTCTCTCACCCCCAGGTATCCCCCAACCCAATACCAGTGTGCGCTTCCCCCCACGCCCGCGGCTCCCTCGCGTCACGCACCTCGCCGGAACGCGCAGCTGATATCTACCAAGGCGCGAAACCAGAGGAGCAGGAAAAACTCCTTAAATAACACCTAGACGTGCCCCAGAGCACGAACCTCATACGATTATAGTACTTAATGCTATTGGAATAGATGTTATTTTGGCACGGCGTTATAGTGTTGTTACCAAGTATGATGTATATTTTTAAATAGAGTTTACAGGAATCTCATATTGTCTATGATATTATGAACAACTGTGCCGCGCGGTTTCGCCCGCGTGGTGATGCAAAAATTGTGATAATGACGATAGGAAGTTTTTTTTTCGTACTTACTCTACACTTTATATCGTTATATTTTCGATAGGTCACACTATATCTTTATTAATTAGCTATAGCCTATGCGTTATTCGGTGTGGTGCCATGATTTAGAATGCATATTGTCACCACATCATTCCATCCTGAGGGTGTCGTAAGAGGCGACTAAAGAAACGCAAGAGGTAGATCACCTAGCCGCAAGAGAAGGAAAACTTGATACAAAATGATGAAAATGATTCATGGTGTGCAATCTATATATCTATATCAATAAAAAAATATTGCTGTTCGTTAGTCTCGCTAAAACTCGAGAACGGCTGGACCGATTTGCCTTATTTTGTTCTTGAAATATTCGTGGAAGTCCAGGGAATTGTTAAAATTTTAATCCGCATTAGTTTTGTTCCAGTTAAGGTTTGCACATATTTTAATGAAGCTGAAACATTCTGGAATTATCATTCAAAGTTTTTATTTATTGATTCTGAGGCGGTACGAAGTTTGCCTGGTCAGCTAGTAAAGAGTACTCAAATGCTGTCCTCAAGAGATGAATAATTATTTCCTAGGTTTTCGCGATTATTACACATTGAAATAGTCGGATTTACACTTGAAAAACGTTTAATTTCAAGAGTTAATTTTTAAATAAGAGTAAATAAATAATTTTAGTCGACTCTTGCGATACCCTCAGGATGGAATGGCGTGATACAATTATGTGTTCTAGCCCGTCACCATACGTGTTATTGATTCCAAATCTAATATTTTAATCCTGTCAGAGTCTTCACAGTAAATTATAACACCCTGTATATATAAACTTATAGAACGTACTTAATAACACTTAATTAAGTAGATACTTAAATGTATACATCAACGAATGCATAACACTTCCCTGATCGTCGCATGATCAAATTTATAGTTTACGGTTCTCTATAGTACATACAGACAAACATTAATGTTTAAATAAATATCCTTGGACATTTCACACAACGCCATCTCGTCCCAAGCTAAGCAACTTAATGCTTGTGTTATGGTAACGAGATGGATGATAAACTACTTAGATACACTTTTTTTTTGTAAATACATACATATTATAGATAGAAATGACACCCAGACTCCGAGCCAGTGCCTCTGGTTTAGACAAAGACACTTACTTGCCCGACCCCGAAATCGAACCCGGGACCCGTTGATCCAAAGGCGGCACATCTAACCACTAGACCAACGAGACAGTCAAATAATTGTGTGTCAATATTTATATATTTATTATTTATATCCACCGTTATTTTACAAAAGCGTACGTATTGAAAGCCACTTTGCTAAGAGCCCTGTGTGTCACGCTGTATATTTTAGTTAGAAACATGAATTGTTTTTTTTGAGTTGGAAGGATCAAAGACAACGTGCAATAGTTACAAAACGTCATCTGTCAAATCGTTGAAGCGGTGACGGTTTTTATATCGGTAATAGAGGCGGGTTCTCATTAAAAAAAAAAAAAATGTCGCTTAAACTAATTCCGTGAACCGCTTTATTAATGCCTATACTTCGTTCGCGGTAAGAATGTAGTGCCCCTTCATTGTCCGCCGGTTTGGATGCCTGTAATTAAATCGTTCCAAACTAGAAAGTCACGTTCACAGTGAATAGTTAAAGCCATATTTTGGAATGCAACGGTTGTGGCATGTCCTGTATCCTTCAATAAGTACCTACAACAATACACTTTTACTTACAGCATTCATTAACTCGAACGAACTATAGGTTGGACATTGTAAAATTTGCAGTAAATATAAATTAACGGCGTTATCACTATTAAGTAACCAATAGAACGGACGTTTTTTTTTTTATTATTCTTGTTAGGCTTACGCTTGATCGCCAGTTCACCTGATGTTAAGCGACACTGCGACCTAAGATGGAGCGCGCTTGCCTAGAAGAAACCGATTCACCCGTGATTTAAAGACACCCAGATTATATCTACCGGGGAAGACCCACTCGGGAAGCGCATTCCACATTTCCGCGGTACGCATGATAAATGTGGACTTGAAGCGTTTCGTTCGGATTTCCGGAATATCCACCATGAATCGATGCCGGTATTTTGTTTTTCTTTAAATATGAAATTGGCCGAATGATGTATATTCCTTTACTACGATATCGATAAATTATATGGCGCGATGTTGGGTAGGACGGCACATTGACGCAATGTTCAAACAAAACGATATTAAATGAAAGTTTTTCCACGAGTTCTGAAATACGATGCAGACAGGCCAAACTTATAACAGTCCTGTTTCATGGGGCTAAACATTGTATTAAAAGGTTCCGTATAAGTAGTTGTTAGAATTAGTAATACTAACCTATCCAGTGAGATAGTATTAAGCGACCGTATATTTACGTAAAGCTGTTTTATTCTTTACATGTGAACAATATTCGCATTGCCAAACTTGGGCGGGTTGATTCTAGTTTGGCCACCGTTAAAGCCTCTGGTTGCAGCATCGTGGATTAAATGCAGGACTTAAAGTTAAAATCATCTCAACGACGCTGCATCCAAAACTAATAGAAGGAACACCCCGGAGATATTTAGTGGGTAGACCACCCAGGACCGGATTTAGGGGTCCAGAGGCCTCGGGGCAACAAAGGAGTGGAGGCCCCCTTGCCCCAAATTATTTTCCAATGGGGCAAAAAATGCGTGGTAAAATCAAGGGGTCATGTTACATTTCGGGGGGGGGGGCGAGTGAGCGGATAATTAAGATTAATATAATCAAATAATCATGTATGTATAAAGTTAAAATACTTTAGGCTGTAGGTAAAGGTCAAAGCGAAAAAAAAATATCAAAGGAAAAGATGTTTACTAGGTTTACTAGTTGAAATATGAAATATATTTTTTTCCGAAGTCTCTATTGTGGAGGCCCCCTGCTTGTGGAGGCCCCGGGGCTTTCTCCCCGGTTGCCCCCCCCTAAATCCGGCCCTGAGACCACCACTCTGGAGAAGATTCCTACACTCGCCCGTCGGCCATCCACAGGCTGGCGGGATAGTCCAAAAAGGATGTTACTCCAGATAAAAAAGATAAACATTACATTACAAATTATTCTTTTTAATGATGTTTTCGCGAGTCTTGGACCATGCGGTAAAATTATGTTTTGATCGTGTTGTCCGCGGTCACGGGACGCGCGTAGAGTCCATTTCACGAAAATGTCCCCAAGGATCTCCCATTAACTTTACATTTGCAATGCACATGATCTGATCACATGAGCATTTGCAGTAACACACGAGCAGTTATCTTGCGACACTGGCAACAATTGCCGAAATCCCCGGCAGATTACCATAGACAAAAAAAATATTCATACATTGCGAGATCAAGTCAATTTTTTTTATTAACTGGAAGCTACGCTTCGATAATTCGGTGAGGACTGGCGATAACGTCTACCATAAGGAATACCGCAACCAAAATACACAAGCTTCAGTAAATAATCATAATTATTTGGATATCTGAAAAATTATGCAATAAAATTAATCACGTTGCATGCGAACATTGTTCACATGTAGAGTTTGGCTACTGAACAAAAAATATATTGCCTTGTATAATATACCTATATAAATGTTGAAAGTTTTTATGTGTAGAAATGAAACAGTATTGGTTTTCTTTAAAATATATGTGTTTACCATGATTTTGTTTTATTTGCTGCGTGACCAAGCCGAGTTGTACGGCTAAAAGAGATTTAATAACTTCTCAGGCCATAGTAGACTATGCGAACCTGTGGCGCCCCTAAGTGATGGTGTTTGCGCTTGTAGCAAATAAACTAAAGAGTGAATTTAGATTATAGTTTATATTTTATAAAATTTGTACAGTTTGTGAAAGTTGTTCGGTTGAGTTCAAAATTATGTAACGTTAAACAATTTATAAACGTTCGTGTGTCCGAGAGAGACGACGAGAACGCGTGAGCGGGAAAGAAGTGCCACGAAATGTCAAAAACTGCGTCGTTCAGAAAGCGGTAACAGCGGGTCATCATGTGACCTGGAAACTTAACCGGAGGGCGGTATGCATCAAGCATTTCCGCAGCGACACAAAAAAGGTAGAATAGAATATTCTTTATTGCACATTAAATAAATAACACATATTAATTAACACCTGAATTTCACAAGAAGCAATAAATGTCCTTACTATCTCTTCTTAACTATTTTATATACTGTGGCACAGAAATCAATCTACATAAAACGCGCGCTTGAGCAACGCGCTCAAATATATCGCTCTACTACTACAATTTTTCAGCCCATAACCCCTAATGAGGCTTGCACAAGGTTTGTATATATCAGGTTTTAGTTCCCTTGCGGTTCGGTTGTCTGCCTCTTGCGTTATTTTAGTCGGCTCTTAAGACGCCCTCGGAAAGGCATGAGTGTATTCTAAATCCATCAACACGCCGCCGCCGTAGGTAAGTGAGATACATGATCTTGATTTCTGTACCTAATTACTTTGCGGTTATCTCTTCCAATATACGTAGGTACACAAATTTGTCAAATACAGTGCCGCCATGACAGTGTAAAAATCTGCGTGATAATATGTTTGTGTTTACAGTAAGTTTATTGAGTGGATACGTATGTTACATTAAAATTATTAGGAACGGCATTCACCTGACCTTGAACTTCTAGTAGATTTTGACTAAATTATTATATTAAATAGCAAGTTTAGGGGGCCAGTTAGGCATAAATATTTTTTATTTAAACTTAGGACGTGTCATCTAAAGTCCGCGCCAATCTTTATAGGCGCTCTGAATGTAGCCGCATTACTTACGCTGCGCACAACACAAAATCAGGTATCAGCGGGGCGGGGAGGCAGGGCACCCCCGCGCGCGCCTTTTCCCACCCGCAACCGCTCTCGCATCTGGCGCGTTAGTGTGAGTGAGCTACGGTCGTATTGGTTATAAAATGCGCAAGTTCGTACCCACGGCTACATTCAGAGCGGCCATAAAGATTAGCGCGGAGTGTGACTCACTTATTATAGCTTACAAGTAATGTTGCCAGGCGCCTGGATAAAATCGCACACTTTCCCCGCACAAACGAAAGGTTTCCTAACGAAAACTTTTTAACGATCTAACATCGCAATCGTACGCTATGGAAACGTTAGTACCTACGAGCGAGCGAGACCGAGTGCGCCTTGATTAGTGTACAAAAATGAGCTGATAGCGCCAGAAAGAGAGAGAATTCAAGTACTGTACAGAAACGAGACAGCACCATGACAGAATTCGCTAAAATCAGATTTCTGTGCGGTGACGGATTTAGAATACATATACCCTATTCAAGATAGCGTGATCGATTTGGCACATGTCAATTTTTCTGATCGACAAAAAGGTATGATTCCAAACTACGTCGCGGTAATCGGGACCAGTAGTGCCGAGGTAGCACTTCTGCGTGCAGCGTACTTCGGAATCATACCTTTACTTTGCAATGGCTAATAGTGGTGGGAAACAGATAATAACTAGTAGTTAAAAAAATAACGATTTAAAATACTTGTAACTGTGACGAGATGGTATGGGTGTATTATGTGTGAAATTCTTTATCACCTATTCTTAACTTTTTAAGACAATATTCGAATAAAAAACATTTTCATTTTGAAATAAAATTCGTTGGCTTTAGCGCATTGAAATTTAACACTTTTACAACTATTATTTTCTTTTCTTTTTTTTTACTTTCATGGTCTGAACCACCTATTTAAATTTGGCGGAAGGTCAAAAAATAACTCTGTAATATTAAATAGGAACTTATTATGAATATTGACCCACCATCGCTTATCTACCCAATGTTTTATATGTCTAGTGCAATAAAGAATTTCACACATAATACACCCACGCCAACTTGTCACGTTATTTTTTGGACTACTAGATATTTTCTGTTTCCCATCACTAGCCCGTCTGTCAAATCGATCAAGCTATGTTGAACGGGGTATAGTCATCACCACGGTTAGGCACAGTTTCATTTCAAGATTTCCTTGTCTTGCGGCTACAATTTTAGACATGACATTTCCTTTTTTCGGCTCTTACAACACCCTCAGGATGCAATAGGGCTGCACTATGTATTCTAAATCCGTCACAACACGAAAATTTCGTGTTGTACATAAGACTAAAAAAATACGGTATTGTCCAGCCTTCATTTAATTTGTTTTTCCACGAGGCATACATACTTTTAGTATAGCTTACTATACCATAGTACATAAGTATATAAACATTGGATCGTCTGTATGATTTTAAGACCTGGCAACCCCACTTACAAGACTAGTCACAGGTCATTGCCGTTCGTTGGGTTAAATTTATGTGTTTCTATGTGATTATGTGTGCGTATGTTTGTGTGTGGGTACGCCGGCACCGCCGGGAGGGGGTTGCGCTACGGCGGCGTCATGCTGCCGCCATATTCAGGGGAAGCTCCTCGACCTGGCAACACAGAGAGGTTTAAGTCGTAGGGCAAGGAAGTGGCAGAATACCAGGAGAACATAGTATGAGTTTAAGAGAGGTAAATGCTCAATGGGATAACAAAAACAACACGTTATATAGATTACTAGCGGCTCGTCCCGGCTTCGCATGGGTAGACAAGTTTTAGTAAAAATTTTTTTTTTTTCTTGTAATTAAAATAGCCTGTATTAATCAGTGATAATGTAGCATGTGCAAGAATTTTATAATCGGTGCAGTACTTTTCGAGCCAATTCGTTGCAAACATACTAACAGACAAATCATTCCTCTATAAAATATGTATTAGTACAGATACCAACCTCGGCCTCTGCCGCGGCCTCTACCCCTGCCCCTCCCGCGGCCGCGTCACCTTCTCCCATCTCCTAAGCCCACCATGTCTGGAAAAAATATACTTTTATTACAAACAATATTAGGATAATGATGTCATAGGCGCCGTCCTATTGCCATCGCTCGTGCGATGTCGCGATGCGATTTTATCGCGCGATGAGAAAACATTTGTCCTATTACGGTCGTACGATGATTAATAATAATATTGTAAGTTTTATCAATCAATAATAATAATGTTAGTTTTATTAAAATATTTTCACTTATTCTTCTTATTTTATTCAAATTCATTGCAATAATAGCCCACTCTTTGTCATTTTAAGCCTGTTTTTATAGTCTTCACTCCACTTATTCCAAACAATGGGATGAGCACGCATTTTATTAATTAAGTTCTCTTCAAATATCATCTTACGAATCCATGGAATCGAACCAATGACATTTAGTGGATATCAGAGTATTTGAACACACGGTCGTCCGATCAATACAATGCGTTTAAACAATTTGGTCGCATCGCATGATCGCACGACCTTCAATTCAATAGGACATTCAGTAGAAATTAGTATGTTTGATCGCACGGTCACACGATCATTTTTGTCGGACGGACGCATCAACGCGCGAGCGTTGACAATAGGACGGCGCCTTAGGTTTTCGCGATGAATAAACATTATTGACAGCTTTCACTGTATCATTGTAGTTTTGAAGACAACTTTCATCCAGTCTCTTTCGTGACCACGACTGCTGCAGAGAATTCGAAACGTCGGGAATTAAATAATGTAATTTATACGCACGTGATAAAGTGTTTTATATTTCAATATACGGCAAATTTTCGTATCAAGTTTTCCTTCTGTTGCGGTTATGTTTTCTGCCGTGAAATGTCATTTAATCGGCTCTTAAGACACCCTCAGTAGCATTACATTAGTGGGCAGGGCAAATGGTTCGCAGGGCTGACGCCCGACGGGGCAGAAAGGGGCTGTCCATTAATCACGAGAGTTTCGAAAGGGGTGCGGCAAATATCACGAAATATCACAAGGGGGGAGGGGTATAGTAAGATATCACATGTGTTTATTTTTTCGTCAAACGCGTAATTTCTAAACCGAAAAGCGACGTGTGTAGCAAACCTTTGAGTGTAAGATTCTTTGGGGGTACTAAAAAATACACGTGTTTTTTTAGTGGGGGGTAGGGGGTAGTCTTAAGCCTCACCACGGATCACCAAGAGAGATTATTTTTTTTTTAATAAACATCACGTGTCTATTAATACAGACCCCAAGTCCTCGAGTGGCGACCGCGTTCAGGAAAGCGCAGTGCTGTTAGGCCTCCTGCACCTTGGACCGGCGACCTGGTTAGGGTCGCCGGAAAACGATAGATGATAGCGACATTCGGTTTTCAAAAGAGTAAGTGAAGTACCGAAAGTATTTGATGTGTTCTAGTGAGTGAGTGATTGTGAGTACGTCTTCGTAGTGATTGGTGTTCAAATGAAGTCTTTACGTTATAATCGGCGAAATTACTCTGAAATTACTCACTGTTGCAACAGTATAATCGACTGTTCCGAAGAATAAAGATCTAACTGCAATACTGCTTTGAAACAATTTTGAACTCTATTCTAATATAATATTAAGTTCAAAATGGTCTCAAAGCATTATTGCAGATAGGTCTTTATTCTTCGGAACAGTCGTAATATTTTTGTTACATTACTTTACCTATATTGGTGGCGGTTTTTTCCAAATAGGCCAGAGGTCCTTGCAGAGGGGTGCCCGCGTACGCACCGCGTCCTCCCGCCATAAACATGCCTTGAGCTAGACTGTTCTGCATCTAAACATAAACATCGACTAATTAACATACACATGTCTAGCTTCTATTAGTACTACTCAGCCCATATATGACCCACTGCTGTGTCGGGCCTCCTCCAAATTCATGGAGGGAAATTAGCCTACTGTGCCACGCTGGCCAGACGAGTTGGCACCGGGTTTCGTATCAAGTTTTCCTTATCTTGCGGCTAAGTTATCAGCTATCATTTCCTTTTGTCTACTCTTAGGACGCCCTCAGGATGAAATGGGATGTTGACATTATGTATTCTAAATCTGTCACCACACGGACAATAAAAAACTACTACTACTCAGTCAATGCATTATCAACTGCTACGTCAAGGCTCCTCCCAAACTCAAAAGGAACTTTATTTACACGACGTAGGTTTAATCACAAAAGTCTTATAGCCGGCTCTACACTCGCGCCGCGAACTGCCGCGATAGCCCGCGACAACTGCGAATCACGAGTGTAGATGTTGTTCACGCCTTCTCGTTCGCGCTTCGCACCGTTCCCCGATCAGTGTCGGTTTTTTGGCCCGCGTCAAATGTCGGCTCTATACTCACGCGTGACGTCGCGCCGAGAATTCACGCCGTGAATAAACGCCGTGATCCGCCTGTTTCCGACTATGATGGACGATGGCGCGATTTCTAAAGCAAATCCTTTGAAGCGGGCCAAAAAACCGACACTGATCGGGGAACGGTGTGAAGCGCGAACGCGAAGGCGTGAACAACATCTACACTCGTGATTCACAGTTGTCGCGGCCGTTCGCGGTGCGAGTGTAGAGCGGGCTAAAGGATTTGCTTTAGAAATCGCGTCATCGTCCATCATAGTCGCGAACACGCGGATCACGGCGCGTGAATTCTCGGCGCGACGTCACGCGTGAGTGTAGAGCCGGCATATAAATCGTCATATTTAAATTACCAACATCATCCTACGGCCCTTGTCCCACGCTAGGTGTAAGACTCCGTACACACCTACTTCTCGGCCCTTAACTGACCCACTGTTATGTCGGGCGGAGCTCCTCCCATCACAGAGAGGGTAATTAGCCTACTGTACTGTGCCACGCTGGCCAGCTCACTTATTCTACTTCGCAGTCAATTATCTTATCCCACCTGTACCACACACAAGATTTGTGTCGTTTGACCCACTATTCCGCCGGGTCTCCTCCAAATTCATGGAGGGAATTAGTGAATTAGAAATTAGAGGGTTGACACAGGGTTTGTATCAAGTTTCTCTTCTTTCGTCTGCCGTCTGCGTTCATTTAGTCGCCACTTAGGACACCCTGAGAACGGTATAAGTTGGTGGCATTGTGTATTCTAAATCCTCCACCACACGTAGGTACCGTAGTACTAGGTACTTAGAATCACCATAATTGTATTTTTTTATTTAAAATAGCAACCACAGCGTTTATTTTCTGCTCTTTCTCGTGCTGTGGCATTCAGAACCTGCTGTAAACACTAACGGCTTTTCATAATAGCTCTGATTTTATCGAAGCTTTTGAATAAATAGCTCTATCTTTGTCATTAGACAGCCAAACGAAAGAAACAAACAGCAAACGATACACGTTTTAGTTAATAAAGGCTAATTAAACTACTATGGGGCCTAAGTATAACTCTTTGTAAAGTTTATGCGATAAACCAACTGGTCTATTTTGATTTTTAAATTAACTACCGACAAAAAGAACAAAGTTATGAAAATAATATAAACATCCTCGGCTCTTGATTCAAGTGATCACGCTTCGGTATCGGTAATACTAAAAAGAAATTACAATTCAAACGACAATTTAGCTGGCAAATGTAATTGTCAAAATCACATTTGTTGCAACAAAAAAACAGCCTGCAATAAAACGCCATTGGAAACAAAATGGAAGCGGTGGGGAGAAAATAAATAAAACAAAACAATAAAGGACAAAGTATTTAAATTCTATATTACTAACCAAAAATACTTATATCTACAAAAATAAAATCTATTAAAGCGAATTGTACAGATTAACGTATATTACAATGCAAAATATAAAGTATGTTGGCAAAACAAGAGCTATCGATATGAGGTGCTTAGAACTATTTGTATTTGCGCTATTTAGACAAATATTTTATGAAAACGCCATGCAATATGGCCATCTATTAACAGAGCCTAAACTTATTGTGACGTATGCATGGAGCTAAAAAGAGCCAATTTGTTTAAAGATTACCTTTGTCAAATAGATGATCAATCTGCCAATCACTACGCAAATACGATTTGTCAAGTGCAATACCAATGTAAAAGCGATTAGAAACCAATAATGAATACTTTCTTAATAATATATGGATGTCACATTTAACATTTTACCGTATATTCCGCGGAATATAAATTACGAAAACTTTTATCGCAATGTTGTCGTTAACAAGGACAAAATCACGCAAAAATCAATACATAAAATTTCTAGAATATTCTTGTTTGTACCAAAGAGTTTTATGTTAATACGATTAGGCCGAAAGCTGAATAGTCGAATATCCGACACAACTCTAACAATATTTTAGATTTGACTGTCAATTTGACAGTTTTGGTAATCCAATAGACCCAATCACTGTGATTGTCGATTTTAAGTTTTGTCAACCTACTAATAGGTACCATATTAACAATAGCACGCTATTGACATAAGAACATGACAAGAACTTTTGAATTTAGCAGACTAATCTAGGCAATTGCTTCAATAGATTTTTTTTTCCTCAAGTTCGAATAATTTAATGTTATCTGACATCATATCTAAAATTATATTCTACATGCACCAAATTAATTTTAACTATTTACAAAAATGCCATTATAAAACAACGCCTCATCTTAAGAATATTAATTAAGTTTTATGTCTTCCTCAGCAACATTGCAGTCAGACATATTATAGAAAACATATCGGTTATTAACCAATTTCTTAATTTAAAACGTTTGCATTGAGCATTCATCAATTTAAAAACTACAATACGTGACTGAGTTGAGTCTACACAAATAAATAAAATTGCAGTGTCTGTTCGTAATATTAAAATAACCGCTTTTTACTAAGTGCATTTGAATTTACATAAACAGCACATTTTTTAATTTTTGTCCGTCTGTTTGTTTCTGATAATCTTCGAAATGGCTGCACCGATTTTGACGGGACTTTCACTGGCAGATAGCCGATGTAACAAAGGGTAACTTACGCTACATTTATTTACACCCTACACCCGCTTTTAAGAAGCCCATATTGTTTTGTACATATATCTCGGAATATACAACAAGTATGTTATCCAAGAATATGCTATCCAAGAATAACGAAACTTGCCTTCGGACAAATGGTTTTGTTCACTTATTTCAAGTTTAAGAAACATAAAAAAAATGCTGTCGAATTGAGAACCTTCTTTTGTTGAAGGCGGTTGAAAAGAAAACATTCCGCTGAGCGGCATTCCTGTTGCAGTTAATTGGTTGTTAAGCCGGCTCTACACTCGCGCCGTGAACTGCCGCGACAACTGCGAGTCACGATCAGTGTAGAGCCGGCATTATATTATCAGAGGGCGTTGGCGTAACTTGGCTACAAAGCTAAACGAGGCGCTATCGCCTCTGTACGTTGGCGGGGTAAGCAGGAGGATGCGGCGGCCGCGGTACCTGTTGTTGCTGCAACGCTGCCTGCTGCTGCATCGCCGCTTGCTGCGCGGCGGCAGCTGCTGCCATCTGTTGAACCTGAAACATGAATTTTTACATTTTGAGAAACCCTTGTCAATACTCGCTCACGCGTACGAAATAAACACCACCAAAGGATGATGGGTCATTCCCAGTGGGACAGGTCCAAAGAGCTGGTGAAAAGGCAAGGTTTTTCTGCCTTGTTACTTACTTATGTCTGCTCTTGACACCCGTTGAAAGAATCAGGTCGACACAAAGTATGTTGTAAATACGCTACCATTGTGTTGACAATACAATACACAAATTAAAAGAAAACACATCAGTTTCAAAATGAAGATGTTTCCTTTATTGGGCGAACTTGTTCTCACTATACTGTATAAAGTTTAGATGTAACCATGACAAGTGATTTATAAAAAGCAACTAAAGGGTTTCTTTTTGGCTCTTTCCTGTAGGCCAACATTACGAACTGGGGGTCGTAGTTCAAAATTAAGTTATTTTTGAAGAGTTTGAATATGAGTTTTAGTAAGGAAGTGTCAAATATTGATTTTACCTGTACACTTTGAGGTACCACGTGTTGCTGAGGCGGCGGCGGCTGTGGAGGCGGCTGGGCGGCTTGCTGTTGACACTTGTTATACACCGTGTGGCCCTGGGACCGATACATATTATACGGTTCAATGGTACGAAAATACTACATAAATGATAACAGCAGAAAAAAAAACTTATTTTTTTATTCTTATTACTTTTCAAATCCTATATTATTAATCAGCCATTTAAGTCAGCTGATGGACATAAGCCTCAAGAAAGGAGCGTCATCCGGAATCTTTCGTAGATCGTCGCTCCATCTAGCAGAGAGGCGTCCCGAAGCAAATAAATCCAGCAAATATATCTCTCCGAAGCGATTGCCTTTAGCAACAAGGCCACCAACTACTTTCTGTAGAATTTAATTGTTTTTTATTTGTTTTATGTTTTAGGTGTGCTTCTTTTCTTAAGGTACACTAAAGACTATTCTAGTTTTAGTCTAATTCTAATTAATTGAAATCCATTCTACCGCTTTCCCCATGCATACGAGTATATGTCATTTAATTCACACTGGTAGTAAAAAGCAAACTTTATGGTCGAACACTACAATAAAAAAAATACATCTTCATGAATCTACTTTAACCAAACTACTATAACATTAAATATATGAAATAATTTAAAATACATGCAAGATGCGTATTTTGAGCAAATGTTGCTATCCCGTTTTGTCGAATCGAATCGGGATGGCAAACGTAGAGTAAATTGGCTCGCCCGACGCTTCGTAGGCACCGTCAAGAATAACAATTTCGCCAAACGCCGAATATTCGGCCTCGCAATATCCGAATCATTTACGAGCATAGTTGCACCCTACCTGCACTTTGACTATTTATTTTATACTAGCTTCCAACGGCGGCTTCGTCTACGTATACACTAATGAAATCACATTCTTGAATAAATCGATTTATCATTGAAACTTTCCCTTCAGTAGCGGTAATGTTTGACTTGAATTAATTATAATGACGATATCCACGAAACAATTAACTTCTGGATCACATATTTCAGGAATTGTACTTTTTTTAAAGAATACTAGCTGACCGGGCAGATATTGTCCTGCATGATATCCGATTACCGACTGCAGCGCCATCTGTCGGGCTGATTTGTGAATATAAACCATCCTCGGTGCCACCCAAACGCATACAAAAAATACATTCAATTTGGTACAGCCGTTCAGGCGGAGTTCAGTGACATACACACGTACAGTAGAATTATATATATATATATAAAGATAGCCCAATACTTATGGGGATACAAAACACTTAAAGCACGAGTAGGGTAGGACATTCAGGCTGAAATAAGTTGATGACCATGCCATTCCAAAACCGCTACAATATAAAAACAACACCTATTAGTATAAAAAAAGGAAATCACTCACTTTACTCACCTGCAAGTCAGCCAGCAAGTTCTGCCACTGGCTGATCTTGTCATAGTGTCTTCTCAGTAGCTCCTCCTTCCGTTGGAGCTCACACTTCAGCTCATTGTTGTCTTCTTTGACTAGAAGCTCTGGTCTCATCGCAGATAGGAGAAATCTATACAATTGACATAGCATTATTTTGACCATGTGGTGAAGGATTTAGAATACATAGTGTCACCTCCCCCCATTCAATCCTGAGGGTGTCGTAAGAGTCGACAAAGCCGCCAAAGAAGGCAAACTTGATATGTATTTTTTTAATTTGGATATCAGCCTGGATAACCGGCCTCTTAACGCCAGCCGTTATGAGAGACTCCGAGGCGCGGAAATATGGTGATTGCGCCCCAACGTACCCACTAAAACCAAAGGTTTCTCTCAACTGCCAGAAACAGGGCCACGGGTTTCACTCGCTGCCACGCTGGCCAGACGGGTTGGCACCCTGAGGAGAGGCGGAGGGCCTCCTCGTCTGCGGCGGCGTGGTTCTGCATCAGATCCCACAATGCCGCAACAGGACGCGAGTTGGGGAGGTTTAGTGGGTAGGCCCCCACTATGGGGGAGAGTCCCACACTCCCCTCGCTGGCCACCCCCGTGGCCGGCGAGGAAGTCCAAAAAGGATTTTACCCCAGCGAACAAAAAAAAAAGGGTTTCGTATCAAGTTTTCCTTCTCTTACGGCTAGATTATGGACCTTGTCATTTTCTTTCGTCGACTCTTACGACAACCTCAGGATGGAAGGGGGTGGTGACACTATGTATTCAAATACGTCACCATACTGAACACCTCTTCCACCACAACCTCTTGAAACGACCATTTACCTCTTCTGCAAGAAGAAGGCTTCCATCTGTCTCGCTAGATCGATGAACCTCTCCACTTCGACCTTCACCTCCTCCTTCTCCACGCATGGCGAGGCTTCCTGTTTCGTCAGCACGTTCAAACATGCCTGGAACACCGACTACGTCATATCCTGGTGCAGTTGTGATAAACCAGTTGCATTTACCCCATTTTATCGTCATCATTTCAGCCAAAACACATGCACTGCTGGACATAGGCCTCCCCCAAGGACCGGTCCTGGGCCGCCCGCATCCATTGTTTTCCGGCGACCTTAACCAGGTCATCTGTTTACCGTGTGGGAGGCCTACCAGCACTGCGATTTCCGGAACGCAATCCCGTGGAATATGTCGGTGACCCTGGTTTAACTGCGTATCTACTCATTTCTGATTCGATCTCGCAGGGAAACTCCGAGCATTGCCCTTTAGTTCACTTTGAGCCTTCTGATGTAGCCCATAGTTGACGACCACGACTCTGTGCCATATGTCATCTCATTTTATATTTAGGGTGTATTGATCACGGAGCACACTCCTCTTGAGCGAACCCCGTGGTCCTGAAGCTGGGAGCTCTCGAGAATCCCCCGGAGTTCCATAAAACCCAGCTAGGAACCAACGGCGGGTATCCAAGAGGACTTCCACTTAAAGAGGGAATCTCCAAGAAGACTAGGCGATTTAACTTTCCACGGAAATAGTCCTAGATTCGACCACGTACGGGATTGCGAAGCGTGGGACGATCTACAACTAGGTGGACGGACGATCTTATAATTTATTTATTACGATTTATAATCTGTAAATACCTAGGAGGTGTTTTATAGATAGATTGACTCATCTCGATATCTCTGGAACCATAAGACCTAGTGACTTGAAATTTGGTAGGAATATTCTTTTCACCGTGTAGAGGTTCGTTAAGTAGTCCAGTCGAAATAGACATAAAAGTAGCCTCAAATAGAAAAAAAACCTAGGAGCAATTATTTTTTTTAAACGTCGTGGGGCTGTTTGGAAGTATAAATATCGATTTTCAAACTAATCCCGGTAGAGGGTTCGCTGCCATCTTGCTTTAAAATATTTTTTTTCGTTTTTCATAACTCGTTAATTTTCAACTTTAGAGCAAAAATGGTGTTATCCAAAGTTGTTGGAAATTTAATTTCCCACAAGTTTGGTCAACATAATTTTTACGCTAGGATCAATATTTGCAGAGTTAATCGGTCGGGGCCTATAAAAGTAATTACTTAGCACATTTATTTTATTTCATAACTAGCGAGCGACCCGCCTCGGCTTCGCACGGGTGCTATGATGAACCTCTAAATTTATCAGTGTTTCTCTACAATATTATTATGCATGTATTATACAAACAAACCTTCCTCTTGAATCACTCTATCTATGAAAAAAAACTGCTTCAAAATCCGTTGCGTAGTTTTAAAGATTTAAGCCTACACAGGGACGGACGACGACAGCGACGTTGTTTTATACTATGCAGTGATTTGAAAAATTACCTTATAAATTGACAGCTGTTGACTAAATCGGTATTAAGTTATTATCGACATTACCATAACTAATTAGGTAACAGCATTATAGCATTCCTCAGGATGGACATGAACTCGCGCGCCTATCTTCTATCTATACTTATAATAAATCTGTAGAGAGGTCAATTCTGTACATGAAATATTTTTCCAAAATAACTATCAGCGGGTGATTAGTGATCGATACTGACGCCAAAAATGCAATCAGTAAAATTTTTGTCTGTCTGTCTTTCTGTCTGTCTGTCTGTCTGTCTGTATGTTCGTTATAGAAACAAAAACCGCTCGACGGATTTCAACAAAACTTGGTACAATTGTTCTTCATACTCCTGGGCAGGTTATAGTATACTTTTCATCACGCTACGATCAATAGGAGCAGAGCAGTGAAGGGAAATGTTGGGAAAACAGGAGAACTTACTCCATTTTTTAAGCTTCCGTCGCGTGTGCAGCCTTAATAGTTAAAGCTACACAGAAATCATGTATGACGGAAATGTTCTCCTTAAAATTATATAAAAAATATTCCACGACAGCAAATGTCTATCTTTTATGGTTGACTCACAATAACACGTGTAACTCCCGATAGCTTAGCAGTTCAGAGCTTTCTGATTATATTTGTCTACTCTTACGTTTATAACACTCTAAATCATCCCTAATTAATAAATGTTAATATTATTACCTATTTAATAAAAAAAGAATCATAGAAATCGGTACAGAAACACCAAAGTTATTCATGAATTACGCTAATAAACCATCGCGCGTGATTACTGAATCATGCTTTAAGGATTATTTTTGTGTAACCGTCGCATCGGGTCGTCGCGGGAGGTTTAAAAGGGCGGGGGATCCAAACGCGAACTTCATACAATATTTGGATTTGGCTGATGATGCGAGTAGACGTTCCGAGTATTCGCCCCTATTGACAGGCAATATTGTTTATCAGCGCGACTTTTAGTCTACAATAATTTAGTTTATTTAATTTTCTTTTGTTGTTATTTCATAAAATAGGTATTAGTTATTTTGGTGGCGTGTTATATTCGTTCAAATTACAAATTATTAATAGTTAACATTTTATTTCTTTTTAGGTGAAGTAGTAATAGGTTAGTAGTAGTTAGTTAGTAGGTTAGTAGTAGGTAAGTTTTGGTTAATTTATGTTCAGTTTTTTTTAATAATAATAATAAGTAAGTAAAAGCGTAGGTACTTTTAATAATTAAAGGTATAGGTATTATTAATTATGTTATTTTATTTATTTTATTTTATTTGACATATCAACAATATACATGCGGAATAACATTAAATAATAAAGCACACACATTCAAAGGCATTATGTCGTATGTATATCAATTACAGATATGCACAGCATTCCCATCCATATCCCTACATTAACAAAAAGAAAAGAAAAACTCGTAAACTTAATCTGATTTAAATATGACGTTAAATCAGCAAGCAAAGCATATAATACATCAATAATGACAACATAAAAAATTAAGGAACATATTCATTTAAAACTAATAAGTAATAATAATGCTCATAAACAGGAATTCCAAATAAATCATATTAAAACGAAATTAAATTAAATAAAAAATAACAATTAAATTAATAATTAAATACAAAATTAAATACAGAATTAAATACAAAATTAAATCAAATGAAACAATTTAAATGTCTGGAGTTATATGTCACAGAATGGGAGTCAAAGTCAACCAAAAATATTAATAAAAATATGCAATTTCATTCGGTGGTACTTAACAAGTTTGTTACATTAGTTTTATAAGTAATAAAACATTTCGTAAATAAATCAATTGTGACATCGGAACAGCACTCGTTCATTAATCTTGACAATCGCAATACCGGACTGTTATAAACAGTGTTCATTGTGACAATTGGTAACTCAAAAATACGAGGCTGTCTCTGCCCACGGTTACTTACTTTAAACTTGAAGTGACTGACCATCCCAGAGTCTTGTATGCCATGGACAATTTTGTACAGTATTAGGAGATCCGATATTTTACGTCGGTTCTCTAAACTTATCATATTAAAATGTATCAGTCGACTCTCGTAATCAGGTATGACTTTTCTTAATCCTAACCTTGTACATAAGTATCTAACAAATCTGATTTGGACAGACTCTATTCTTTTAATGTAAGTCGAGTAACAAGGATTCCATATAGACGCACAATATTCAAGTACACTCCTTACAAGGGTATAGTATAATATCATCATGCATTTAATATTATGAAAAGGTTTTAAGTGTCGTATTATAAATCCTAATAGTTTGTTTGCTTTAACTACCAACTGCTCATAGTGCAATCTAAAAGACATAGACGAGTCATAAATAACCCCTAAATCACGTACTGTAAATACTCTCCCTAGTGAGTACTGATTGATTTTGTAGTCATATCGTATATATGTTTTTTTGTTTGTGAATGTGATACATTGGCACTTGTTTATGTTCAGTTCCATTTTATTACGCGTACACCATTCCAATAGCGTGTTCAAGTCATTTTGGAGTAGTAGGCAATCATCAGCTGAGGCTATAGATTTATATATTTTTAAGTCGTCGGCATAACCAAGACATTCGCTGAGGAGTTTATGAAAGAGGTCATTTATGTATATTAAAAAGAGTAACGGGCCCAATCTGGAGCCTTGAGGTATTCCCGATTGCGGGACAAAAGGACATGATTCATAACCAGCCAGCGCTACAAATTGACTTCTGTTACCTATATAACTATGATACCATCTCAATAGACTTCCATGTATGCCGATGTGGTAAAGTTTTTTTAACAGTATGGAGTGATTCACTTTGTCAAATGCTTTGGTGAAGTCTGTGTAAATGGCGTCCACCTGACCCTTCCGCTCTATTACTTTGTATATATACGTGGAGTAAACTAGTAGGTTTGATTCAGTTGATCGGTTACTGACGAAACCATGCTGATTACTACTCAGTAAATGATTAAAATGTCTATATGTAAGATTATAAACAAAACCTTCAAATATTTTCGCAAAACATGAAATGATGGATATAGGTCTATAATTAGATACTTCCATTCTGTTGCCAGATTTGAGCACTGGTACAACTTTTGCGATTTTCCACAAAGTAGGGTAAACACCATCTCGCATAGACTTATTATAAATGATATGTAGAGGTTTGACCAGAGCTTCGGCACACATGCGTATAAAAAATGGTGGCAATCCATCAGGTCCGGCTCCTTTACTTAAGTCTAATCCATTTAGTTTACACTTAATATCTTCTTCCTGTATCACAAATGAGCCAATACTGTAACTAGAGGATGGAAAATCCGGTTCATATGAGGTAACAGTATCGTTATCGTACACCGAGGAAAAATATTTGGCAAATGCATTTGCAATGTTAACTCCACCTTCAACAATTACACCGTCAGAAGAGACATGCCCGGGGATAAAACTTGTATTTCTTTTTCGTTTAGTACGAGGGTGAATCAAAAAGTTCTTAGAAGTGCATATATATGAAACCTTTTTGGATCAAGTTCGATATTCAAATTAAAGAGTGTCTATCACACTATATTTATGCAGACTGTCACTTGTTTTTGTCAGTTCGTTCGCATGTAATAAATTTTTTTGTGCAACGAGTTGCTAAAAATTCAAAATTATGGATAAAAGTGAGTTACGTGCGGTGATAAAATATCTCAGTTTGAAAAAAATGTCTACGAAGGAAATTTTTTTGGACATTCAGCAGACATTAGAGGGTGATGCTGTACCCTATTCTACGGTTGCGTACTGGGTGGCTGAATTTAAAAGAGGTAGATCAAGCTGTAAAGATGACCCGCGTTCTGGGCGGCCTTCGACCTCCGTTACAGAAGAAAATGTCAAAAAGGTTGAGAATCTGGTTTTGGAAGACAGAAGAATGACTATAAAACATATAGCTGAGATCCTAAAGATATCTTTTGGTAGCGTTCAATCCATTTTAATTGATTCACTGGGGTTCAAAAAAGTGTCTGCAAGATGGGTGCCACGAATGTTAACCGACGAAAACAAAAAGCGACGTTTGGAAATTTCCAAGCGTAATCTCGAAATGTTCCAGCGTGATTCGGATAATTTTTGCCGTCGTCTTGTCACTATGGATGAAACGTGGGTCCACCATTTTGATCCTGAAACTAAAAGACAAAGCATGTCTTGGAAACGACCATCCTCTCCATCCATTAAGAAATTTCGAGTTGCTCCTTCCGCTGGCAAATTATGACCTCTGTGTTCTGGGATAGTGAAGGAATCCTTTTTATTGATTACATGCCAAAAGGCCAGACGATAACTGGACCCTATTATGCAAATTTAATCCCGAAAGTGCGTGAAGCGATTAAAGAAAACCGTCGTGGAAAACTGTCGTTGGGCGTGTTGTTCCTTCAAGATAACGCTCCTGCCCATCGATCGGAAGTTGCGCTCAACGCAATCCGCTGTGCTGGCTTCAATCTCCTTGACCACCCACCATATTCTCCGGACTTAGCCCCAAGTGATTTTCACTTATTTCCAAAATTAAAAGAGGAAATTCGTGGAACAAAATTTCACGATAATGACGCGGTTATAGCTGCCGTAGAGGACTTTTTCGAGAGTCAAGAAAATAATTTTTTTTCACAAGGAATAAGGAAGTTAGAAACGCGTTATTCTAAATGCATTGCATTTGAGGGAGATTATGTAGAAAAATAAAATATTATTATTTAAATCTTTGCATTTTTTAATATTGATTCCAAGAATTTTTTGATTCACCCTCGTATATCTCCAAAAAGCCTTAACATTTGATGTCACTTCATTTTCAATACTCGATATGTATGCTCTAAAACAATTGTCTAATGCCGTTCTAGATCTATCGCGTAACATTGCAAAAGTATCATTATCTCTGGGATTCCCAAATTTACGAAATCTTTTCCTATATTTATTTTTTTCTTTTAATATTTTAATAAGAGATGGAGAAAACCAAATTGGAAAGCGTGAGCTTCTGGATCTTTTTTTTGGAGTATACTTTTCTATACTATTCCAAATAGTATTATAGAACGTTAAAACGAAATCATCACAGCTTAAGTGGGAGTGAGTATCCCAATTAATATTTTGTATATCGTCGATACAAGCCTTGAAGTCAGTATTTCTGAAAGAGTACCTATAGTTTGAACGGTTCATAATTGGTTTTAAGCAATTTCCCTTATTTATTACTATTTCTAAGGGTGGGTGATAACTGTCTTGTTTGCTCAGAGGTGAGGCACTTAGGAGTGTAATATTGTTGTCTTCACGAGTAATTACAAGGTCTAATACATTGTTCATGTTATTACATATATGGTTTATTTGCACCAATCCGGTAGCTGCTAAATATTCACGCAGCATGGACGATTTACTATCGGTGATTGAGTACACTGGATCACTTAATCGATCCCAAGATATTTGTGGTAAGTTAAAGTCGCCTATTATCAGATTCAAGTCATTCACGTGGTTCTGTGCCACTTCCTCCATTCTAGTGAGAAACGATATGAAATTCTCATTTGATAGGTAAGATGGCAAATATACTACACACAAATTTAAAAATCGTCTACCCAAATTTACGCGAATCCACAGATCCTCAACTGATGTTTGCCAGTCCTCCCTCACTATGTAACTTAGCTTTGTAGATACGGCGATGAGGACACCCCCACCATATTTTTTATTATATTTCCTTTTAAAATGATCCGAACGGTCCCTTCGTATGACAGAATAACGCTTATCAAAGTATTCTGTTGACATGATAGACGCATCCATCCATGTCTCACATACACATACTATATCATAATTGTTGATAAGTACTTCTTTTGAAAATTCTGAGTACTTTGTTTTTAGACCCCTAACGTTCTGATAAAATATTGACGTACACATGGCGATTAATATTTAAATTCTTAACGGCATTATTGTTTATGACAAGATACAAAACAAAAGTACATAAACATTCTTACACAATTTTCTTCAAACTGGCCTCATTGATTATTAGTATGTGCTGAGTAGTTTCTTCTTTACGAACATATATACGACCATTACGTACCCACACGTATTTGTAGGACTTTTCCTTTGCTAGTCGACGTGCAGCAGCGTGTAATGCTTTATTAGCCGGTGAGAGGTGTTCTGCCACGTAAATTGGTCGTCGCTCTCCTCCGATTCCAACGAGACTGGTATTCAATTTCTCCTCTCTATGTTGCTTGTTAAATTTTGAGACCGCTGAATACAATTCGTCTCGACATTTGGTGCTACGTAATTTGACAATTATGGATCGAGGGCGTGAGCTATTACGATCCGATTTTGCTACCCTTGTGCATTTTAATACGTCTGCTTCACTAAGTGGGGATGACACTACTTGTGATATTTTAGTTACGAGATTAAATATATTTTCATTTTTTTGCTCTGGTATCCCATTAATTTCGATATTAGAATCACGCATGTGCTGTTCCATTGTATTGATTTGAGTTGATAAGTTATTTACTGTCTCTTGTAGCTTTCTGTTATGTTCACGGACGTCTGTATTATCGTTCTTGATTGAATCAATTTGATCCTTCAAATCATTGTACTGACTTATGTCAAACAGAATGGAACTTTTTAAGTCTTCAATTTGTTCACGCACACTAGACAATTCGGCGTTGATTATCTCCCTAACAAGACCATAGTATAAAGAAGAGGGAGTAGGCTATCTCCGGCCCAATTCGCGATATAATTACCTACTGTCTTAGGGTTGTCACTTTTAGCTAAATATTAGGCGCGGCTGTTCGCGCTTCGCTAGCAACCGCATGAACAGCGGCAACGTCAAGTCGTGGTCCCGACTCGCCATGTCGCCGCTAGATGGTACAGGCGGCAACATAGTCTAAGAGCTTGTGTTTAATTTATTGTCTTAGTTCTATAGACAAGTCAGCTTTTTGTTTTTTTTTTTATTATGCATAATGTAGTATTTTTACACATAAAGGACCACATCTATTTTTAATTAATACAAACATATCTATTGAATCACACATTTATTACAAAATTACAAATTAGCTACAGAAAAATACTTTCTTCGGTTTCGACTATTACGAAACGCCTTGTTATTAAACTTTAATCTATACTAATATATAAAGCTGCAGAGTTTGTTTGTTTGTTTGTTTGAACGCGCTAATCTCAGGAACTACTGGTCCGATTTCAAAAAATCTTTCAGTGTTAGATAGTCCATTTATCGAGGAAGGTTATAGGCTATATTTTATTTTCAAAAGAATTAGGGATCCGTATGAAAATTGCGATTTTGTAAACCAAGGTGTAAAATCGAAAACCTATTTATGCGTGCGCCGCAAAAACTATTGACAATAGAACAAAATGATGTACTACGGGTTTGTAGGTCTTATAAAGATCTACAAAAAAGTCCGCGAGAGCACATATCTAACTATCATAGTTTAGTCACAAAAACCGATTTTATGTTCATAAAAAATATGCACGGGTTCGAAGCCCACGCGGGCGAAGCCGCGCCCAAAAGCTAGTGTGTAATATATCCGCATCCTTATAAATAACTTTTGCAAATATAATTTCGGAAAACATGGGCAGGGCAGTGAAAATTGTAAATCTTTTATTTGTTCATAATTAGACATGCCAATTTTGCAATTTATGTGATCATTTTTAAATGCTTTTTGGAATATCTGCTCCATTCTCTTAATATTTTCAACAAAGTCGTCGGGTGGAATCACTAACAAAATTTGGTCTCTAGAATAATTTTTGTAGTGAAGGTACCTAGATTCTGCACTTAAATTGCAAACTTGCTGATTCGCGTTTAAATACGATTTAAGTTGTTCGCAATCCTCGTGACGTTCAATCCACTTTTTCAACAAGGCTCCGCATACGTAAAAAAAACATTTTTTTCGGGGATATCAAATTCTATATAGTCTGAACAACTAATATCACGCAATACACTATTTGACTGCAATATTGCAATTACACCCAAACATACAGCAATACGTTCTTCTGCGATTATCAGACATTTTGATGATGATATTGATGAATAAAACATTTAGCGGTGCCGAAAAGCCGTGACACGCGCGCGAACCTTGTGCAGTGTTAGCCCCGACTGGCGCACTGAGAAACGGGTCGAGATTTTGTTAAAGTGTGCGTGCGTCGACACATAGATACAATAGCGCACACATACAAGCCGCGCGCGGTGCGTTTGTATGAAGATAACCTACTTCCCCTCTCTTTATACTATGACAAGACTCTTTATTTCTATACGCATTGTGGTTCTTATTTCATTTTTGATTGCATCCATCATATTATTAATATCCTTCTCAGGGTCTGTATCTGAAGTTGTAAGGGCAGGTTTTATAGGTGTATTGGAGTTATCGCCTTTTGGTTGTTTTGTTACACAGGAAGGACATAGCCAATGTGCACGTTTATCTTTACTCAATCTTTTGAATGCCGTGCTACTGATATTTACACAAAGATGGTGAAATACCTTGGAACATTTGCAGCAATTGACTATTTCATGTGGTAGTGCATTTTTTGTACACGCTTCACAGTTATTCATTGTTACCTTTTATTCGCTTTTTGGTCTTTGGAACGAGGTTTGAACCTCGAGCGAACGCGCAATATATCTCGTCCGCGTCTGCCACTATGTGTTACTCGATGAGCCAAAACGCTATTAAGCTTTCATGCGAATTTGACGATACTTTTTAAGTTTAACCAGGTATTTTCTATTGACACAAGATGTCGTTACTTTTTCAATGAATTAAGTTCATTTATTTACAGATGGCACTGGCGTTCTATCTATTTCTATAAAGAATAAATTTACAACTGACCTCAAATTTACAATGTCATTATTGTAATATCACAGACTTCGTTATTAAAATGGTCTTTTATCGCACTTGATTCGCTTGAAAACACTCGTACGTAGACTTGTAATAACACTGATTGTAAAGCCACAACTTGTTAATTTGATCACTGGCAATAAAGATTAAATTATGGATGTTTTTGCAGAGCTATAACTTAACGTGATGACACGGTAACTGTCACTTTATAGGTATTTAGTTTTAAGTGAAGTAGGATAGTTTACCCGGAAGCTTTGCGCTGAAGTATTTTCGTTGTATAGGTACTTAAGCCTCATGTGAACGTGATCTAAACAATATTACCAATACATTAACTTAATAATAAGTACACAAGGAATTACACACTGACGGAGTTGCGGGCACAGCTATCTATATCTATATATATAAAACTCTTCCGTTACTGAGTGACTGACAGACAAGGCACAGCCGAAACTAATGGCAGTAGAGAGCTGAAATTTGGCCTGTGTGTTTGTTGGGAGGAGTAGGCTACCACTAAGAGAGGATTATTGGAAATTCCCTCCCAACGGGGTGAAAACGGGGATAAATTGTTTTTTTTCCGGAAGTCATTATTCCACGCGGACGAAGTCGCGGGCAAAAGCTAGTAATATAATATATGTTCAGCAGAAGCCCTCTGAGGCGAATAGATTTTCCGAACGCCCTTCCCCATTGTAAGATTAGGATTTTACAGTCCTCGCCTATCTTTATGGCCGCTCTGTATGTAGCCATCGCATCGGTACGAACTTGCGCATCGTACATATCATAACCAATACAAACGTAGCACACTGCTCACACTAACGCGCGGGAGACGAGGTCGCTTGTGGGTGGACGACTGCGCGCCCCGCGTGCGTCCCGCCGCGGCGCCGATACCCGATTTTGTGTTCTGCGCAGCGTAATGCGGCTAGGTTCGGAGCGGCCATAAAGTTTGGCGAGGACTGTACGTGGGGTTTGAAAAGTTTAGGCGCACGTTCGTAGGTACCAGACATTTTGCCAGTACCGCGGAGCATGCTGCTACTTTGGGGACCGCAACCAGTGAGGGAGCGGCTAGTTGAGGAACCCCATATCTATAACGAACGGATCGATAGGGCCAAACTACAAAAATGTCTACAACATTACAGTAAAAAGACCGTTAAGAACCTGGGGATTTTTATTGATGACACATTATCTTGGGTCCCACAACTTACAGAAACTAGTCGACGGATTTTTGCATCTGTGGGCTCCCTGAGGCGTCTGCGCAATTTTTTACCGACTGCTACTAAAATTGCGCTAGCTCAATCTCTTCTGCTCCCTATACTTGACTATGCCGATGTCAGCTATCTTGATCTCACAGAGGAGCAACTTAACAAACTTGAGCGACTTCAAAATGTTTGTATTAGATTCATATTTGGTTTACGCAAATATGATCATGTATCGGAATTTCGTGACAAGCTCAAGTGGCTCCCAATTCGTCTTCGTCGGAATACTCACATTCTTTCACTACTTTACAGTATTCTTTTCCTTCCCACTACCCCATATTATCTCAAAGAACGGTTTCGGTTCTCCTGTGATACACATTCATTGTCCTTAAGATCATCAGAGAGCTTAACACTGGCAATGCCAATGCATTCCACGCGATTTTACGATAAATCTTTTACTATCCAAGCTGTACGTCTGTGGAATGCCTTGCCATTGTCGGTGAGGTGCGCTCAATCCTTGACGATTTTCAAGAGTATGGTGAAGGAGCATTACTTGACCTTCTGTTTAAGTCGTACATAATAATATGTTTAATTATTTTTAAGTATGTATATTATATTTTCTTGTTATTATCTATAAATGTACACTATAATTACCCTAAACGGATTCTTGTTCCAGCTAAGTCCATCCAACGGTTGTCTGGAAGAAATTGCTTTTAGCAATAAGACCGCCATTTGTACTGTAATTTTGTATTTAGGTTCATGTTTAAGTTTCTTTTGTGTACAAGTACAATAAAGAATATCTATCTATCTATCTATCTATCTAAAAAGAAAGCAATTTCTTTTTACGTTACCCTTTTTGGTCACGCTTAGGGCCGAGTCACACCGGAATGGCAGCGTCGCGGCGATCACTTTCTGTGTGAAATAATAATAAACTTTATCTACATACAAGATCAGTATCGCCTAATGCGCGGGGGCTCTTAAAAAGGTCGCGACGCAGCCCGCGGTGACGGGAACAGCCACGCGCCATGTGCGTCTTGTCGGTGGTGATAGCGATACAGATCTTGTGTGTATGTAGATAAAGTTTAAAATAATTTCACACTGAAAGTGCTCGCCGCACCGTTGCCATTCCGGTGTGTCTCGGCCCTTAAGACCAGTGTATTGATTATTAAGCACAGATAACCCGAGAAACATTACGGCATACGGATTACCAAGCTTCCAGGATAATGATACTTGGTGGTATGACTGGCGGAGGGTCGCGGCGCCTATCCCCCGATAACTTTATATAAGCCGTGCGAATTGCTCTGGAAACTTTGCAATCGCGGTATAGGACATTTAGGTAATTCTCGCATTTGTAGGTGATATTTCTTGATGTTGATAGTTCAGATTTTTAGCATGCTAGTCGCTTCAATACCAAAAGCTATGGGCGGGTTCACTTAATCATCGATATCAAAATCGTACGTAAACATTTTAAACATGAAGCTTCCCTTGATTAATTCTATGACCCACTTCGAAAAGCTATAGGTTTTTTGTCACACCTGTGTAGTGTCTCCACCCCATTCCAGCCTGAGTGTGTCGTAAGATCCGACAACAGAAAATGACAAGGCAGAAATCCTAGCCGTAAGAGAAGGAAAACTTGAAACGATACCCTGTGCCAACCCGTCTGGCCAGCGTGGCACGGTAGGCCAATTGCCCTCCCTGTAATGGGAGGATATCCGAGTCAGCCGTGGGTCATTTCGGGGCGAAGTAGTAGTTTGTATAAGTAAATGTATATGTATGAATAAAAAAACAACATTTATTTTTATAAGTTTGTAATCATAACGAATATAAATACTCGTCACATTTTTATTTAAAATTACACCATATTCAGAACAGAGCATTTTTTTAATTAATATGCTATTAAATAATTAATTCTAGATAGTACGATTGCCTACGCAAGTTTGGTTGGACGTAGGTAAGGTACCCGATCTCCCGCCATTTTAATTAAATAAAAAACATACAAACAGAAAACCGGCCAAGAACGCGACGCAGTAACGGTTCCGTTATTGCACAACGGTTATTTGTCAATTCTACTATTTTTATCACTCACTTGCCAAATAATATCCGTTCAAACAATCTAGTTCATGGCCTGTTTTGTTTAATTTATACGTGGCAATTGGTGCATAATATAAAAACTTTGTTGCAATGTAAAGCCGCGATCACATTAGCTGTTGATCGAAAAGTTGACTTTCAGCAAACGTTCAACGGTTGCCAACGTTTTTTGTGCCATAAACACGAAGCAAAATAACAGAAGTATAATATGTAAGCAAATAGTATTTTCATAGTAGTGTTGAAGTACGTATACTTTATACGGAAGTCGGACTTCTACCAACATGACCGAAGCCTAAAACATTGAATATTTTAGTAATAAAAATGCTCTTTTTTAGTCTAAAAATTTACGTTCGCATTTGTAAAACGTTTGCTGTTACAATTCGGAACAATAAATGCAATAGCGGATTTAATAGTCAACGACGACACGAAATAAAATTTATGAATGTGGTGTTTCAATATTGCTTAAGAAAAACTACAAGTATAAATTGCGCCCTCAAACATTCGCAATCATACCATTATATTTATCTTTGACTATTACTCATTTTACATAATACGCTAGTTGCTAAGGACGTTGCACGCTTTCAAATTTGACTAAAGTGTGCAAGGACCTTTGCTTAAGTTTTTCTTTATCCTACGATCATTGTGATCCAACACAAACGAAAACTGACCAATCGTGTGTAGTGTAGTAGACGTCGATTGGTCAGTTTTTTTTAAACTAAAATTTTCATTAACTAAAGTATCTCTGATAAAGTTGCCTGCAAGCATTTAAAGCTGAATATTTATTGCTAGTCAATCGAACAGTACAAACAATAATTGGACGATGCAATACAAAACGTTAATAAATCTCGTATCCGGAATTTTATCCACAATTCCACACCGATCCCGACTTTATGGCCTTGTATAGAGGTGCTATATTCTATTGAAGTGTCCATTCGAGACGATGCAATTAAGCTGCTAAATTCAAAAGTTCTTTTGTGTGTGTGGCATACATTCCGAACCGTCCCCCAAAGGCACGGTGATTATCAATTTTATTGATCGAATTACCATCCCACATACGCCAGTCCCAAACGGCCGGGTGACCAAGAGGATCTCCGACGTAAAAAAAAAGGTGACGCTTGAGTGACACCCGTTGTTATAAACGTCCGTAGGCGGTAACCGCTCAGTGGTGTGGAAGACACTACCAACACAATTACGCCCTCTCATAAAAAAAAAAAACCTGCCTTCTAACTGGTGCCGTTATATGATTGTAGGTATGCTTAATGGTAAAGAAATGTTTCAAGATCACATAATAGTTTTTCAAATTCTAATGACCACGATTTGTGTCCGGGATTATTGGCAGATGATTTTAAATTTAGCAGATTACGTTTGAAACAATCAAAACAGCATTGTGTTGTTATTGGCCACGTGGGGACTTGACACAGCAATATTCGCGGTTCACGTGTTACTGATCAACTAGTCTATTAACCGTCAACTATTAACTAGTTACTAATAACCGTTGAAGTTTCAACTAGCTTTTCGTTAACGGACACACATCTCACCCTTTACAAAATACGATGAATCAGAGAATTAAAATATACTTAACTTACAATAAATTTATGGTACAAACATAAAAACCATTTGATCCTTCGATCAAAAATACACAAGATAAAGAATCAATAACCAAATACGACGCGAAATTGGCCACGACCGCACACACATACACACATTAACGTCATCTTGTATTTGGACAACAGTGTGTGTGTCATTGGACAACTGTCTATGATGTTCTTTATTTTTAAGACTGGGTAACCTGTAACTCGAGGTATCTTTACAAACGTGTAATTCGAGAACTCCGATCCAGACTTGAACAAAGACACTCGCCTGAGCTCAGAAACCTGCTAATTTCTATTGACATACCAACACAATGCAATTGCGAGCCTATAAAAAAATACTAAACTACTACCTACATTATAAAAATCTCGTTTCGTGATCGTCGTAGAAAGGTAAAATGGTAAAAGTCACCAGTCGAAGGGTGTTATAAGTTTCACGTGTCTGTCTGTCTGTGGCACCATAGCTCGCGAACGGATGAAGCGATTTCAATAAAGTTTTTTTTGTATGAAAGGTGAGTTACGGGCGAGTGTTCTTAGACATGTTTGATGAAAATCGGGTGAGCCGTTTAAAAGTTATGAGGGGTGAAAGTAGGGAAGAATAACCGAATGTCTGCAAATATAATCGAGTGGGGTCTCAAATGAAAGCGCATCACGTGCAATTTAACAAAATCTACATTATAATAAGTATGTACCTATAAAAAGTATGAAATAAAAATTAAATTAAAAATTTAAATAAACCCCCGCCAATAACTTTTAAAAAGTAAAAAATAAATACTTCGCGTTGGGGGACCAGGAGTCAGGTAATAAATAAGTGGGAGTGGTCCCCCAACGCGAAGTATTTATTTTTTACTTTTTAAAGGTTATTGTGTCGGGGGTTTATTTAAATTTTTAATTTAATTTTTTTTAAGACTACTATTTAATGCAATCGTTTAATCAGCAAAATTCACTGAACAATGTTATTTCAGATTATTCGAGTTGTATTATGTCCGTGTGGTGACGTTGGAAATACATGTCCACACCAGTCTACATATACTGAGCGTGTCGTAAGAGCCGACAACAGGAAATAACATGGCCGAAAACCTAGCCGCAACTGAAGGACAACTTGAAACGGAAACTCTATTCCAAGCCGTTTTGCCAGCGTGGTACAGTAGGCTTATTCATTCATCATCATCATTCCAGCCAAAAGACGTCCACTGCTGGACATAGGCCTCCCCCAAGGATCTCCACAAAGGCCGGTCCTGGGCCGCCCGCATCCACTGCTTTCCGGCGACCTTAACCAGGTCGTCGGTCCAGCGTGTGGGAGGCCTACCAGCACTGCGCCTTCCGGAACGCGGTCGCCACTCGAGGACTTTTCTGCCCCATCGGGCGTCGGTCCTGCGAGCTATGTGCCCTGCCCACTGCCACTTAAGTTTGGCAATGGCTCCTCCAAATACATTAAGGCTTATTACCCTTAATGTATTTGGAGGAGGCCCGACCCATTAGTGGGTCAATTATGGGCTGAAGAATAGGAGTTTAGGTGCCCAACTGGCAAGATTGTATTCGTAGACTAGCGGAGCCGACAGACTTCATCCTGACAAAAAGATAGCGGTATTATAGTGCAAATTGACTCTTTGACGTTAGGAACACACCTATACTGCTTAGACAACAGTGAGTGGTTGTAATTTAATATGAACTTTATACAATAGCTATAAAGCTCAAATTGTCTCTACGTTTTAGTTCGAAAACGTTTGTATGGGAAAAAATGGGCTGTTTTTAGGGTTTTCCGGCAATTATTCGAACTTTTAAACCATCCTTGAACATCAACGAACATTTAAAAAAAAAAGAATTGGCCAAATTGGTCCAGGCGTTGTTGAGTTATGCGCTTACCAACACATTTTGCGATTCATTTTTATATTATAGATAGAAGATAGATTACTGGAACTGGCAAAATCGACCGTCGCATTTGCAGAAAGTTAGCAGGTTTCGGGCTCAGTGATCAACACAACACAGCTGAAATAAGACCCCAAATACCATTAGGCCCTTTCAAAGGCCGCTTGTCAAGTGCTATCTGATACCTAATGTACAATTGATCGAAAGCACATTCTTAAATCAAAATTCAGTCAAATTAAATGGCTAATTTATTTACAATAGTGTCTGCGCAAAATTGCAAGTCCTCTTTAACACTATTTAATGAATCTATCTATACAGCCTTGTAAATTCGGAGGGAACACAAGCATTTTTGCGCGGATTACAAGAACCGATAGAGTTTTACTTCGAAAATAAGAAATAATATGCTATTTTAACATTAATCGTGTTTTGTTGGTGAAACATGGGATTTCTTGTATTCAAATTAGATGTTGGGCGTCGATGATAATATCACTATCCATTCTGATTGTCCATGGAAAATGGGAGCCCATAAATTCTGTAGTATATTTTTTATAAAATGCATTTTTTAAAAGTGTCGTAGTTTTTTACTTCTGCGTGAAAAACATACCTATAATTACATCTACAGAAAACAAACAAACAAAGAACTCCTGCAAATAAATTATAAGATATTATAATACTATAGTTTACACAATTAAATAAATGGACTGTTACACGACACTAATTTTCTATTTTAGATGTTCTTAAATAGGAAAAAAAACACCCTTATTTGTGTTTTATGGTCGTTTATACTACGCATTATATTAAACGAAGAAGCGATTGTGTAACTTTTATATTAATCAATAAACAATCCATGTTTTGTCATTTAAGTCAATTTATTTTTACGTCTATGAATTACTATAGCTTCGGTCCACGGCTTTGTCCGCCGAGTATTGTTTTTAAATTAAATAAAGAATGAAAATATGGCAAGGATCACCACGCTACATAATCGCAGGTGAATTACGCAATTAAACGGTTTTTTTTCAGTAAACCGATAAAACCAGAAATCACAACACTCAATGTTTTAAGTTGACTTGCCAAGGGTTATCTGACCGATAATATTATCTGTAAGCTATGCCACACATCATAATTTCTTCCAAAAAAACATGAAATTTAGAGAGAGTAAAGTAAAATACATCATATTTTTTCTGAACATGTATCCAGTGACATAAGTGGCAGAAATTAGTTCGCATTCAAAAAGATGTACTATGCTTACATTAAAGCGTTATCTTTAAAATAATTTACTAATTGCAAACACAGAATTTTAAAATAAACCAATAATGAACACATTAAATTAAGATTACAATTCATGACACAAATAATTTTACAGGACTATTAGAGAAATTTATCCTTATTGATACTTTTGGGTACATAATTTAGAAACGAAAAACTTCGTTGAAGCGCCATCTGTTATCGAAAAATGTGTATTGGAACAAGATTTTTATTAACTTTATTTTTCATCGCGGCAACAATTGTTGCGGTACAGACTTACAGACGGTACAACTTCAATATGTGTTATATGTTTCTGGACAATGAAAACTTATATTTCAGACGGTTTTAAAATCCACGCAGCCAAACCCGTGGACGTCAGCTAATCTATACAAGTTAATTGATTCCAAACCAACAGATAAACAAAACTAATTTCTTCATTAGCAGCTTTTTGTAAATTTTAGAATAGGGCGCTTAACCAAGTGACTTTCAAAACCCTTGCTTTGGTAAAATACAAAAAGTAATTATGTCTATGTTTTCGCGACTATTACACATTGATATTAAACAATTTTCGACGGCTTTATCGTGTGTAACATTATTTAATTCCCGACGTTCGAATGCGTTGCATCAGTCGTGCTCACGGGAGCCTAGAACACGACGTCTTAAAATTTCAACAAAAAAAACAGTTCGCCAACTCTTATTTCATCGAAAACGTTCTGTGCCCGTAGATGTTGCGAAAGCCACTAAACTAGGGGCCCAAGTTTTAATTTGATAGAATCCACCGCTAATGTTAGTTTGATTTTTGGCTTTAGGTTGTAGCTATCGTGAACTTCACCACCGTCAATTTAGAAGGCAGTATGGATAGTTTTACGTCTCTTATACTATTAAATGTCGAAACCATCTGAAAGATCATATGCAAGATTGAATGGTCAGCAACTATTCAATCATAGACACAAAAACCAAAGTCTGGATCAAAGATACCTGTATGTTGAATTCAATATCTGATATTACTTAACAACTAACACAAAATACTGTTTATTTTTGGTACCCATAATGCCACGGTGACTGATATGGGCTACTATAAAACTGTTGTGAGTTCACCTGACCATACATGGAAGGTATAGTCACTGGCAGGTTGGGCTGGTAGTAGTCCATTCTCCATGGGTTCCTCTCCATTGATGACTGGTACCTTTCAGCTGGTGATTGGTACCTTTCCGCTGGTGATGGGTAAGTTGTGTAGTCTAATGGTGTGTTAAGGATAATTGAGTCATTATATTGACATACTGGCATTTGATATTCCTCTTTTGGAGTCTCAATTGGCTCAACTATAACCTTCTTCTGTTTCGGTGAAGTCTTCTTTTTTGATAGTGGTGATGGGACTGGCGGGTTTTGTTTGGCTTCAATCATGAATTTGTGGAATTCACTCTCAAACGCACTAGGTTTTTTGTTTAACGGTGGTATAATTTTAGGAACCCGGGGCTCGAGTATTGTGCTTGTATAAGATTTGTTTTCTAGTCTCTGTGGGGATATATGGTTGCTAGTGGGTCGTAATGCCTCCGGGATAGAGAGGGGTCTTAACGGCGTCATTTGAGGCCTAGGGGCAGGAGGTGCTGGTATAAATGGAGACAGAGATGTTTTTGTACATGGTGGTCTTGGTCTAGAAGGTGTTCTAATCATGTTCGGTCTATCTTTATATGTTAACTCTGGCTTTGCCATAATGGCTTCGACTGGTGAGCTGTATTCATAAGGAATTTTCTTAGGAGTGCGAGGTTTACGTGGTTTCTTTTCTGGTTTTGGTTGCCCAGGTTGCTCAATATTATCCTTTGGAGCTTTTTCTTTTTTAGGTTTATCAATTTTATCACCATTCACTTTAGGAGACCTCTTTTTCTTAGCTTTTTCGTTTTTGACAATTTCTTCCGATTTTACTGTATCTGGTACTGGGTCAGTTGTGAGAGGATCATGACTAGGTACTGGTATGTCAATAGGTACCTCACTTTCTGCATGTGGAGGAGATTCCCAGGTGGAAACTAGAGCGGCCATACTCTCTAATTCTACATCTGACAGTATTTTATTTTTAACCTTCTTACCTTTACGTGGAGAAGATTTTTTTGTTTCCCTCTTTTTATCTTCACTGTTCCCTTCTACATTTGCATTGTCTTCATTCAAGTTTCCTTCTTTTGGTGTTTTAGGTTCCCTCTTTTTAATCTCCTTTTTCACATTCTCTTTACTCTTTTTCCTGGCTCTTGAAGTTTTCTTAGCTTTTGGAGCTGCATAGTCTGAATCTCTGTCAGAATCCATGTACCCAACATCTGGTAGCTGTGCCTCTGAAGGATCCATCTCATCTCCCTTCAGCCAAATGTCTTCTAGCACATCTAGTTGAGTCTCATCAGTCTGTAGCGGCATTATAGGACGCTTCATAGACGTCATCATGTCCAAATCTCCTTCAGCCATGGTCATTTCATCATCATCCATCACATCATGGCCAAGAATCGACACAGCTATAGCACCTTCTGATATACTTTTACTAGCCATGGCTCTTTTTAAATGCAATGGATGCCGTTTTTTCTTCTTAAGCCCCTCTTCCTCGACAGCTTCAATAAATGATTCTGGCAGCTCAGTATTATTTTTGTTGCACAATATATCTTGGCCAGAGGGGTGCGGTGCAGGAACCATTTTCTCCGGTTGCTCAGGATGACATCCAATGTCTTGGCCTTTCAACCACAGTTCATAACGGTCAGGTTGGAACCGTTTCACAAATGTATCCATTGATATTTTGACCATGTCATTACTACATGTGCATTGGGTGGCTCTTTTTCCATATTCAACCCAGCGAGGAGCAGCAAAGTTTGTGGACTCAGCACAGTTAAAGCCATGATTGAATCCTGCATGATAGCCAAAAGGGAAAGTAATCATAATTTCACCCGCTTCCTGTGTGATCTTATTCACTGGCACGGAGTATTGTTTGAGTATTTGTGGTGATATTAGTGTCATCTTGTGGCGTAAGAATGCCTGGCATGTTTTCGCAGATGTTGGGAAGAAACCGGCAGCTATTCTTTCGAATCTTTTACCATGTTCAGGGGGAATGGAGTACCAAGTCTTTGGGTCGCCAAAGTGTAAATAGTTGATAGAATATAAATCCATATCCTCAGTGTGCCATGCAAATGTGGTCTTCCACATACCAAAATATAAGTAAGCAGTGTTCACTCCATCGATTTCTATTCCATAATCTGAATTGACAAAATCAAGTATTGTCCCGAGACTATTGATATTCCATTCTTTTACATCAGGGTCGGTGATACTACCATTGACATCAGCTCCATATATTGGAGCCACATATGTTACATTCTTCCAGTACTTACGTTCCAAATCGTCGAAGCTGGAGTGCCGAGGAGTACAATACTTCGCAGAATTCGCCATCACAGCGAATTGCTTTACATTCATAGCTTTCTTCTGGATATTTATTTGTTGAAATAAACCTTGCTTCCCAGTCACCACTTGACATATTGGCGCCGGTATCGTCACGTTGAGCTGGTCCAGGTCGTAGCCAGATTTGCGAGGAACCCATTCGGGTGGAGGAATAACTTTCGCAAGACCAGCTTTGTGAGCGCCCCTTGATTCCATGTACTGAATATACTTGTTGAAATCTTTGAATTCCTCCCATGTGGGGCGGAACACCTGTATTTGCATTCCACCCGCTGCACCTCCATCGTCTCCGGCTATCGACATTGTCTTTTACAAGATCACAAACACAGAAAATCAATCAACGAAGTTTCATCACACTGTCACCACTTTTACAACGTTTCCCCAGAATAATATAGTTTATTTATATTTGTACACACACGCAAAACATTGTATTTTCACCATAGAAAATTAATTGAGTTAAAAAAACACGCGATAAACCTTTCGTAACGATGTGAAAACATTATCAGTAAAATGGCCGACACAATCGAGATGCGTTCGTTTGCAATAAAATCCCCAAAAATCCCTTCGAGGAGACGATAGTAGCGGGGATGCTAGAAGCTGCATAGGCGAATATAGGTCACGTAGACACGAAATATCCGAACATTTCAAGCTAAAACGATTTAAATCATCCTATGAAGCTTCTATCGAACACCAACTCAGGAACGAAATGAATGAGACTGCTAATGTTGGTATTATGTTTTGACATTTGATTGTAGAAAAAAAATCTTTAGGTTTGAGGTTAGAAATTACTTTTCGGATTAAACATTTTTTATAAAATCTAAATTACCTGAAATGATTCCTCGAATTCTTCTACTAAATTTCCACTGCCGTTTGAGGGTGCTGCCATATCGCTCTCACATTAATATTTGTTTACTTTCCGTGATATGTAATCGCAAAACACAACAACAAAGTGAACGAACTGTGACTGATTACTTTAGGGCGCAAGCACGCGCACATCACTACAGTAAATACGCAACTTGAACAATATATCCATCTCGCTCAAAACAATGGTAAATTCAAAATGTATGAACTCTTTTCTGAAAAAAATCAATACAAATTAGGGCTGTCGATTACTTTTTAACCGCGTGGATAGAGATTAATGTGTTAGCATTTTCATAAATTAGGAAATTCAGTATTGAAAAAACAGTTGTCGTAGAAATGATGTCCTAAGCTTTCGCGATAACTACAAATGAAATTAAACACTTTTTAACTGATTTAAAATATACGCGATACCTAAACCAGTTCACAGTTTGGTTTCAATCTTGTAGAAATAATAAAAATCAATAGAAATATGTATGGAATGTATCGTAGAGTTTAATGTACGAGTACATTGCAGTTTATCAAGACACCGGCCACAACATAACAAACGCGTGCGCCGGTATACATGATCACGTCATCACGTGGCGATGTTTACATCACGTGACCAGTCAATTACAAATATTAGAGATCCCTAAGTGAGTGAACCGTCCCAAGAACATAATAAATAACCGCTGTTCTTAGCGGTTTTCGAATGGTTCCAAAATTTAAACCCAATTACTAGATTTGTTATCGTACCAACATTCCGAAAACGATTTTTAAGGGAGCACCATGAAAACTAAAGTAAAATATACTTTAAACAATAATTTTAAATGTCTCCACCGAACGAGAAACTTTTTATGTCAAGCAAGCTTATTATTTTCATAAAAGCCGGGAATACACATGCGGCACAACTACTGTTAATATAGAATATTATGTCTAATTAAAATAATTTGGGCTTAATTTCTCACTACAATATCTCGCTGTCGTGTGAGAGAGGCGTATCAGCCAGCGAAGGCGTAACGTCACGTCACCCCCCCCCCCCCCCGCCTAAGTCTGCGGTGCTGGTCAGTCGAAGCTGCCCCCTTCTGCGACAGAACGGCCTCGCAGAAGGAAGCCACGTCAGCACCCGGCTTGGCGGTCAACCTGATTGAAGGAGTCCCTGGCGTCCAAACGACACCGTGTGCTGCTCTTGGTCATGGGTAACCCTGAGCCGGTAGAGAAAATATTAATAAAAATAAACCCACAGACGGTGTGGCCCCAACCGATCATGAAGGCACACAAGCCCCCTCACCACGGCAAGGTAGCAGTACAGTCGAGGTGGATATTATAGCTTAAAGCATGTCTGCAATTTGAGGCCCGACTCAGCAGTAAGTCGCGTATGGACTGAGTAGTCGTTGATGTTTGTGTTATTTTTATTAATTATGGTAATTGTTTGTTTTTCAGTTTCTGTTGTCTTGACGGTTCTGATCGTGTTGTTTTATTTACCACAATGTGCAAGGTTCGTGAAATTGTTTGTTTCGCAAATTCTGGTCCTAACCAAAGATTCGACAAGTGAAGAATAATTATTAAAAAATACACTTTAATTTTTATTATATTATGTAAGAAATAAATAATTTCCATAATAGGCACTAGGGAAATTATTTATTAGGACGCATTAATTACAATATTTATAGATATCTTATCAGTCCATCCCCATCCCATCCCCCAAGTAAGTATCATAGATAAAAAACGTAGTGTTTGTCTTTGGTTTATAATACATAACCTAACAAAACTAGCTATTGTGAAAATTTGTGTAATTTTCTTGTTTCAGAGGCAAATTATTCTCTTAAAAGTTATTAATTTGTGTTGGTCACTGTGATAGTATATAACTGATATGGCGGATGCGGCGGCGAGACAGCTTCAATACGAGTATAAAGCCGTAAGTGGATATCGATGTTTTGTTTGTTAGTTTTTAGAATACTTTAGATGCCTAAATTTCCTATCTTATAGATCTGAATAACAAACTTCGAACTAACTTCGTTTTTGCTATTGCCACAGTCACCCCAAGAACATTCGATTAAATTAGTTTTAGATGAAATTTAGATTTGTCACCGACAAATCTAAATTTCATCTAAAACTAATTTAATATATAATTTGTGCTCTGCAAACATTCGCAAATCTAGACGTATACATATTAGTATAGTGTATTCTAAAACTAGTATGTAAGAGAAAAAAAAACGTCAACAATTACAAGCAAATTCAAAATCTGATAGAAAATAATGGATTGCAAAAAAATGTGGAAGAATTTGGGCATCAAAGTGTACACACAGACATGTTTACTTTCACATTAGTACTATTAATGGATTTCAGAACTCGAATCTTGTACTACAAGCCGATGTAAGGCTTATAGAGCGCCGTGGGAGAGATGAAGCCACTGGCGAGGTTCTTTCACTGACAGGCAAGCTCACTGGGACCCGTATGGGTGACAGGGCGCAGCGCACCAAACCTGATAAGACAGAGGAGAGGAAGGTTAAGTGAGTATTTATTTTTTAAATTTACTGTTGCCTTCTACAGTGACACCAACCTTCATCATCATCATCATCATCATCAGTCCACATTAGTCCACTGCTGGACATAGGCCCCCCTAAAGATGACAAGCTGACACATCCAGCTGCTGCCCGCAAGCTTTTGCAGATCGTCGCTCCATCTAGCAGAGAGCGTACCACGCTACACTTGCCGGTTCACGGTCTCTACTCAAGAACTCGTCAACCCCAGCGGTTGTCAGTTCTTCTACAGATATGACCAACCTTCATACATATAAACATAGTATTAGTTATAATAAAAATTACTTGCTGTTTTTGAGAGTTGCTAAACTCTAGAACCGCTGGACACTGTACCAATTTGGCTAATTTTGGTGCGGGGTTTTAACATAGTGTCACCACCCCATTTCATCTTGAGGGTGTAAAAGCTGACTTAAGGAAATTGGCAAACTTGGCAAAAAATCTAGCCATAAAATAAGGAAAACTTGACGGTAAACCCTGTGCTAACCTGTGTGGCCAGCATTAGACAGTAGGCTAGAAATCCTCAAACTAGAAGTGTCAGGCACATCAGGAAGAACATGGTGGCTTCTTTCACAAACTCCCTCAGCACTAAGTCACCGACTGAAGCCAGTGACACTGCTGTGATGCAACAGGACAGACCTTGTATTTACTAATTCCCTATTTATGATTTGCATTTTTATCCATTGTATGTGTTTTTCCCTGTGGATTTGTGTGGATTTGCCTTTTTCCAAACTAGAGTCTACTTCTGTGCTAAACTTCACACAAATTCTGATGCTGTGGTGTACTTAACAAAAAAAGGCCACTGATTGACATACAATCATCATCATCATCATTTCAGCCAAAAGACGTCCACAGCTATACATAAGCCTCCCCCAAGGATTTCCACAGAGGCTGGTCCTGGCCCGGACTTTTCTGCCCCATCAGGCGTTGGTCCTGTGTGATATGTGCCCTGCCCACTGCTACATAAGTTTAATATTGACATACAATGTCAATATGTACTTATAGTCTAAGATGCCACTGCAGGATTACTACGCTCATCTGTTATATGCCAAAATTTTTTTTAAATGTTTATTTATGATTAGGAGAATATATATCTACCAGGTTGCCTATAAAAAATTGGCCGCAAATATCTTTGAATAAATGTAGAATTTTTGATTTTTGGAAAAAAAATACGTTCACTTGTTATATCAATAAAAAAAGGTCTACAGCTTGGTAATTTATATAAAGATTCTCAAAAATCACGGTTGCCCTTCCTCGCTTGGCCGCAAGTCTTGGCAACCAGGGTGTAAACAGGTACGATTTCGACACGTTTATACGTTCATAACGTATATTTATTAATCATATATCAAATTAAAGCTATTTTTTTCTATGAATTATGATAAATGGTTGCTTAATTAAATCCGGCCGCAAATAAGGGTTGCCAGCTGCCAAAGATGATACATATTTAAGGTAGAGTGAAAGAGAGTTAGCACGTAACATCATTTGTCAGACGAGAATAGCGATTGCCGGCTGTCCGACGCTTTTAAGCCATTGCGCATGCGTCGAATGCTAATGTTCTCAACCACGGGGGAGTAACAGAGACTTAATAAATACTCCAATATACTTCAATATTTCAATTTATTTAATATGGATTTAAACAATAAAAAAATAAAACAAAGGTTACTTGTGTAAAAGACATTTTTATTGTGAAATTAAGAACGATTCAGTCGTCGGAGCTATCACTTTCTGTAGCCAAGAATTGATAGCTCCGACGACTGAATCGTCAACAATTAAACAATTATCATAATCGTCGTCATTATTTGAAGAATTCAACGAATTACATAACACACTGTTAACTTGTGTTGGAGTTGAGTCTCCCAGGAACCAGGTTGGTTTTAGAAAACCATCTAACAGAAGCCAGCCATTATTAACCCCCGACGCAAAAAGAGGGGTGTTATAAGTTTGACGTGATCCAGACCAGTGGGTCTGGATGTCATTTGTGGTCGTGAGTTAAGTGCTTGTAAAGTGCCGCCACGATACAGGATACGTCAAAAAATTGCGGTCAAATCGCATTTGATTTCGGTCTAACCTGCTTTTGTGCCGTGATTGAGTGGCATTCCATCCATCCAAACTTCCGATGTGTAATATTCTCCAGACTAACTTACTTTTACTTCCAGGCGACAGAAACGTGATGAGGCGTCCTACGAGTTGACGAAGTCCAAAACGTCTCGCGTGGCTTGGGCCGATGATACCCCAGGGGTGCTGTACAGGCCTCGGGCCCAGCATACAAGGCACGCATATGAGCTGCTTCTGTCGTTCATGCAGAGTTCCCTCGGAGACCAACCTAGGGATATCCTGTGTGGGGCTTGTGATGAGGTATTCATTTTTGATAATAATATGATGTATATGGCCTTTTGATGCTATTGACTTCACAACTCTAATTTATTGACTTCCCGACATTATGATGCTAGTGGCTTCATGATACTAAAGTCTTTAGCTAGTGATGTTAGTGACATTATTTATGATGCTAGTGACCTTAGAAAGCTTGTGACCTTATGATGTTAGTGACCTTACGACGTTAGTGACCTTATGATGTTGGTGACTTTATGACGTTAGTGACCTTATGATGCTAGTGGCTTCATGATACTAAAGTCTTTAGCTAGTGATGTTTACAGAGTTTCTTGCCGGCTCTTCTCTGTAGAGGTGCATTCCGAACCGGTGGTAGATGGTAAATAATTAATTTTAAATGGTAAATTTTAAATTATTTTTTTTGTTTGACCTGTCAAAAGAGCTCTAATGAGCCAACTTGATTAAATGAGTTTTTGATTTTGATTTGATGTTAGTGACATTGTTTATGATGCTAGTGACCTTAGAAAGCTTGTGACCTTATGATGTTAGTGGCCTTACGACGTTAGTGACCTTATGATGTTGGTGACTTTATGACGTTAGTGACCTTATGATGTTGGCGTGGCGACCTTATGACGTTAGTGAACTTATGATGTTAATGACCACATGAAGCTAGTGCCCTTATTTATGATGCTTGATATGAATTTTCCTTTTCATTGCTTAGCATAGCATTATGTAAAATGAATGATTATTCTTAGTAATAATATTAGAATAAATATAGTATGTATTAATTTTCAGGTGCTCGTGGTACTGAAGAACGACAAACTAAAAGATTTGGACAAGAAGAAGGAGATTGAGTTGCTTCTTGGCCCAGTGGCCGACGAGAGATTTGCAGTGCTGGTCAATTTGGGTGAGCACAACATTTTGTTTTATCAATGACTTCAATGACCCTAGGCTTGCGTGATGGAAAGCAACAACAGAGTCTAAGATGGAATAAAAAAAAATAAGATGGGGCAGGCAATTCAAGGAAAAGCCATGTCGGGCAACAGCTTTCACATACACACGACGAAGCACAGTAAAACTGTGAGGGTATTTAGCCGGGCGGACCATTAGATCCTACCACCAAGCGTGCTGGGTTTTGTTGACTTTTACAACACGCGTTATTTCCCAGTGTGCGCTGGGTGAGTTTTATATTCTGCCCCGTCCCCACACGGCACTGATTTCCTTTTGTCGCCTCTTACGACACCCTCAGGATTGAACGGGGTGGCGCCACTATGTATTTTAATTCGTCACCACATTGATTAATAATGTATTAAACTTTCAATCCTACTAATATTAGAAACGCCAAAGTTTGTAAGTATGGATGGATGTTTGTTACTCTTTCACGTCACTGCTGCACGTACGGAATGGATTTTAATGAAAATATACAATAAAATAGCTTATTCATCAGAATAACACATAGGCTACAATTTATAAAGGTATTGTGTGAATTGTCCAAAATTTCAAATAAGTATAAAACAAAATCTGACGAAAAAATTAATTCCTTCACCATGCGGGTCTTATAATCGCGGAGACCTTAGAAATCATAATGATGATGAATGTTGTGCACATTTAATGCACATGCTAACAGTGATTGGCCGGATACAATCGTCTCAATATATTAATTTCCTGTTTAGGCAAGAAGATCACTGACTTCAATATTAATACGGCGGCTGAGGGTGATACGGAGATCGACGAGAAGTACGGCATCAACGTGCAATTTGAGGAGTCCTCGGAAGAAGACGACGAAGACGCTTACGGAGAGGTGAGTTCTTGATAGATCGGATATGTCAATGGACAGTGGCAGCTCTGACTGTTACTTGGATGACGTTTTTAGTTCTGTGAAAAGTTTAAGGTTTAACAACTCGGAAAGGGATCGGCACCGTATCAACTCGAGGCGTTCAGTATTATTTGTATTTACCTGCGCGGGAAGACCCCCGACTAGGTAGACAGACGACCTTGTAAAGATCGCTGGGATGCGGTCTGCACGAGATCGTGCATTGTGGAAATCTATGGGGGAGGCCTATGTTCAGCAGTGGACTTCTAAACTCAAACTCAAATCATTTATTTCAATTGAACCTATTTACTGGTGTTTTTGAAAAGTCAAAAGTGAAGTTAGGAATCTAGTTGCATGTTCCATAAAGTAGATCCTATGGAGAAGAACAGGCAAGAAACTCCATGGACACTCTTTTTATCATATTTTCTGTTACAAGCACAGGGCCGGATTTAGGGGGGGGCAACCGGGGCGAAAGCCCCGGGGCCTCCACAAGCAGGGGGCCTCCACAATAGAGACTTCGGAAAAAAAAATCTTTCAAATAGTAAACCTAGTAAACATCTTTTCCTTTGATATTTTTTTTTCGCTTTTACCTTTACCTACAGCCTAAAGTACTTTATACGCTCACTCATCTGATTGATTCATACAAAAAGGACTATGGAAAAGATCAATCGCCGGAACTATTTTACTACCAAATTCTCGAAGATCAAAATTTCAAAGCTCTACATTCCCAAACCTCGAAATTGCATTGAGAATATATTTGGTTTTGATGGTATCAAATAGCACTGGAGAGCGCTCATTTTCAAAAATGAAAATTATAAAAAATAGGCTTCGAACCACGATGGGACAAAACCGTCTATCAAAGCTTTCTCTCCTGAGCATTGATAGCGATTTACTCCTAGAACTGGATTTATAGTAAGCTAAGATGTGAGGACAATGTAACATTTTGCACAACAGAAGTGTCCAGGAGATCAATATAAAGCTATGTAGGTATGTCAATAGCAGTTAATCTGTGGCTGTTCAGTGGCTGATAGATAGATAGAGACTGCACCACACACTAATCGGAATCGTAGCGTAAACAACTAACTTCGGGACAAGCTCACGAACGCCGTACGGCGCGTGGTCAACCAAACCTGTTGTGATGAACATTTGATTCGCGGCTGTAAGACGTATGTAGTTACAGAGTTATAATCATCAAACTCATCAATACAACACTCCAAGCTCATAAAGGTGCAAGAATGACTTTGACGTTGAAAAAGATAATTCTATAACTACATATGTCTTACAGCCGCGAACAACATTTTAATCAACCTACAACCTAGCACTGACCTGCAAACTGCAAAAAAACTTAAGAAAATTTGAATTTCGCGGGCTACCCTGGAGCATCCACCTAAACAGGTGGCGTCGTGTGGCGAGTTGTTCTCTTCCCTGCAATATGGTTGAGGAGGGCGATGGCTGCCACATGCGTCATGCTTGTGAACAGGTGCCGTTGCTGGGGGTCGGTTGGCTCGGGCATTAGAAGGTTATTATTGTTGACTAGATCTGGCTGATGTTTGGCCCTTTGCGACTATTGCGCGAGTTTGCTCTCACAAATCTGTCGTATATCCAGTCTTGTAACCAAAAATGGCGATCTAAACACAGCAACTACAGAGTTTCTTGCCGGCTCTTCTCTGTACCGAACCGATGGTAGATGGCAAACAATCAATTTTAAGTGGTAATTTTTAAATTTTATTTTTTGTCTAGTCAAAAGAGCTCTATTGAGCCAAGTTGATTAAATGAGTTTTGATTTCAACAAAATATGAAAAACCCGATTCAATCAAATGTGCATAAATTAGGGAATAGTGGACACCATCCCTTAGGTGCCTGGCCTTTGTTAATTATTGGTTGTGCGTAGGTGCGAGACCCTGAAAAGGAAGAGAACGAAGAGTCTGAGAATGAGAAAGAGCAGGACAGCAGTGGTGAGGAGGACAGCGATAGCGAAGCCAAGAAGAACGCTATACACGCTAATGTGAGTGTTACTGCTTTTTTTTTAAACGAAACCGTTGCACTATGTATAACCTGTAACGCCGGGGCAGTTTACAAGCATATAATGTAAATCACGATAACAAATGACACCCAGACTCAGAGCAAGTGCATCTGGTTTAGACAAAGACAGTTGCCCGACACCGGAATTGAACCTTGGACCCGCAGATCCAAGGTCACATTACCGTCTTCGCCAATCTTTATGGCTGGTCTGAATGTAGCCGCATTACGCTGCGCTCAACACAAATTTGTACGCGGGGCGGGGAGGCAGGGCACGTCTTTCACCCGCAAGCTACCTCGCCGCGTGTTAGTGTGAGTGAGCTACGTTCGTATTGGTTATGAAATGTACGATCCGCAAGTTTGTACGCACGGCTACATTCAGACCGGCCATAAAGATTGGCGAGGACTGTACGTCCCGTTGATGTTTACTTATGACTAGCAGTACCCTGCACGCGTTGCTACGCCACTAACTGAAATAAATTAGATGGGAAGACATCACTTTTAAAAAAAATAGAGGTTAATCATAGAGGGGTGAACATTTATGGTTGTATGTATTTTTCTATGCGGTATCATAAAAAATAACCAAAAATGGTTGTTTAAAAACTAAATTTAGGCGTGGACCACCCTTAACATTTAGGGGGGTGAAAAATAGATGTTGTCCGATTGGCAGACCTAACTGATATGCACACAAAATTTCAAGAAAATCGGTCGATTCATTTCGGAGGATTTTAATAACAAACTGCCTCGTTGGTCTAGTGGTTAGATGTGCCGCCTTTGGATCAACGGGTCCCGGGTTCGATTCCGGGGTCGGGCAAGTGTCTTTGTCTAAACCAGAGGCACTGGCTCGGAGTCTGGGTGTCATTTCTATCTATAATATGTATGTATTTACAAAAAAAAATGTATATAAGTAGTTTATCATCCATCTCGTTACCATAACACAAGCATTAAGTTGCTTAGCTTGGGACGAGATGGCGTTGTGTGAAATGTCCAAGGATATTTATTTATTTAAACACAGAATTTTATATATTAGATGATTAAGGATCACCTCTTCTCTAGTTGTCAGAAGAACAGTCGCAGAAACGTCGAGATGCTACCCTTCACCCCATGGACATCGACGCCTACTGGCTCCAGAGACGGTTATCCCGGTACTTCCCCGACGCGATGGTGTCCCAGGCCAAGTCCACCGAAGTTCTGAAAGCGCTGGCCGACGCCGCCGATGAGAGGGACTTGGAAAATAGACTCGTATTGCTGCTGGGATACGATTGCTTTCAGTTCGTCAAACTGCTGAACAAGTATCGGTACACTAGTGAGTATAAATTGTGTTTCATCTCATATATTCGAAAAGTGTCGTGTTGTTCCTCTTTAAGTGTGAGCAAAGTAGCTCTTTCTGTTCTAGACTTTTTTAGCGGGCAGTAATGAGTTTTTAATCCTCTTTATACTGTTAAGTGCGCCGCAATTAACTTCGCCGCGCACTTTTTGAATTTGGAACATCTTTTTTTTTTTACGTTGGAAATCTTTTTATTCTGCAGTCCTGTATTGTACCAAACTGGCGTCATCGCAATCTGAAAGTGAGCGCACGTCCATCAGAGAAGAGATGTCCAAACAGACTCATCTGCAGAAGATCCTGGCTCAACTGGAGACTGGCAAGGGAGAGGATGAGGTTTGTACTACTACTATTCAGCCCAGAAATGTCCCACTGCTGAGTCGGGCCTCCTCCCATCACAGGGAGGGAAATTAGCCTACTGTGCCACGCTGGCGAGACGGGTTGGCATAGGATTTTATTTCAAGTTCTTCTTCTCTTGCGGCTAGGTTTTAGGCCTTATCATTACCTTTTTTCGGCTCTTACGACAATCTCAGGGTGAGATGGGGTGGTAACACTATGTGTTCTTAATCCGTCACCACACTGATTATCGGGCGTCGGTTCTGAAAGCTATGTGCCCTGCGAGTCGGGCACACCGGTGGGCTATGTCAGTGACCCTAGTTTTCCTGCGTATCTCCTCATTTCTGATACGATCTCGCAGGAGAACTCCGAGCAAGTATTTGTTCCGGGTCTGGGTGTTTTCTATCTATAATATGTATGAATTTACAAAAAAGAAAAATGTATATAAATAGTTTATCATCCATCTCGTTACCATAACACAAGCATTAAGTTTCTTAGCTTGGGACGAGATGGCGTTGTGTGAAATGTCCAAAATAAAAAAAAAAATGCTCTTAACAGACCACCCAGCAGTCGGAAGTGCCACGCAAACGCCACAAGGCTGACACGGAGACGGCGGCGTCGGGCGGCCAAGTCACTGGCTCCAGGAAGGTGGTGCAGCTGGAAGACCTGGTGTTCGCCGCTGGCTCCCACTTCATGGCCAACAAGCGCTGCCAACTTCCACCTGGGTCGTTCAGGAAACAGAGGAAGGGTGAGTTGGCTTTGAAAGTATTTTTTTTATGGATTTAGAATACATAGTGTCACCACCCTATTCCATCCTGAGGGTGTTGTTGGAGCCGACAAAAGGAAATAATATGGTCAGGCCGCAAGAGAGGGAAATTGTTCCGTGTGGTGACGGATTTAGAATTGACTGCCTCATTGGTCTAGGAGTTGGATGCGCCTTTGGTTAACGGGGTCCCGGGTTCGATTCCGGGGCCGGGCAAGTGTCTTTGTGTAAACCAGAGGCACTTGCCCCGAGTCTGGGTCTCATTTGTATTAGTGAATTTTATGTTTGTTAACGGCTCCTGTGATTCAGGTCTTCTTTTAAATTAAAAACGAAACCACTGCACCGAAACCATAGCCTGTATCGCGGGGGTGTACAAAAATGTAATTAACGAACACAAATGACACCCGGACTCAGAGCAAGTGCCTCTGGTTTATACAAAGACACTTGGCCGACCCTGGAATCGAAACCGGGACCCGTAGATCTAACTATCAATCTATCCATCTAATTATCTATCCTACTCTCAATCAGGTTATGAAGAAGTTCACGTACCAGCTTTGAAGCCTAAACCGTTTGATGAGGATGAGACCTTGGTGCCAATTGAGAAGTTGCCAAAGTACGTTCAACCAGCCTTCGATGGGTTCAAGACTCTGAACAGGATCCAGGTATGCTATGACTTTTTTTGGATTGCCTTGTTCGTGTCGGGGTGGTCTAGGGGACGTCGGGTCGCCCTGTGGCGCCCCAAGCGTGTCATGTGAGGGTATACCGCTGGGGTTTTAGTGGGTAAGTCCCACATGATCGCCGACCCAACTCTTGAGGGGCGGTGGTTACCAACCTTCAACAAGAAAGTTCGATACCTGAGGAATACATGCTTGTAAACTGCCCCGCGATACAGGTTATACCGGGTGCAGGGGATTCTTTTTTATAGAAAACTAGCGACCCGCCCCGGCTCCGCACGGGTACAATATCATTGTACCCGTGCCTCTAAATTGATCACTGTTTCTCTACTATATTATGGATGTATTATACTTAAAAACCTTCCTCTTGAATCACTCTATCTATTAAAAGAAACCGCTTCAAAATCCGTTGCGTAGTTTTAAAGATTTAAGCATACATAGGGACGGACAGACGACAGCGACTTTGTTTTATACTATGTAGTGAAGGAAAGAAAAACTTATATACGTTGTATTTTTTTTATAAACAACCAATTAACTCAAATTCAAAAGGTACTTATTCATTTAGGTTTTATTACAAAATTGTTATAAATCTTCATGGTACTGGTGCTTCCCGTGTTGAGGTGGTATTTTACACGCAAAAAACACAAAAGTGGGGAAATCCGGGGGAAAAGCGAAAGTGAATAAAAAAAAAATATTGTAAAAAAACACTAAATAATTAAATAAATAAAAATAAATATCCTTGGACATTCCACACAACGCCATCTCGTCCCAAGCTAAGCAACTTAATGCTTGTGTTATGGTAACGAGATGGATGATAAACTAATTAAATACATTTTTTTTTGTAAACACATACATATTATAGATAGAAATGACACCCAGACTCCGAGCCAGTGCCTCTGGTTTAGACAAAGACACTTGCCCGACCCCGGAATCGAACCCGGGACCCGTTGATCCAAAGGCGGCACATCTAACCACTAGACCAACGAGGCATTATTACTAAGTATACCTTTTTTCCCGAATCCTGCTACACATTTTCAAGTTTCGAACAACAGGCAACAGCTACTGCCCTTTATCTGCTGGCGCAAAGTATGTGTACATTGCAAAGTACCTGTTTAAAATAATGAAAATACTAGTTTTTTTCCCAAATGGGAAAACACCTGGGTATATTCCCGATGGGTTTTTTCCCACTGCTCATCTCTATTGCCGTGCTACAAATGCCCGTAGGTTTCGGTAACCTTTATTCCAACAATGTACATTCCGCGCCAATCTTAAATAACAAAAAAAAATCCTTTGTTTTGTATACGTTTTATTAATATTTTGACAATTTGTAAGTGTCCAATAAATGAGTGTTATGCAAAATAAATGATTTGATTTTGACTTCATGACCGGTATGAATGTAGCCGTGGGTGCGAACTTGCGCCCCGTACATTTTATAACCAATACGAACGTAGCTCACTCACACTAACAAGCGGGTGGCGAGGACGCTTGCTGGTGCAAGACCTGCCCTGCCTCTCCGCTCCGCGTACGTCCCGCTGATACCTGATTTTGTGTTGTGCGCAGCATAATGCGGCTACATTCAGGCCGGCCATAAAGATTGGCGCGGACTGTATCTGTTCCGTATTCCGGCGTGTTTTTGAATATGACGTGATGCGGCATAGGCTTGCTCCTTGACCAATGGGTGGCCAGTATTAAAAAACGCGTTGGTCATGAAAAACAATTGAAAGGCGATTGTCTGTAGTTTTAACATTGGCGTGTACGGCATACTGCTCTGTGCAGCAAAATTACATTCTAATAACTTTCTCAATATTCTCGTGCGAATTGTGTGCTGAAGTTAAGTGAACGTTGCTGACCGCCGTGCGATCAAAGACCAACACCACTAGTTGCAGATGTTGGCACACTCCAGAGGGAAGGTGAGTGAGTTCTGTTTTGTCGCGTTCTATTTCGTAATACGCCGGAGTATTGGAGACGTTCTCCAAGGATAACCGTGTTCTCTTGTACCGCCGTACCAGCTTGCCAATCCATTTTCTATATACAGTCCACTGCGACCAGTGTGAGTCCGTGATTCACACACAGTATCTCTCTCCGGATTTGAAGCCTAATCGGAGCAATATTTAAATTATAAAAAGCGACTTTATTTCCCTCTTTACAGAGTCGAATATCCAAAGCGGCGCTGGAGACGGACGCAAACCTCCTAGTGTGCGCGCCGACCGGCGCGGGCAAAACTAACGTGGCCCTTCTCTGTATATTACGCGAGGTCGGGAAACACGTTAACGATGACGGAACAGTAAACGTCAACGACTTCAAGATGATATACGTGGCGCCCATGCGGTCGCTTGTGCAAGAAATGGTGAGTTGCTTAATGATGTGTAAAGCCGTGTACAGATTTGCGAAATGTATCATGCAAAAAAAAAAAAAAAAAAAAAAAAAATTAACATGAAAGGAGCATTTCACAAGTGTGGATGTAGGGCGCGCACGAACCGAGCATGTACCTACGTGCTCGCATCTGTTTCCGGCATGCGTTCTGACGTACACTCTGCGCGCCCCTTAGTGTTCGGCGAAAAAACCGACAAAATGATCGCGACGCGCATGAGTTGAAGTGCTTTGTTCGTGCGCGCAAGCCGACAACACTATGGGAATTACTGTACTGTTACATTGCATGATACATTGCGACAATGTGGACGGCCAATACTTTCATTGCGTGTTACATTTCGCGAATCTGTACACGGCTTTAGGTTTTCACGATCTTTGCACATTGCAGGAAATTATTTCTTGGGATTTAAATAAAATAACGCGATCAGAACCTTCCAGAAATCATTCCCTGCAATACGCAACGCTTGGGACGTGTGGCGGGTCAGTCTCTACCTGGGGTATAGCGGATTACCACCGCCCTGTATACTGCCAAACAACATCATCCAAGTTGTCTCTGGGCTTATGTGGGCACATAGCACGCAGAACTGACGCCCGATGGAGCAGTGTTAAATATTTATATTAAAATAATATATTAATATGTACTACATAGTGACATCTAGTATAATGTATGTAAGATTGTTCTTCTATCCATTCTCGGATAAACTTGAATAAATTTACTAGTCTGTGCAAAACCATCGTAGTTTTAAGAGGCAGAAAGAGAGGCGACCTCGTGCCGGAAAGCGCAGTACGGGTGGAGGACAACCAACACGGTTATCCGTTGTTTGGAGGAGGCCCGACTAGTGTGCAATATACTTTTTTTTTAAATAATAGGTTGGTAACTTCAGTAAGCGCTTGGCAGCATACAACATGAAGGTTTCCGAGCTGACTGGCGACCATCAGCTGACGCGAGAGCAGATAGAGGCCACACACCTAATCGTCTGTACTCCTGAGAAGTGGGACATCATCACTAGGAAAGGTAACGTTTGGCAAAAAGTGTGGTAGGGTGGCTAATTGCCACATGCTCACTGGAACTGGACCATACATTTTACACAACTAGCGACACGCCCCGGCTTCGCACGGGTGCAATGATGAACATCTAAATTTATCAGTGTTTCCCTACAATACTATGTCTTAAACATATAAACCTTCCTCTTCACTATATCTATTAAAAAAACCGCTTCTAAATCCGTTGCGTAGTTTTAAAGATTTAAGCATACATAGGGACGGACAGACAACAGTGACTTTGTTTTATACTATGTAGTGATGTCACCATACCATATTGAGGGTGTCGTAAGAGGCGACTAAAAGAACGCAAGACGCAGATCACCTGGCCGAAAGAGAAAACTTGATACAAACCCTGTGCCAACCCGTCTGGCCAGCGTGGCACAGTAGGCTAATTTCCCTCCATGAATTCGGAGGAGGCCCGACCCAGTAGTGGGTAGTTTATGGGCTGAAAAGAAGAACCTCTTCCAGTTACATGTTCCATGTGCTGACGGATTTAGAATACACAATTTCACCAACCCTCACCATACCGAGGGTGTCGTAAGAGGCGGCTAAAGAAACGCAAAGGGCAGATCACCTAACCGCGCCAGAAGGAATCCTTGGTACAAACCCTTTTTTTTCTTTGAGTACGCTGGGGAAATGCTTTATGCATACCGGCGATTAAATAAATCTCTATATATAAAAATTAATAGCTGTTCGTTAGTCTCGCTAAAACTCGAAAACGGCTGGAGCGATTTGGCAACTTAATGCTTGTGTTATGGTAACAAGATGGATGATAAACTACTTATATACATTTTTTTTTGTAAATACATACTTATTATAGATAGAAATGACACCCAGACTCCGAGCCAGTGCCTCTGGTTTAGACAAAGACACCCAGCGGTATACCTTGGCACGACGCTTGGGCGCCACAGGGTCGCGTAAACGCTTTCCACTGTGACAAACTTGGTACAAACCCAGCGCCAACCTTCTGGCAAGCGTGGCACAGTATCTGCCATGTAACTGGAGGAGGCCCGACTCAGCAGTCAGTTATGTACGGGCCGACTAGTAGATTAAGGGTCAGCGCCCACCAGCGGAGTGGCGACGAAGAGGCTATTTCAGTCACAATTTAATTTCAACCTAAAACGCTTTAGATTAAGACTGTATTTGGTACAACGAAATACAATGACGGCGAGCGACGCGCGGCGAGCGTATGCTGACAACAGATGTATTCTGAAGCGTTTTAGGTCGAATTTAAATTGTTACTGAATTAGTCTCTTCACCGCCACTCCGTTGGTCGGCGCTGACCCTTAGCACATATCTTGATGATATTTTGTGTTGCAGGTGGCGAGAGGTCTTTCACGAACCTGGTGCGGTTGATCATCATTGACGAGGTCCACCTTCTCCACGACGAGCGGGGCCCAGTGTTGGAGGCGCTGGTCGCACGAACGTTGCGGACTGTGGAGCAGACCCATCAGGCGGTATGTACACTCCGCGCGCGAGCTCTGAGGAAATTTAAGGATTATTGACGTATCAACCAGAAGCTTTAGCCTGTGCGCGTTCGCATCTTATTAATAACTTCTCGCTACCCTGTGCGCGTTTTAGTTACGCAATGAAAGACAACACAAATTTAGTTTTTTTTTTTCGCTTTAGGCCACACCATTTCATTCCTAGGATCTCCTAAGAACCGTCAAATGAAATGATAGGGCTGAAACTAATACTCGTCCCATACATGACCCACTACTGAGGCGGGCCTCCTCCAATTACATGGAGGTTAATTAGCCTAATGTGCCACGCTGGCCAGACGGGTGAGGGGTCCGCCTCGGAGCATGGGGCTCCGGGCTCCACTAAGAGGCGGGTCAAGGCCCCCAGGGTCACGGAGCACGCTCTCGGCAATGGGAGTGAATCCCGTGGCCCTGGCTTGGGCAGTCAAGGATCGCCGTCGGTTTTAGTGGGTAGGTCGGGGCGCAATTTACCATCTCTACGCGCCCCGGTGTACCACATATCCTGGCCATTTCCCAAAGGCCGGGTATCCATGAGGATCTCAGACGTAAAAAAAAGGGTTTCGTTACAAGTTTTCCTTCTCTTGCGGCTAGCTCTTCGGCCCTGGAATGGGAGGTGACAGTATGTAATCTAAATCCGTCACCACATGGGTTGTCAGGTAAGCGTGGCGCAGTAGGCTAATTACCCCTCCCATGAATTTGGAAGAGGCCCGACTATGCAGGGCTGGGTCATATATGGGCTGAAATAATTATACAAGCTTTTACCCGCCCCACGGCTTCGCTCGCATTGAATAATAAAAAAATAAACAAATTCAAAGCATTTATTTGGTTTGGGGTCGCGATTAGAGGATTCGATCCCGGTCGATTTTTCTATTCCCGGGATTTCGGTATTATCTACAGTTAAGCTCGGGATCCCGGGATAGTCCCGGGATTGTATTGGTAATAGTAGGTGGTAGCAAAAAGACGGTTAAACATATCAAAATCAAATCTTTATTATAAATCGTTATTAAATCTTCAAAACAAAATTATACTTTCTTCTGATAAAATAAACATCAAACTAGGGCACCCCCTTCAGTTCTGTAAATAATTTAAGAAATAGTTTCATAAATAGAAATAGCCTAGTTTGTTTTTATTTAATTTTACAATAAACTTAAAAGAAATCAACTTCTTAAAACTTGTTTAGTTATTTAAACTATAAATATAAACTATAAATATAAAAATGTTCAAAAGTACTCAAATTTTTAATTAAATACAGCCTTTAAATACAACTTAAGTGGCAGTGGGCAGGGCACATAGCGCGCAGGACTGCCGCCCGATGGGGCAGAAAAGTCCTCGAGAGGCGACCGCGTTCCAGAAAGCGCAGTGCTGGTAGGCCTCCCACACGGTGGAACGATGACCTGGTTAAGGTCGCCGGAAAACGATGGATGCCGGCGGCCCAGGACCGGCCTTTGTGGAAATCCTTGAGGGAGGCCTATGTCCAGCAGTGGACGTCTTTTGGCTGAAATGATGATGGTGATAAAAATATTTTAATCCCGAAAATTCCGGGATCCATTAAATTTAATCCCGAATATTTCGGGACTAAACTACGACCGGGATCCCGGGATCGTATCCTCTAGTCGCGATGGACGCTTACATATACATAGTATACTATCTAATGCCCTCAAGAATATGTGTACAAACTTTCATGACGATTGGGTAAGTGGTTTTCGCGTGAAGGAGTAAAAAAACAAACTTACGTTCACATCTATACAAATAAATGAAATTGGGGTGTCTGCTTGTAATAATGAAATAACCACATTTTACTAAATGCGTAAGTATGTAATATGTATACACAGTACATAGACCAAAATAACATTATTTTTAATTTTCGCCTGTCTGTCTGTTTTTTCCGGCTAATCTCTGGAACTGCTGGACCAAAATTGACGGGACTTTCACTGAATTAAAAAAAATATTTTTTTAGACTAGCTTCGCCCTGCGCTTCTCCCCGCGGTACGTCAATAACCGCGGGTAAAATCGTGGGAGTCCCATCAAGGGAGGCTCCTTCAGCCTCCGCAGTGGGTCATTTATGGGCTGAGCAGTGGTAGTGGAATGTTTGGTTTGACCCACAGGTGAGGCTCGTGGGTCTGTCGGCCACTCTGCCCAATTACACAGACGTGGCGGCCTTCTTGCGCGTCAAGCCAGAAAACGGATTGTTCTACTTCGACAACTCATTCAGGTAAAATAAGGAGAAAGAAAAAATCACGTTTATTGCAGCTCTAAAACCAAACTGACTAAAACATAGTGAGAAAGAATCATATTTGGCTGGTGGGTGAAAATCAGCCAAAGTTTTGGCGGCGCGCGACTGTTGTATATTACAGATTAGGAAATCCACACCGCCAAATTTAAAGAAGGATTGCAGAGATTAAATACACAAAAAAAAACGAATGCATAGTTATAATACAATAAAAAATATATATTTTGTCACAGAAAAATTACCTAACCCATTCGTGTGTAAAAAATCAATAGCCGACAGAATAGAATAGAATTTATACCATTTGCGCTGTAGCATGGTGCGGGTGACAGTTGCCTGTATGACGTTACTAGGGATGTGACGTTATGCAATTCATTTTTATCGCTAACGATACTCGCAGCATGAATCTAGTTATCTTTAATATTGTTATGGAAATTAGTGTGATATTCAGTTGTCTAGTGTAACTACGTGTTTAAACGTGTCAATATACATGTTTTATAGCTACATAATTATGTTTGTAGCTATATAAAATAATCAAAATCGGCTTAAATTTTTTTTTCTTAGCAAGCTTTTAAGCAACCTTACCCTATAAATGTTCTGTTGTAGAATTATAGAACAATTTTAACAATAAAAGTTGACCAACGCACGACATACACGTTTCGTATTAGGAAAAATATCGACTATCCATCGTAGCAGTACATTCCATCACTAAATACGTCTATGGCGTTACGTTATACCATAACACTTTGCTTAATTTTTCATTCAATTTGATTTTATTTGTAAACTAGAACACTCTGGTTGGTTTAATCTATTTTTTACAGTTAGTAATGATTTAATATAATACGAATGTGGTACAGCTGAAATACTAAGACATAATTTTTAAATCGCGGCAACTCTCCAGAGTGAAACGAAATGTTAATTAAACTGTCACCCGCACCATGCTACAACGCACAAACTATAGTTTTTTTACTTTTTTAGTATCGCGCTCCAGAGCGCTCGCGCGCTGAGGAAGTTTCATTTAAGTACGCAGCCTACACATTTATTCATGTCGACTTACATAATAACTTATGTAACCTACACTAGGCACAACCAAAGGGCAATGGAGAGGGCTATGCTCGGAGTTTCCCTGCGAGATGGAATCAGAAATGAGGAGATACGAAGGAGAAACAGAGTTACCGACATAGCCCACAGGATTGCCAGGCAGTGGGCAGGACACATAGCTCGCAGGACCGACGCCCGATGGGGCAGAAAAGTCCTCGAGTGGCGACCGCGTTCCGGAAGGCGCAGTCCTGGTAGGCCTCCCACACGGTGGACCGTTGACCTGGTTAAGGTCGCTGGAAAACGATGGATGCGGGCTCTGTGGAAATCCTTGGGGGAGGCCTATGTCCAGCAGTGACGTCTTTCGGCTAAATTATGATGATGATAATGAACCTACACTAAAACACAAATTGCATTCTTCATTAGACCAGTGTCGATAATTTCTGAAAAAATATATATGTCATCGGAAAACAAAAAGAACCGTAAATTTATAAATTTCCTAGGAAATTTATAAACGTCCGTAGGTTAGGCGCTTTTTAAGGGTAAATAACGGTTTATCTCGATTTCCGGCAAAACTACAAGCCCGGACTGGCGCCGGATGAGCCGGGCGGACCATTCGATCCTACCACCAAGCGTGCTGACTTTTGTTGACTTTAACAACACGCGTTATTTCCCAGCGTGCTGTGGGGAAGTTTTATATTTTGGCCCGTCCCCCCACGTGGGACTTTCCGATGTCCATAGTGTTTAAACAGTGCTGTCTTTCAGGCCGGTGGCGTTGGAGCAGCAGTACATTGGTGTTACGGAGAAGAAGGCCCTCAAGCGATTCCAGGTGATGAACGACATTGTCTACGAGAAGACCATGGAACACGCCGGCAGGAACCAGGTAACTTAAATTCAACCCGTAAGTGACCCACCGCTGGGTCGGGTCTCTACCAATTTGTTTTTTCGTTTGCCTTGTCGGGGTCTAGGTGTTGGATGCGCCGCCTTTGGGTCACGGCGTCCCAGGTTCGATTCCGGGGTCGGGCAAGTGTCTTGTGTAAACTGCACTTGCTCTGAGTCTGGGTGTCATATTGTGTTCGTGAATTTCGTGTTTCTAAACTGCCACCGCGATACAAATTATACTTAGTAAGCTGGGTACTGACCGGCGTCACGGGGCGTAATTTAACATGTTACACAGCGAAGATTCGTGCTGTCAGTACGTCGTTGGTCGCTGATTTCCCCGTAACGTGACGTATTGATTGCAAAAATGCTCGCTATGTAACACGTTACATTACACCTCGTAACGTCGGTCAGTACCTACGTGTAAAGGGGATTCGTTTAAAAAAAATGTTTTGGCAACAAACATTCGTTGTCTATTCTAATATTATATTTGGGAAAGATTTGTATGTATTTTTGTAACGATTTGGCTCGAAAAGTACTGGACCGATTATAAAACTTCTTGTAAAACGTCCGCCTAGGTCTACCACTTCCATTCACACTCGCCATAAACACGTTTTTTCGTCAATCGTTCTTCATTCATTCTCTCGACATGGTAATGGTGAACCTATTAGGGGCTGTCCATTAGTCACGTGATGTTTTTTTAAATTTTTTTAACCCCTCCCTCCCCCTTGGTTATACGTGGTGAGGTTTAAGACTAACCCTCCACCCCCATCAAAAATCACGTGTATTTTTTAGTACCTACAAAGAAGCTTAAACACGCCGCTTTTCGGTTCAGAAATGACGCGTTTGACGATAAATTAAATACATGTGATATCTTACTATAAGCCCCCCCCCCCCTACCTCTTGTGTTGTTTCGTGATTTTTGCCGAACCTCTCCCTCCCCCTTTCGAACCTCACGTGATTTATGGACAGCCCCTTATGTTAATGCGTGATCTAATGTTGGTGTGAAAAACTGGTTTTGTACGTTTTTTTTTTAGATATTGGTGTTTGTCCACTCGCGGAAGGAGACAGGCAAGACAGCGCGAGCTATCCGGGACATGTGTTTGGAGAAAGACACGCTGGGTCAATTCCTCAGGTATTTCTTTTTCTCACTTTATTTATTTACTTTAGTTTTTAACCCACTTTCCCGTGGAGCGTGGGAAGACCCCCGACTAGGTGGATGGACGACCTTGTGAAGGTCGCTGGGAGTCGGTGGATGCGGTCTGCATGAGAGCGCACATTGTGAAAATCTATGGGGGAGGCCTATGTTCAGCAGTGGACTTCTGTGGCTGATAGATAGCTTTTACCCGCTGCTTCGCTCGCATTGAACAACTACTCTACTACTCGGCTCATATATGATCCACTGCTGAGTCGGGCCTCCTCCACTTACATGGAGGGCAGTTGGCCTACTGTGCCAGACGGGTTGGCACAGTATCAAGTTTTCCTTCTCTTGCGGCTAGGTTATCAGTCGTGATTTCCTTTTGTCGGCTCTTATTTACTTACGCTTTATTTCCCTCCATGAATTTGGGGGAGGCCCGACTCAGCAGTGGGTCTTTTAGGGGCTGAGAAGTAAGTAAGTGGTTGTTATGCATACATATAAATGCATTTTCAAGTGCAACCAGCGTGGCACAGTAAGCCTACTGTGTGTCCCTCCATGAATTTGGAGGAGGTTCGACTCGGCAGTGGGTCTTTTATGGGTTGTGAAGTAAGTAAGTTGTTATTCATTTTTCCTCCTTAATTTCTCACTATGCATTTGGTGGAGGCCCGACACAGTAGTGGGTCATTTATGGGCCGAGTACACAAGGTGAGATATATTTGGTGCATTCCCATCTATCCAGGGAGGGGTCGGCGAGTATGGAGGTGCTGCGAACGGAGGCGGAGCAGGTGAAGAACCCGGAACTCCGCGAGCTGCTGCCGTACGGCTTCGCGATACATCACGCCGGCATGAGCCGCGTGGACAGGACGCTTGTGGAGGACCTGTTTGCTGACAGGCATATACAGGTATATACTACCACTGTTTAGGACCTAACTAAAGGTATTTAAATAGAGACAAGTGGACTGTAAACACTTATAATATGGTTCAAAGAGAACAGTACAATGTTGGAAGACTATGTACAACAAGTGTGCGCGCGCGTCGTCGGCCGTGGTCGGTGATGGAGTGATGGAGTGGTCGCGGGCAGCTGGTTCGTATCAATGTTTCCTTCTATTGCGGCTAGGTATGAGTAATGTGTCTTTCGTGGCGAAGCTACGCGCGCATGTACAGCTAGACTTCTTTTAATTTATAGGAGTATACTTACATATTATTTATATATATAGGTTACAGATTAACTGGTAGAGAATGCCTATGGCATTAAGTCCGCCTCTGTACATATCATGTGCACAAAGTTTTAAATAAATACTAATACCCTTTCTATCGCAGGTGCTGGTATCAACCGCGACACTAGCTTGGGGTGTGAACCTGCCAGCTCACACGGTCATCGTCAAAGGGACCCAGGTGTATTCCCCCGAAAAGGGTCGCTGGAGCGAGCTGGGGGCTCTGGACGTGCTTCAGATGCTGGGTAGAGCTGGTCGACCCCAGTACGACACGAAGGGAGAGGGTGAGTTACCAGACAATGTTTTTTTTTTTAAATAACGAAACCCCTGCACTATGTATAACCTGTATCGCGGAAGCAGTTTACAAACATGAAATTCACGAACACAAATGACACCCAGTCTTTGAGCAAGTGCATCTGGTTTACACAAAGACACTTGCCCGGCCCCGGAATCGAACCCCGGAGCCCGTGATCCAAAGGCGGCGCGGCGCGTCCAACCCCTGGACCAACAAGACATTCCAGGAAATAACGTCTTAACGATTCTGATCGTTTTATTTTATTCCCAACGTTTCAAGACACTTTGCAGTGTCCGTGGTCGCGGGACAAAGTGTCTGAAACGTTAGGAATGAAATAAAATGATCAGAACCGTTATGATGTTATTTCCTGCAATGTGCAAAGATCGTGAAAACCTAAGACATCATTATGAATCTGTATATCGCAAGATTGTAAAGGCTTTATTTTGAACCTTATTAGTATGTTTGTAAAGTGGTTACTTGCAGGAAAGTAGAGTTTTAGATGTCATGTTGATGTGTGACCAGTACTGCTGGGGTTTTAGTGTTCCGATATTTCCCCAGTGAAACCCTTTTATTAACTTTACTAGCTGAACCGGCAAACTTCGTACCGCCTCAGAATCAATAAATAAAAAAACCTGAATGATAATTCCAGAATGTTTCAACTTTTTAAAAATATGTGCAAACCTTAATTGGAATAAAAATATTTTTTTTCCCTCACCTCACCATTTAAGCCTTCCCTGGAAGTCCACGAATATTTTAAGCCTTTCTTAATCTTATGTAGTCGTGTTTTGTGCAAGTAAATACAGCTATCTATCTATATAAATAAAAATTAATTGCTTAATTAAAAACTTATCGGGACTTATCGCGCACAGAATTAATACCTGTTTTTGGTCGACGTTTCGACCATGTTACAAAGGCCGTGGTCGCGAGCTGACTGCAGACCGCAATTTTTTTTTTCCCCACCGTGAGGGTATTTTGGTCTCCTACCCTCACTTGGTTAACAAAATTAATTGCTGTTCGTTAGTTTCGCTAAAACTCGAGAACGGCTGGACCGATTTGGCTAATTTTGGTCTTGAAATATTCATGGAAGTCCAGGAAAGGTTTTTCATTATTTTTGTTCCAGTTAATATTTGCACATATTTTAATACAGTTAAAACATTTTGGAATTATCATTCAGGTTTTTTATTTATTGACTCTGAGGCGGTACGAAGTTTCCCCGGTCAGCTAGTAATCTATATCTATACCAATAAATAAAATTGGAGTGTCTGTTTGTAATAATAAAATAACCACTTTTTACTAAATGCGTAAGTATGTATACACAGTACATAGACCAAAATAACTTTTTTTTAATTTTTGTCTGTCTGTCTGTCTTTCTGTCTATCTGTCTGTCTGTTTGTTCCCGCTAATCTCAGGAACGGCTGGACCGATTTTGACGGGACTTTCACTGATAGGTAGCTGATGATATAAGGAGTAACTTAGGCTGACTTTTGGACTGGATTCACCCCGCGGCGTCACCCGCGGTACGACAATAAGTAAGCGCGGGTGAAACCGCGGGCGCAGCTAGTTAATAATAATATTAGCCTCTAGTTAGTAAGTAATTATTTTATAGAATTGTGAGCTACAATAAAATTATTTTCTTTCTTTCATACAAATGAAAAAGAAAAGTTGTTCCACCATAACCTGTAACTAAATGCTTCGGTCTCCCTCAGGTATCCTAATCACGAACCACTCGGAGCTGCAGTACTACCTGTCGCTCCTCAACCAGCAGCTGCCCATCGAGTCTCAGCTCATCAGCAAGCTGCCGGACATGCTGAACGCCGAAGTTGTCCTTGGGTCAGTGCAGAGCGTCAGAGATGCTGTCACGTGGCTCGGTGAGTTTTGTTTTTATCAGTTACTAGCGGACCCGACAGACTTCGTCCTGTCAAAAAAAATGACTCTTTGACGTTAGGAACACACCAGCATTGCTTAGACTACAGTGAATGGTTTAATTTAATATGAACTTTATATAATAGCAATAAAGCTCAAATTGTCTCTACGTTTTAGTTAGAAAACGTTTGTATGGGAAAAAGAAAAAGGCTGTTTTTAGGGTTTTTCCGGCAATTATTCGATTTTTTCTCAACGTAGAAACCATGCTTGAACTTCAACGAACATTTAAAAAATAGAATTGGCCAAATTGGTCTAGGCGTTGTTGAGTTAAGCGGTTACCAACACATTTTGCGATTCATTTTTATATTATAGATATGTAGAGGTCGGAGTAGGTAGATTGATTTAAGTTCATTGACGTCAAACGTAGAGGATAATATGGATATGAACGAAATCCCGCACATTATGGATAAAATGGCATGTCTATATTATAATATCTTGACGCAAGTCTACCTACTCCGACCTCTAGTTATATGAATGCCTTTGAACCTAGGCTTGCGTGATGGAATGCAACGACATGGTCTAAGATGGAGCAGGCAATTCAAGGAAATGCCCTGTCGGGCACCGGCTCTCGCATACATACGACGAAACACAGTAAAATTGCCTGGTATAAAGAAATTTAACCCGGGTCAAAATAAATAAATAAAAGGACTTAGATGTGGGGGTGGTAGCTAGCCGGGCGGCCCATTAGATCCTAGTGATGGTGGTAGGTAGGTTCTTTCTTTCTTAGATGCTACCACCAAGCGTGCTGGGTTTTGTTGACTTTTACAACACGCGTTATTTCCCAGCGTGCGGTGGGGGAGTGTAATATTCTGCCTCGTCCCCACACGGGGTTATTTGACTTACTTTTTTATGTGTGTGAATGGAAGACCCACTGCTGAACCTGGCCACCTCCAATTACGTGGAGGGTAATTAGGCTACTGTGGCACGCTTGCCAGACGGGTTGGCAACCGCGTTCGTATCAAGTTTTCATTTTACGGCTAAGTTATCGGCCTTTTCGTTTTCTATTGTCGGCTCTTACGATACCCTAAAGATGGAATGGGTTGGTGACAATGTGTATTCTAAATCCGTTATTAAACATTAAGATAAGATTAATTTTGTTTTTTTTCTAAATTCACGAACACAACACAAATGACACCCAGACTCGGAGCCAGTGCCTCTGATTTAGACTAAGACATTTTCACAACCTCGGAACCGAACCCGGAACCCGTTGATGCAAAGGCGGTACATCTAACCCCTAGTCCAACGAGGCAGCTATTAAGATGAGATTTGTATTGATTGTGGTATTTTGTTTTCAGGGTACACGTACCTCTATATAAGGATGTTGCGGCAACCGGCTCTGTACGGAATCACGCCGGAGAAGATGCAAGAAGATAATCTTCTGGAGCTGCACAGGGCCGACCTGGTGCATACGGCAGCCAGTCTCCTCGACAAGTGAGAGAATAAAGATTCCTATCTTAATATACGTACAGTCCGCGCCAATCTTTATGGCCGCTCTGAATGTTGCCGCATTACGCTGCGCACAACACATAATCAGGTATCAGCGGGAGGTACGCGGGCCGGGGAGGCAGGACACGCCCGCGTGCGCTGTTATTCACCGTGTTAGTGTGAGTGAGCTACGTTCGTGTTGGTTAAAAAATATACGATGCTACATTCAGAGCGGCCATAAAGATTGGCGCGGACTGTAAGTTTCCTCTGAGCCTTACTCAATGTCCTAAGTTGCTTTTTCTCCCCAGGGCAGGCCTGATTAAGTACGAGAAGAAATCCGGCCACTTTCAACCCACGGAGCTGGGTCGGATAGCGTCCCATTTTTACTGCACCTACGAGACTATGCAGTCCTACAATCAACTCTTGAAGCCCACGTTGGGTGAGATCGAGCTGTTCCGGGTGTTCTCGCTGTCGGCGGAGTTCAGACACGTCGCAGTCAGGGAGGAGGAGAAGCTGGAGTTGGCCAAGCTCATGGAACGGGTGAGGATTTTTGAACCTTCTGGAACTTTCCGGAAATTTCGCGGAGGATCATTTAAGAGACTTAAAGAGTAATCTATACAGAGTTGATAGGACAGAGGGGCATTAAATTACACTACGTATACTATATGTCATTAGTATGAATTCGAAACGGTACAAAAAAATACACGTGATTTTTCATGGAGGTGGAAGGGTAGTCTTAAACCTCACCAGGTATCACCAAGGGGGAGGGAAGGGTTAAAAAATGTTAAAAAATCATCACGTGATTAATGGACAGCCCCTAAGGTTAATAAACGATGCGTTAGGCATAAACATCTGTTAGGAAAGATACATCATGTTCAAATGAGGCAAAAATTTAAAAAAATTATTTGCGGCTTAACTATTGCTCCAAGTTAATTGATTTTTGGTACAGAGCCTGGAAATGATACCTAGTATAGGCAGTTAAAAAAATGCCCCTATGTCGTATCAACCCGGTCTATTGAACCATTTAGCACGGAAAACACTTATACAATTATTCTAGTACCACTATTTAGCCCGTAAATGACCCACTGCTAAGTCGGGCCTCCTCTAAATTCATAGAGGGGAAATAGCCTACTAGGCCACGCTTGGCACGGGTTTGCACAGGGTTTCGTATCAAGTTTTCCTTCGGTTATCGGGCTTGCTGGCTCTTACGACACCCTTAGGATGGAATGGGGTGGTGACACTATGTATTCTAAATCGACACCACACGGACAGTATTTTAGGTACTAAGATATTTTATTTCCCCCCACAGGTTCCGATACCGATTAAGGAGAGCATTGAAGAGCCATCGGCCAAGATCAATGTGCTACTTCAAGCGTACATATCACAGCTCAAGCTGGAGGGATTTGCTCTCATGGCTGATATGGTGTACGTCACCCAGTCGGCTTGCCGTCTTCTGAGGGCCATATTCGAGATTGTTCTACACAGAGGTGAGGGATTCCTGAAATCATCATCATTTCAAGACGTCCACTGCAGGACATAGGATCTCCGGGCCGGTCCTGGGCCGCCCGTATCCATTGCTTTCCAGCGACCTTCTTCTTCCAACCAGCACTGCGCCTTCCGGAACGCGGTCGCCACTCGAGGAATTTTCAGCCCCATCGGCCGTCAGTCCTGCGAGCTATGTGCCACTGCAACTTAGGTTTGGCAATCCTGTGGGCTATGTCGGTAACTCTGGTTCTCCTGCGTATCTTCTCATTCTTGATTCGATCTCGCAGGGAGACTCCGAGCATAGCCCTCCCCAATTCCCTCTTGGATGACTTTGAGCCTTTTGATGGAGCCCATACTGACAGAATAGAATAAAATCGAAATCAAAATGCTTTTTATCCGATTTTTTTTTCAAGTAGTAAAAAAATACTATCTACTACTATTAATCAGCCCATAAATGACCCACTGTTGAGTCGGGCCTCCTCCAGTTAAATAGGGTTAATTAGCCTTCTGTGCCACACTGGCCATACATGCGGGTTGGCACAGGTCTTCGTATCAAGTTGTCCCTCTATTGCGGCTTGGTTATCGGCCTTGTCATTTCTTTGTGTCGGCTCTTACGACACGCTCAGGACGTAATGGGGTGGTGATACTAAGTATTCTTAATCCACGGAATGTATATAAGTTTTGTAACAGCCTGTTTATAATTTGTAATTATTTTATTTTCTGGTCAGGGTGGGCGCAATTGGTGGACAAGACGTTGGCACTGTGCAAGATGGTGGACAGGAGAATGTGGCAGTCCATGTCGCCGCTCAGACAATTCAGGAAAATGCCGGAAGAGGTGAGTCGTCACACCAAGCGAGGTGGATTGCCTGACGGGGGCCACGTTCATCATTATTAGTTCATGCCTAATTGAACTGCCTTGTTGGTGTAGGCGGTGGATGTGCCGCCTTAGGGTCAGCGCCGACCAACGGAGTGGCGGCGAAGCGACTAATTCAGTAACAATTTAAATTCAACTTAAAAAACCAGATACGACTGTATTTGGTACAACGAAATACAATGACGGCGTGCAACATAAAGCGCGCCGAGCGTATTCTAAATACAGTTGTATTATGAAGTGTTTTAGGTTGAATTTATAGTTACTGAATTAGTCTCTTCGCCGCCACTCCGTTGGTCGCCGCTGACCCTTAGGATCACGGGTTCCAGGTACGATTCCGGGTTCGGACAAGTGTCTTTGTGTAAACCAGAGTCATCTGATCTGTTGAGTCTGAGTGTCATTTGTGTTCGTTAATTTTAACAGCCCCCGCGATGCAGGTTATACCTAGTGCAGGGGTTTCGTTTATTCTAAAATAGCGACCCGTCCCAGCTTCGCACGGGTGCAATGTTGAACATCTAAATTTATCAGTGTTTCTCTACAATATTATGCATATATTATAGATATAAACCTTCCTCTTGAATCACTCTATCTATAAAAAAACTGCTTCAAAATCCGTTGCGTACTTTTAAAGATTTAAGTATACATAGGGACGGACAGACGACAGCGATTTTGTTCTATAATATGTACTGATAATGAAGAAAGAACGAAATTGTATCTGTGGGTTCCTTGACTTGATCAATTTTTGTATTTATCCAGGTAATTAAGAAACTCGAAAAGAAAAACTTCCCCTGGGAAAAGCTGTACGAGTTGGGCCCCAACGAGATTGGCGAGCTGGTGCGCGCGCCGAAGCTGGGCAAGATGATCCACAAGTACGTCCACCAGTTCCCGAAGCTGGAGCTGGCGACCCATATCCAACCCATCACCCGGTCCACGCTGCGGGTTGAACTCACCATCACGCCGGACTTCCATTGGGACGAGAAGGTAAATTATTTTCATTAGAACACTCAAAGATCAGAATGCTTGTCTTTGTGGTGACAGATTTAGAATACTCAATGTCATACCTTACCATCTTGAGGGTGTCTTAACTAAAAATTAAATTAAAAATTTAAATAAATCCCCGACACAAAGACCGATACATCGCGTTGGGGGACTGCTCCTACTTATTTATTACCTGACCCCTGGTCCCCCAACGCGATGTTTTTTATTTTTATTTTCTACTTTTTAAAGGGAACTTAGGTCATTGTGTCGGGGGTTTATTTAAATTTTTAATTTAATTTTTATTTTCTGCTTTTTATAGGTACACGCTTATTATGATGTAGATGTATATGTTGTCAATACATAGATTCTTGTCGCTTTCTAATTTTCTCCCCACCACATATATTTGCAGAAATATGCCCCCCCCCCTTTACCCCCTGAGCTTTTTCAGGGCTCAACTGATTTTCATGGAACATAATATTTTGTAATGTGCACGGGATGCGCTTTCATTTGAGACCCCACTCGATTATATTTGCAGACTTTCGGTTATTCTTCCCCACTTTCACTCCCCATAACTTTTAAACGACTGAACCGGTTTTCATCAAACATGTCTAAGAACACTCGCCCGTAACTCACCTTTCATACAAAAAAAACTGTATTGAAATCGCTTTATCCGTTCGCGAGCTACGGTGCCACAGACAGACAGACCGACAGACAGACACGTGAAACTTATAACACCCCTCTTTTTGCGTCGGGGGTTAAAAATAACTCAAGAGGCAGATCACCTAGTCACAAGAGAAGGAAAACTTGATACAAACCCTGTGCCAACTCGCCTTGCCAGCGTGGAGCAGTAGTCTAATTCCCCTACATAAATTTGGAGGCGGCCCGACTCAGTAGTGGGTCATTTATGGGCTGAAACGACTCAAAGATCAATGGAGACGCCTACGCAGGGAGTTTTGACTGCCTCGTTGGTCTAGGGGTAGATATGCCACCTTTGGATCAATGGGTCCCGGGTTCAATTCCGGGGTCGGGCAAGTGTCGTTTAGACAACGACCAGAGGCACTTACCTGGGTTTGGTTGTCATTTGTGTTCGTGAATTACATGTTTGTTAACTGCCTCGTAAGATACAAGTTATACGTAGTGCAGGGGTTTCATTAAAAATAAGACAAAAAGAAAAAGTTCGACTGGGCTACCACAAAAATTGAATACTACTAGTACTACTCAGCCCAAAAACGACCCACTGCTGAGTCGGGCCTCCTCCATTCACATGGAGGGCAATTAGCCAACTGTGCCACGCTGGCCAGACGGGTTGGCACAGGGTTTCGTGTTAAGTCTTCCTTCTCTTGCGGCCTTGTCATTTCCTTGAGTAGGCTCTTTCTTCGTCTTCTTCTTATAATAATTGCCGTCCGCTTCCCCCCAGATTCACGGCCAGTCGGAGGCGTTCTGGATCCTCATCGAGGACGTGGACTCGGAGGTGGTGCTGCACCACGAGTACTTCCTGCTCAAGGAGAAGTACTGCAAGGACGAGCACCACGTCAAGCTGTTTGTTCCGGTGTTCGAGCCACTGCCGCCGCAGTACTTCTTGCGCGTCGTTTCTGACAGGTAAACTATAATAAACTACTATATATCTATACTAGCTGACCCCGCAAACGTTGTTTTGCCATGTAATTGTAATTGTCTTGTTTTCTTCGAAATATCAAATAATAGTACCTATTTTTTATTTACTTATTTATCTATACAAATTTCAATTAACAATTAAAATAAATATTAATATATGAACAGACTTGTTTACAGAGTTATCGTATCACAATAATCTCAGAATTGTGATACGGTCTGTGGCTTCAGCTGAAAATCAGCGCTGCAGATACCTGTAGCATATGCTGAGCTGCGGCCTTTTGAACGCATAATTCCACACCAAGCCTATCGTTTGCGAATATTAAAATTATGTATTTTAGTAGTAAGTGGTAGTTTTATTTGTATTTGTCTTTGTCTTTGTTTTATAATAATTATATAAGTCTTGTGTGGATTGTGTGGGTTCAATAAACTTACTTTCTTTCTTTCTAATTAAATGGGGGTTGATAGTATGGGGGTGAACATTTATGGTTGTATGTATTTTTGTATGTTGTATTATAAACAAATAACAAAAAAGTCCAAAGAATAACAAAAATAAATTTGGGGTGAACCACCCTTAATACTTAAGGGTGTACAAATTATATTAGTGTAAAAGTTATTAACCTATTCTAATACCTACTGAATATACATATGAAATTTCATCGAAATCGGTCAAGCCGTTTCGGACGGGTATAAACATTAAAACTGTGACACAAGAATGTTATATATTAGATATACTAGTGGTCGACCCACGGTCAAAACTAAGCTGACCCGCCAAACTTCGTAACGCTTTAGAATCAGTAAATAAATAACCTGAATTATAATTCCAGAATGTTTCAACTTTATTAAAATATGTGCAAACCTTAAATGGAACTATAATAATGCGTATTAAAAACAATGTATGTTTTTCAATATTTTTAACCTTTCCCTTTTGATAATTCCCTGGACTTCCACGAATATTTCACCAATTATAAGACCAAAATTAGCCTAATCGGTTCAGCCGTTCTTGAGTTATAAAATTACAACGAAAAATGGCATTGATTTTTATATAATACTAGCGGCCCGTCCTGGCTTCTCACGGAAGCGATATTACCGCGCTTATTGTGACGCCGCGGGGTGAAGGTAGTCTAAAAAAGGTAGCATAAGTTACTCCTTATGCCATCAGCTATCTATCAGTGAAAGTCCCATCAAAATCGGTTCAGCTGTTCCAGACCGCATTCAGCTGTGATGCCCAAATCAGGTTAGGTTGGCACAGCCCAATGCAATTGGAAAAGGAGAAGAAAGAAAATGGCAAGTGTTCTGTGACTGCATTTGTTTTTCATTGTTGCCTAGATGGATAGCAGCGGAGACCCAGTTGCCAGTCTCCTTCCGCCACCTCATTCTCCCGGAGAAGAACTTGCCTCCAACAGAATTGCTCGACCTGCAGCCGCTCCCCGTCTCCGCCCTCCGGAACACCAAATACGAGGAGCTGTACAGCGAGACCTTCCCGCAATTCAACCCGGTGCAGACACAGGTATGGGTTGTTTGTAGGGCAGCATAAAAACATCTTGAAACTATAGCGCTGGAGTAGGGGAGTTCCCTTCTTCGCTAATCACCACCAAAGATTCACAAAAATCTACTTTTGCTCAGGATAGATTTTGGTTCAAGATGTTTGTAAGGGACTATAACACTAGAGTGGCACTGGAGCAAGGTGCACCTGATGGTAAGTGGTCTCCGTCGCTTATGGACGTTGGTATACTCGCGTGTGAGATCAGCGTGCGTGAACGGGCACGTTGATCCCGTAGTGATACAGTCGGGACACTCCAGGGATCTTTAGTGGGTGCAGAGATGACCTTTGCAGCACGCGTAGGGATAATCGGGCGAGTCCGTAACTGAGCGCCGCATGGATCGGGCGCCACTACATCCGGCGCCTGACGGAGGCACGTGCAGTGTCCCGTATGTGCCCTTCGATGGATTGTAGAGAGTCCAGAGCCAGAGTCTAGAGGTAATTTGAGGGACAGCGTTGGTTTTAGTTCGTTGTCCGTGTGGTGACGGATTTAGAACACATGGTGTCACCAACCCATTTCATCCTGAGGGTGTCGTAAGAGGCGACGAATGGAACGTAAGAGGCAGATCAACTCGTCCCATGAGAAGGAAAACTTGATACAAACCCTGTGCCAACCCGTCTGGCCAGCGTGGCACAATAGGCTAATTACCCTCCGTGTGATTGGAGGAGGCCCGACTCAGCAGTGGGTCTTTTATGGGCTGAGTGGTAGTAGTTATCATCTTGCCGCGCCTCTGAGTCTCACATAACCCTAGCTGGCGCTTAGCGGTCGGGTATCCATGAGGATTTCCAACGCAATATCCTATATATGGTAGGCCTCCCATACGGTGGACCGACGACCTGGTTAAGGTCGCCGGAAAGCAGTGGATGCGGGCGGCCCAGGACCGGCCTTCGTGGAGATCCTTGGGGGAGGCCTACGTCCAGCAGTGGACGTCTTTTGACTGAAATGATGAATGAATGATCCTATATAATATCCTTGGACATTTCACACAACGCCATCTCGTCCCAAGCTAAGCAACTTAAAGCTTGTGTTATGGTAACGAGATGGATGCTAAACTACTTGTATACATTTTTTTATTTTTTTTGTAAATACATACATCACTACATATTATAAAACAAAGTCACTGTCGTCTGTCCGTCCCTATGTATGCTTAAATCTTTACAACTACGCAACGGATTTTCAAGCGGTTTTTTTTAATAGATAGAGTGATTCAAGAGGAAGGTTTATATGCCATGTATAATAACACTGATAAATTTAGATGTTCATTATTGCACCCGTGCGAAGCCGGGGCGGGTCGCTAGTATTATAGATAGAAAAGGGGTAAACCCTAGTCACACCACACGCCCTGGCTCCCAGCCTCCCTGAGCTGATCTGGATAGAACATCAAGGATTTTACCCCAAATCTATCCTGTCGCCACAGGTCTTCAACGCAGTGTACAATTCCGATGACAACGTGTTCGTGGGCGCCCCGTCGGGCTCCGGGAAGTCGGTTATCGCCGAACTGGCCCTGCTCCGGATGCTGTCCACCAACTCGTCGGGCAGGGCCGTGTATCTTCTCCCGAAGGATGCGTTGGCCGACATCGTGTTCGCTGACTGGTACCACAAGTTTGGCACCAGGTTCAATTTGAAGGTGAGATATGCTTATTTTTAAACGACGCCATTGTGTTAAAACCACGTCCCTCTACTAGGTTTAACCTGTATCGCGGAGGCGGCTTACGAACATGTAATTCACCAATACAATTTAACACAAATGTCACCAAGACTCGGAGCAAGTGCCTCTGGTTCAATTCCGGGGACCGCGGTTCAATTCCGGGGTAGTGCAAGTCATCGTCATCATTTCAGCCTGCAAATGACCCACTACTGAGTCTGGCCTCCTCCAAATTCATCGAGGGAAATTAGCCTACTGTGTCACGCTGGCAAAACGGGTTGTCACAGGGTCACAACTAGGGTGGGAATAATGAGAATGCACTGTACTCTGATTTACCCCTGTTAAATATTATGTAATTATGACTGCAATGTAATAAAAATAGGATGACGAGCCCTCTGAGTTTCTTGCCAGTTCTTCTCAGCAGTGGTCGTGTTTCGAACTGGTGGTAAACTAAAATATATTACTTTGCTTCACTATCACTATCACTACTTAGTATAAAACAAAGTCGCATTCTTCTGTCCGTCCCTATGTATGCTTAAATCTTTAAAACTACGCAACGGATTTTGAAGCGGTTTTTTTTAATAGATAGAGTGATTCAAGGGGAAGGTTTTTATGTACAACCCACCCCCGCTTTGCACGGGCGAAGCCGGGGCGGGCCACTAGTTATTAATATTTCGGCCATTGTGTCCTATGCAAAACAAATTAATTGACTTCATCCGTTTACTTTTTGCCGTTAGGTGGTACAGCTGACAGGCGAGACTGCTACCGACCACAAGCTGCTCAACAAGGGTCAGATCATCATCACAACGGCTGACAAGTGGGACATATTGTCTAGACGGTGAGTGACGTCATCAGACTTCTTCTACCACTACTGCTTGCTTGGTGGTAGGATCGAATGGGCCGCCCGGGAAGCTACCACCCTCGCATCAAAGTCCGGCGCCAAGCAGTTTTACTCTGTTTCGTCTTGTGTATGCGAGAGCCGGTGCCCGACAGGGCATTTCCTTGAATTGCTTACTCCACCTTAGACCCTGGTGTTGCTTTCCATCACGCAAGCCTAGGGTCAAAAGCATTTAAGTCACTGATAAGAAAAGCTACTACTATTATTCATATATAAACTGACACGGTTGGCGCAGTGGTTGAGTGATCGACTGCTGCGCAGCATGTTGCGGGTTCGATCCCCGCACGGAAGAAATATTTGTACGACCTACAAGTATTTGTTCCGGGTCTGGGTGTTTTCTATCTATAATATGTATGTATTTACAAAAAAATGTATATAAGTAGTTTATCATCCATCTCGTTACCATAACGCAAGCATTAAGTTGCTTAGCTAGGACGAGATGGCGTTGTGTGAAATGTCCAAGGATATTTATATTATATTTATTTATATGACCCACTGCTGAGTCGGACCTCCTCTCAACACAGGGACGGTAATTAGTCTACTATGCCACGCTGGCCAGACGGGTTGGCACAGGGTTTCGTATCAAGTTGTCCGTCTCTTGCGACTACATTATCGGCCTTACCATTTCCCTTTGTCGGCTTTTACGATACCCTAAACTACTTAACCGATTATAATCCAACTTGAAAGATAGCATAGCTTACATGTCAATTTAATTTGACAGTCACAATTATCTGTTAGCTCCAAACGATTATAACAGATGGCGATATCTGCTGACTGGGTTGAGTAAGTATTCAATAGATGGCGCTTTTCAATACGTACTCACCAAACTACTTGCTAAACTTCCCAGCTGGGGGGAGGCCCGACTCAGCAGTGGATCATTTATGGGCTGATTAGTAAGTAGTTTAAGAGTCTATCGCGGACATCGAAACAACTTATATGTGTATATTAAGAATTTATTGTTTGTCTTGTCAAAATAATTGAATGAGTTTTGATTTGAATTTTGAAAAACTCAATTGTTTTAGGTGGAAAGTTCGCAAGAGTGTCCAAAGCGTGACTCTGTTCATTGTGGACGCCTTGCAACTGCTCGGCGGGGAGGAGGGGCCCGTTTTGGAGGTGGTCTGCTCCAGGATGAGATATATATCGTCGCAGATTGGTGAGTACTACTGATATGTATCTACATAAATACTCTTTGGTATACAGTGTTAGAAAAATAAATAGGTTGACTTGACATTGTCATATTAAATATCATACGGAATAAAAGGATACATTAATTTACAATTTTACGTGTATTTATTAACTACTACTACTACAAGGCCCATATATGGCCCACTGCTCGTTGGTCTAGTGGTTGAATGTGCCGCCTTTGGATCAACGGGTCCCGGCTTCGATTCCGGGGTCGGGCAAGTGTCTTTGTATAAACCAGAGTCACTTGCTCTGAGTCTGGGTGTTATTTGTGTTCGTGAATTACATGTTTGTAAACTGCCAATACAGGTTATACATAGTGTAGGGGTTACGTTTATTAAAAAAAGAAAAAAAATTCAAGACAGTAATTATGTATTGGAATATCGGATTTAGAATACATGAGTCATGGCACCCTATTCCATCCTAAGGGTGTCGTAAGAGCTGACAAAAGGAAAATGACAAGGCCAAAAACCGCGGTCGCCAGTTGGGGATTTTAAAGTAGTGGTAGTTATGCATTGGAAACGTTTTTTTTTTCTCGTGTACAGGTCGCCAGATCCGCATAGTGGCACTTTCCCTACCCCTGGCAGACGCCAGGGACGTGTCAGCTTGGCTCGGCTGCAACGCCAACGCTTCCTTCAACTTCCATCCGAGCGTGAGACCTCTGCCATTGGAACTTCACATTCAGGTGCGTAACCATCTCAACGTTTTTTGAAATGCAACTTTTGTAGGCGCATGGGGGGTAAATTTTTTAAGGATGAAACGCAATTTAACGTCTCGAAGATGTGCAACGTTTTGCGTCACGAAGATATGTAACGTTTTTATGGTAATTCGTTTGGAGGTTAGGAAGTTTTAATTTTTACAAATAACATGTGGCATTTTAATTTGCCAATTGCAATTTATTATAATTTTTTTTCATAAACTCTCCTTTCTAAATTTTTATTAAAACTATATAAGTTTCACTTCCGACATGACGTACTATGTACGCACGCACTTTTGTTTATAGAGAGCGTTGTGTGGCGGGTCGTTCTCTTCCCTGCAATATGGTTGAAGAGGGCAATGGCTGCCACATGTATATCTTTAGATGTAGATGTATAATATCATTAAGAAAGAAAGAAAGACTTTATGTATCGTCGTTGTCAAACCAAAATCTGCTATGTGCATTTTTGAGAATTTTACTGACACATCGTAGTAATGCACTTTTTACTTTAAAATATGCTAACACATCAAAGGACTGTTAGTAGTATGTTTCAACTACTAAGACAATATTATTTGGAGTTCACCATCTAAAAATTTTATACGAAAATGTTTTTACTCGTTAATTCAAAATAGAGTTTTTGCACATAGCAGATTTTGGTTTGACAACGACGGTATGTACTTTATTCATGGTTTTGTAAATTCACAAGAGCTTTTGGAAATAATATTTGTGTTTCACGAAATGGTAGTCGATTGATAAACCGGAAAACCTTTTCAGTACTATATGCACACTAACGTAGGTCAAGATTCACCTCTGTGCCGTATGTTTGCTTTCGCCAACTCTATTCGGACTGAAGTAGATATATCTTCTGGTTCTGTGGCCTCAATTAGATGTGTCCTGGCAGCTAAAATAGCATAGATTACGTTATGTATGTATACACCAGTTTTGTGAATCAAATAAAAAGAAATACCATTCAATTGAAACACAGTTTATTCACAAAATTAACATCTTTCATGCCAATGCCAATAACACAAGAAACAACGTTTATTAGCCACAAGTTTTTGAAGTGAAAACGTCTTTCGGCGCATCGCACACAAAATTTTCCGTAGGTAGTTAGGTTAGGCTGATCCGTCACGCTCTGAGGTGAAAGACTCGATCGGGTGAACTCGGGACCGCCGAGTGTAACCGAGCGAGAAAGATACAGTCACCGCACACTTTTTTTTTGATTGCAACGTTTTATAGTTCTCACTTCTGCCGGCACTCCCGGAGTGCAACCCGTTGATTTTTTTTTACTATTTCCACCACAAAGGGCTTCAACATATCGCACGCGGCGTCCCGTCTCGCGGCGATGACGAAACCCATCTACAACTCCATATTGCGTCACGCCGGTAACAAGCCTTGCGCCGTGTTCGTGCCGTCCAGACGCCACTCCCGCCTCCTGGCAGCCGATCTTCTGGCACTGGCAGCCGCCAACGGAAGGCCCACACGATTCCTGAAGGCCAGGCCGGATATGATACAGCCGTTTTTGAAGAGGGTGCAAGATAAGGTTAGTTGACTGCCTCTTTGGTCTAGTGGTTAGATGTGCTGCCTTTGGATCAACGGGTCCCGGGTTCGATTCCGGGGTCGGGCAAGTGTCTTTGTCTAAACCAGAGGCACTGGCTCGGAGTCTGGGTGTCATTTCTTTCTATAATATGTATGTATTTACAAAAACAAAATGTATATAAGTAGTTTATCATCCATCTCGTTACCATAACACAAGCATTAAGTTGCTTAAGGTGGATGCTCCAGGGTAGCCCGCGAAATTCAAATTTTCTTAGGTTTTTTGCAATTTGCAGGTCAGTGTTAGGTTGTATGTTGATTAAAATGTTATTCGCGGCTGTAAGACGTATGTAGTTATAGAATTATAATCATCAAAATCATCAATACCACCATCCAAGCTCATAAAGGTGCAAGAAAAACTTTTTCAACGTCAAAGTCATTCTTGCACCTTTATGAGCTTGGAGGGTTGTATTGATGAGTTTGATGATTATAACTCTGTAACTACATACTTCTTACAGCCGCGAATTAAATGTTCATCATCATACAAACTAGCACTGCCCTGCAAATTGCAAAAAACCTAAGAAAATTTGAATTTCGCGGGCTACCCTGGAACATCCACCTTAACTTGGGACTAGATGGCGTTGTGTGAAATGTCCAAGGATATTTATTCTTATTTTATTATTCTCATGTCTCTTTATTTCTTACTTTTACATATATTTAAAAAATATACAAAGTGTTTAAAAAAATATACATAAAAATAGAGAAAAACCGTCGAAAACGAGGTCGATGACCTAAGCTACCGACGGTTCAGGGTTCCAGAGAGAGGAACCTCCTCACGATCCTTGCCGAGTCCAGTATGACAGCCTTTTGAATCAGGCCCTTAAGGTGAATGTTCCAGGGTAGCCCGCGAAATTCAAATTTTCTTACGTTTTTTGCAATTTGCAGGTCAGTGCTAGGTTGTATGTTGATTAAAATGTTATTCGCGGCTGTAAAATGTATGTAGTGATATAATTATAATCATCAAACTCATCAATACTACCCTCCAAGCTCATAAAGGTGCAAGAATGACTTTGGGCTTGAAAAAGTTTTTCTTACACCTTTATGAGCTTGGAAGGTTGTATTGATGAGTTTGATGATTATAATTATATCACTACATACATTTTACAGCCGCGAATAACATTTTAATCAACATACAACCTAGCACTGTCCTGCAAATTGCAAAAAACGAACGAAAATTTAAATTTCGCGGGCTACCCTGGAACATCCACCTTAATCCAGCAACCCAGCGAGAGTTTCTTGAGGTGTTGGTCGAAACTCTTCGCAATAAGACCGTTTACTGAAACAACTATCGGCACAATGATTGTTGAATCAACATGCCACATTGCGGTAACCTCGTGAGCCAAATCGAGATACTTGGTGAGTTTCTCTTTTCGGCTTTAACGAGGTTCTCGTCATGCGGGATAGTGACGCCAACAAGCATTGCCCGGCTCGCCAATCGGTCAATTATCACTATATTATTATTATTAGTTGTTGAACTTTGACGTACTACACTAGTATGTTTATATCGTCGTAAATGACCCGTTACTGGGTCGGGCCTCCTCCAAATTCATGGATGGAAATTAGCCTACTGTGCCACGCTGGCAAGACGGGTTGGCACAGGGTTTGTATAAAGTTTTCCTTCTCTTGGAGCTAGGTGATCTGCCTCTTGCGTTCTTTTAGTCGCCTCTTACGACACCCTAAAGATGGTATGCGTCGGTGACATTGTGTATTCTAAGGAGGCCTGGCGCGGCAGTGGGGTGTGTATACTTTTTTTCGTATTTAGTGTGTTTCGTTGGTCTAGGGGTTAGATTGGCATCCTTTGGATCAACGGGTGTATTTGTCTAAACCAGAGGCACTTGCTCAGAGTCTGGATGTCATTTGTGTTCGTGAATTACATGTTTGTAAACTGCCCCCGCGATACAGGTTATGTACTTAGTGCAGGGGTTTCGTATATGTCGGGGGAGTAGGGAACGCCCCAGACCATCGGAGTGACTAGTTCCCGAGTTGGTTATTGGGTTCTGGATGACTCGTGGCTTTCTACAGCCGAGTTGATATGTCACCCGCACAATCTCGGGTACACAATAGACAAGAACACGGGTAGGGACACCCTGTTCTTACGCAAGTTCCTAGAGGAAAGCGCTTCCAAGCGCTTTGGTCATCATCTGAGGGTCTAGCAAGGCTCCCCTCGCTAAGCCACTGTCGAATGGATCGTTTACAAAGTTTCCCAAACGACAGATGGCCTGCGCAGACAAATAGTGGTGGGTTTTAGTGGATAAACCGTTCGCAATCACCGTCTCATCGCGACCGGGACTCCCACATACCCCAGCCCCGACTGGGGACCTATAAAAGGTTTCCCCCACTATAAAAAAGGGGGTTTCGTATATTAAGAAAGAAGAAAAATTCTACAGATTTTTGCATGGCCTTGATCCTTTTTCTTCTCCGCGCCAGATGTTAAAAGAGACGTTGATCGCGGGCGTCGCTTACCTCCACGAGGGCCTGGAGCCCGCCGACCGGCGCCTGGTGCAGCAGCTGCTGGAGTCCGGCGCCGTGCAGGTGTGCGTCGTGGCCGCGGAGCTGGCCTTCGCCTTCGCGGCCCACGTGCACACCGTCATCGTGGCCGACACGCATACGTGGGTGACATTTCTTCTTCTTCTAGACTGCCTAGAGACTGCCTCGTTGGTCTAGTGGTTAGATGTGCCGCCTTTGGATCAACGGGTCCCGGGTTCGATTCCGGGGTCGGGCAAGTGTCTTCTAAATCAGAGGCACTGGCTCGGAGTCTGGGTGTCATTTCTATCTATAATATGTATGTATTTACAAAAAAAAATGTATATAAGTAGTTTATCATCCATCTCGTTACCATAACACAAGCATTAGTTGCTTAGCTTGGGACGAGATGGCGTTGTGTGAAATGTCCAAGGATATTTATTTATTTATTATTTATTTATTCTTCTTTTACGGTGGCGCTTAACCAAAAGGCAATGGGGACGGCAACAGACTGGTAGATTTTTGGTACCGCGTACCGCGGGTCAGCGGTTATGTGGGACTTCGGAGCTGAGGACTGACTTGGGGTTCATGATTTAACGCCCACCTACTAGCCCTGCCGGGTCGGAGGACCTGCCGCCGACAAAAACCTTATTCACTGGCTTGCCAGTTACCCAGGGTGCCGGCAGTCGCTTGTCCGTAGACCATAACTAACCCTTGTATCCGGCTGTGGAGTTTGTTCTAATAGTGAAACAAATTCAATAATAAGGGCTCATAGCTCGCAGGACCGACGCCCGATGGTGCAGAACAATGATGTTAGAAGTAAAAAGGTGTAGATGGGTTATAAGCGGTCAGCAAGCGGCACGTTAAAAGTAGGCTAATTAGCAAACCTGACCTCAGTGTTGCGTCGCTGGCGTCAACAAATGCACGTCAAGATCCGTGTGTAAAAAGTGCTATAAAACAATTGAAAATGCCGTCGTGTGTTATGAGATATTCCACAAACTACTCTAATAAAACTTCTAAAATCCAAGGAATCACATATCATTCGTAACTATCACTATTTCCGTAATATTAATAATATTATTTACAAATTATGTTATGTTATTATGTATGTAACAAAATGTTATTCGTAAAATATGGCGGTAAAAACAATGAGTGGAACAAAAGTATCCTCATTACCAAGTGCAAAAGAGATAGATGTCATTACGCATCACAGACTGTAGAGAAATATTGTTTCTAGTGCATGTGACGACGCATCACAACAAATTATATTTGTCTCTATGTAGCACGTGATTATTATATCATACCATCCTACTTTCACGACTTATCTAAAGCAGTGTGCATATTGCATATTAAGTTAACTATGTGTGCGTTGGCCAGCCATTTTTATAGATCGAATGTTGTACAGGTAACGTATCTACACCTTTTAATTGTAACATCATTGGTGCAGAAAGTCCTCGAGTGACGACCGCGTTCCGGAAGGCGCAGTGCTGGTAGGTCTCCCACACGGTGGACCGACGACCTGGTTAAGGTCACCCACCGGAAAACGGTGGATGCGGGCGGCCCAGGACCGGCCTTTGTGTGGAGATTTTTGGGGGCCGCCTATATCCAGCAGTGAACGTCTGTTGGCTGAAATGATGATGGTGATACAGTGTGCAACAGTAATATCTATCTGTCCCTCTCCCACAGATACAACGGCAAACTTCACGCGTACGAGCAGTACCCAATCACCACCGTGCTCCAGATGATAGGGCGTGCTTGTCGCCCCATTGAGGACGACCGCTCAGTAGCAGTGCTCATGTGTGTCGCCCACCACAAGACATTCTTTACCAAGCTGCTCAACGACTGTATGCCGTTGGAGGTAAGTACAGTCCTCGCCAATCTTTATGGCCGCTCTGAATGTAGCCGTGGGTACGAACTTGCGCATCGTCCATTTCATAACCAATACGAACATAGCTCACTCACACTAACACGCGGGCCCTGCCTCCCCGCCCCGCGTACGTCCTGCTGATACCTGATTGTGTGTTGTGCGCAGCCTAATGCGGCTACATTCAGACCGGCCATAAAGATTGGCGAGGACCGTACATCTAGTGTCAATTGGCGACAAGAACACGTGACCTGGCTACCTAGTGACACGGATTAAGGCACTGTCACCAACCCATACAGTCAGGTGGGTGTTGTAAGATGCGACTAAAGGAACGCGAGAGGCAATCCTTCTTTATTTCGTGTGGTGTGGCGGTTTTAGAATACATAGTGTCACCATTTTTTTTTTTAAATGAAACCCCTGCACTATTTATAACCTGTGTCGCGGGGGCAGTTTACAAACATGTAATTCACGAGCACAAATGACACCCAGACTCCGAGCCAGTGCCTCTGGTTTAGACAAATACACTTGCCCGACCCCGGAATCGAACCCGGGACCCGTTGATCCAAAGGCGGCACATCTAACCACTAGACCAACGACGAAAGAGCCGACGAAGAAGACCGGTAACCTAGATGCATAAGTTAATACGAAACCAGGTGCCAACCCGTCTGGCCAGCGTGGCACAGTAGGCTAATTTCTCCCCTGGAAATTGATTTCTGTATTTAGGGGTACGATGCTTGAACGATGAGACAGTAAATAAGTTATCGATACTTTTGATGAATACCTATTTCTGGACTCAAATTTTCCCTGGCCTCTTGGGTTCTCTCAACGATGGTTTTCCCGGGCAATAATTTAATTGGTAGAATGACACTTCCCCATCGCACGCTCGTAAGTAACGCGTGTTGTAAAAGTCAACAAAACCCAGCAGCTTGGTGTTAGGATCTAACGGTCCGCCCGGCTAGCTACCATCTTTGCGTCTAAGTCCGGCGCCAAGCAGTTTTACTTTGTTTCGTCGTGTGTATGTGAGAGCCGGTGCACACAAGGCATTTTCTTAAATTCCCTGCTCTGTCGGAAACCCGGGCGTTGCTTTCCATCACGCAAATCTAGGGTCAAAGGCTTCTAGTTACTCATAAAAAAAAATTGCCTATGTTTCCGTAAAAGAATAGTAGTTTCAGAGTTTATTCGTTGCAAACGTACAAAAATACTCCAAGTGCAACTTTGAAGGATTGTCGGACTGCTCAATACCGAGTGGCTAATCTAGATGAGTCTTGGGGCAAAAGGTAGTCCCTCATTATGTTTAATTTCCACAGAGCCACCTAGACCACAGACTCCACGACCACGTGAACGCAGAGATCGTGACGAAGACCATAGAGAACAAACAGGACGCTGTTGATTATTTGACCTGGACGTTCCTGTACAGACGGCTCACGCAGAACCCGAATTATTATAACTTGCAGGGCGTTACACACAGGTGAGTGTCTGATACTTAAGCGAGTATAAGGGAGTGTGTTACCAGAGTACGCAAGTGGGTACAAGTGAGGAGCTAGTCAAGTTGGCTCATTAGAGCACTGTTCGTTCTCTTCCCTGCAATATGGTTGAGGAGGGCGATGGCTGCCGCATGCGTCATGCTTGTGAACAGGTGCCGTTGCTGGGGGTTGGTTGGCTTGGGCATTACAAGGTTACTATTGTCAACTATATCTGGCTGATGTTTGGCCCTTTGGAACTCTTGCGTGAGTTTGCTCTCACAAATCTGTCATAAAACCAGTCTTGTACCCAAATGGCGATCTAAAAAGAGCAACTACAGAGTTTCTTGTCGGCTCTTCTCTGTAGAGGTGCATTCCGAACCGGTGGTAGATGGTAAATAATTAATTTTAAATGGTAAATTTTAAATTTTATTTTTTGTTAGACCTGTCAAAAGAGCTCTAATGAGCCAACTTGATTAAATGAGTTTTGATTTTGATTTTGTTGACAAGTCATACAATAAAATAAAATGTACCATCTAACACCGGTTCAGAATGCAGCTCTACAGAGAACAGCCGGCAAGACACTCTGTAGTTGCTCTGTTTAGATCGCCATATTTAGGTACAAGGCCACCTATGATTTGAGTAATAGTTAAGCGACGGCAACCACTTACAATGAGACGGCCTGTGACCTTGACCGCGCCCCTCTAGTGGCTTACAAAATGGAGGAAGCCCGACTGATTAGTGGGGTTGATGTTGTCTTTCTCGACAGGCATCTCTCTGATCACCTCTCGGAGCTGGTGGAGACGACCCTCACGGACCTCGAGCAGTCCAAGTGCATCGCCATTGAAGACGAGATGGACGTGCAGCCCCTCAACTTGGGCATGATAGCCTCGTACTACTATATCAACTATACTACCATTGGTGAGTTCCGCAGCTAGTACAGGTCACAGTAGGCCACCTTGGCTTGGTGGTAGGATCCAATGGTCCGGCTAGCTGCCACCCTCACATCTAAGTCCGGCGCCAAGCACTTACTTACGCTTACTCAAACTCAAAAGGAACTGTATTTACGTAGGTTTCATCACAAAACTCTTATAAATCCTCATATTTATAAACACCATTATCATCTTACGGCCCCTGTCCCACACTAGGAGGTAGTCTCCACACACACCTATCAGTCGTCATACCTACATTCACACACAACTCCTCACTACTACAATCCCTCCATCTCCCCTGATCGCTCACAATCCCTGCGTTCACTCACATTCATGCCGAAACTACCACCGATTTGGAAGGCTGCTCTACAGAGAAGAGTCGGCTAGAAACTCTGTAGTTTTTTTTTTTAATTATCGGTCTTGTTTACAAAAAGTACTAAACAGCATAGTGAGAGCAAGTTCGCAAGATGAGAGAAACACGCTACACGTTTACGTAATGAATGACGGATAGACCTTGACAGGGCCAATCAAAAAAACAAATCCGCGAATAATTGTCTCGGACACCAACGACGACCATGTGGATTTAAATCGGTTTAAATCTGCGACATATATTTCCAAGACTGCGAGTCCGACATAACCTTGCCCCCAACGGCCGGGAATCCATGAGGATTTTAGCCGGAAAGATTTTTCTTTTGGGAGCATGAGCAAGCTTCCTCGGTCGGGAGTGCTGCTCGTGTTGAAATTAAATACTTTTTAACGGATTTATCGCGTGTATATTACATTATTTCATTTCCGACATTAAGTATGCTTCTCCCGTGACCACGACTGCTGCAATCTGCATTCTAATTGCGTCATTGCTCACACATTTGTGTATCTATTCTAAAAGCCACTTGGCTACGCAGCAACTGATCACTACACAAGGAGGCTGCCATTTGGCTACGGTTTTCTTCGACCTGGAGGTTCCTCACCCAGTCCGGCACTGCTAATCATCATGTCACCTTCAAATATCTTGATCTCCAACAGAACTCTTCAGTCTGTCCCTGACGAACAAGACCAAGATCCGTGGGCTGCTGGAGATCATATCCTCGGCAGCGGAGTACTCCGAGCTTTGCATAAGACACCGCGAGGAGAACATCATTAAGTCACTGGCCTCCAAGTGAGTAACTTACTAGTGAAGCTGCCCTCCACTTAAATGGAGGGAGGTCAGTTAGCCTACTGTGCCACGCTGGCCAGACGGGTTGGCACAGGGTTCCGTATCAAGTTTTCCTTCTCTTGCGGCTAAGTTATCGGCCTTGTAATTTCCTCTCGTCGGATAACACTATGTATTCTAAAGTTACCGACATAGCCCACAGGATTGCCAAACTTAAGTGGGCAGTGGGCAGGGCACATAGCTCGCAGGACTGTCGGTGGATGGGGCAGAAAAGTCCTCGAGTGGTGACCACATACCAAGCGCACTGCCGGTAGACCAGACGGTGGACCTGGTTAAGTATGGATTCCGCTTACTGCGGGCGGCTCAGAACCGGCCATCGTGAAAATCCTTAGTGGAGGCTTAAATCCAGTAGGGGACGTCTTTTACCTGAAATGACGATGATGATACCTTGATATTTTCCTCTACCCCTGCAGGGTCCCCCACAAGCCGACAGCGCCATCTGGCGGCTCGGTCAAGTACAACGACCCGCACGTGAAGGCCCACGTGTTGCTGCAAGCCCATCTCTCCCGGATGCAGTTGCCGGCGGAACTGCAGGCGGACACCGCTCTCGTGCTCACCAGGGTAAGGGCAGCTTGGTACTCGTATCGGCTAATATAATCTTTAAAAGAAATAAATATCCTTGGACATTTCACACAACGCCATCTCGTCCCAAGCTAAGCAACTTAATGCTTGTGTTATGGTAACGAGATGGATGATAAACTACTTATATACATTTTTTTTTTGTAAATACATACATATATAGATAGAAAACACCCAGACCCGGAACAAATACTTGTAGGTCGTACAAATATTTCTTCCGTGCGGGAATCGAACCCGCGACATGCTGCGCAGCAGTCGATCGCGCAACCACTGCGCCAACCGTGTCGTCGTCATATAAATGCATATAAGCGAGTTCCAACTATGAAACCATAACGCCCCGTGACTTAAGTCCAGTAAATAATAAATAAATAAATAATCTCTATATATAAAAATGAATAGCTGTTCGTTAGTCTCGCTAAAACTCGAAAACGGCTGGAGCGATTTGGCTAATTTTGGTCTTGAAATATTCGTGTGAGTCCAGGGAAGGTTTAAGAGTCTAGAGAAAACATTGATATTGTAAGTAAAATAATAAAAACAACAATTTTATTTTCCCATACAAACTGTTACCTGTCAAACATTTGACGTTCGTCCCGACGGTTCGCTATTTTTGGCATAATTACTTTTTTTCTTTTTTAATTACATTAAATAAGGGATTGGAATCGATAAGAAAAGGCGGTATATTAATTTATTATTAATTATTCCAATTCAATATTCATAGTTCAGACAGGACAACGTCTGTCGGGTCAGCTAGTAATAAATAAATATCCTTGGACATTTCACACAACGCCATCTCGTCCCAAGCTACGCAACCTAATGCTTGTGTTATGGTAACGAGATGGATGATAAACTACTCATATAAATTTTTTTTTGTAAATATATACATATTATACATAGAAATATACATTTTTACGTAGGTTTTATCACAATACTCATATAAATCGTCATATTTATAGTTACCATTATCATCTTACGACCCTTGTCCTACGCTAGGTGGTAGTCTCCATTCACACCTCGTTGACTGCCTCGTTGGTCTAGTGGTCAGATGTGCCGCCTTTGGATCAACGGGTCCCGGGTTCGATTCCGGGGTCGGGCCAGTGTCTTTGTCTAAACCAGAGGCACTGGCTCGGAGTCTGGGTGTCATTTCTATCTATAATATGTATGTATTTACAAAAAAAAAATGTATATAAGTAGTTTATCATCCATCTCGTCACCATAACACAAGCATTAAGTTGCTTAACTTGGGACGAGATGGCGTTGTGTGAAATGTCCAAGGATATTTATTTATTTATTTACACCTATCAGTCGTCATATCTACGTTCACATCTTTCATACACAATACCTAATTCTTACAATCCATCCATCTCTTTTGATCGCCCATAACTGTTGCATCCACCCACAGTCATGCTGAAACTACTACCGGTTCAGAATGCTACTCTACAGAAAGAGCCGACAAAAAAATTTGTAGTTGCTTTTTTTAATTATTGGTCTTGTTTACACTAAACAGCATAGTGAGAGCAAGTTCGAGTTATGAACTACCTCCTAGCGTGGGTCAGGGGCCGTTAAATGATATTGGTAATTTTAAATATGACGATTTGTAAGTTTTTATGACACAACTAGAGGCCAGGTTTAACAAAAAATACTAAAATCTGTTTTAGTTAGATGTAGATAGCTTATGTGTTATTATTATTGTGAAGTTTCATCAAAATCCATTTAACACTGCGTGAGAGTAACAAACATACATTCATACAAACTTTCACGTATCTACTATAGTGGGACCAACTAAAACGTAAAAATAGTTCCCTTTGAGCTCGAGCTTGACGCTGGCAATGTATCCCACTTGTGCACCCACAGGCGATCCGGCTGATCCAGGCGTGTGTGGACGTGGTGTCCAGCAGCGGGTGGCTCTCGCCGGCCGTGGCCGCCATGGAGCTGGCCCAGATGGTGACGCAGGCCATGTGGGCCAAGGACTCGTACCTGCGCCAGCTGCCGCACTTCACGCCCGAGCTGGTGGCGCGGTGCTCGGAGAAGGTAACGTTCGGCGGGACTCGGCTGATTCAGGAGACACAGTGTCACCACCCCGTGGAGTCCTGAGGGTGTCGTAAGAGTCGACAGTAGGCAACGACTTGGTACGAGACTCTGTGCCAACCTCTCTGGCCAGCGTGGCACAGTAGGCCCGACTCAACAGTGGGTCATCTATGGGCTGAGTAGTAGTAGTGTCACCACCCCATGCAGTCCTGAGGGTGTCGTAAGACCTGACAGAAGGAAATTACTTGATACGAAACCCTGTGGAACCCGTTTGGCCAGCGTGGCACAGTAGGCGTATTACCACCCGTGTGGTGACGGTTTTATAATACACAATGTCACCAACCCCCACTATCCTGAGGGTGTCGCAAGTGGTGACTAGAGGATCGTCTAGCCGTATGAGAAGGAAACCTTGATACAAGACTTTTTTTGCCCTGGCTATAATCCTTTATGGACTTCCTCGCCGGCCACGGGGATGGCCAGCGAGGGGAGTGTGGGACTCTCCCCCATAGTGGGGGCCTACCCACTAAACCTCCCCGGGGTGCTCCATCTCGCGTCCTGTTGCGGCATTGTGGGATCTGATGCAGAACCACGCCTTGATACAAGCCCTGTGCCAACCCGTCTGGCCAGTGTGGCACAGTAGGCCTTATTACCCTCCATGTAACTCGAGGCCGACTCAACGGTGGGTCATCTGTGGGCTCAGAAGTAGTGGTATGGTTATTTCCGCAGGGCGTCGAAACTGTGTTCGACGTGATGGAGTTGGAGGACAATGCTCGCGCCAAGCTGCTTCAGCTCTCGCCAACCGAGATGGCGGATGTGGCACGCTTCTGCAACAGATATCCCAACGTCGAACTTACGTACGAGGTGAGTAAAGTGTTTTCTATTTAACTAGCTGACCCGGCAAACGTTGTTTTGCCATATAAATATCGGTATTATAATATAGTGATATATATTATAATATATTGATCGTAGAGGGGAGACATTTTGGGTTGTATGTGTTTTTGTTTGCTGTATCATACAAAATTGAGGGGTGGACCCTTAACATTTATGGGGATGATAAATAGATGTTGTCCGATTCGCAGACCCAACCGATATGCATACATAATTTCACGAAAATCGGTCGAGCCATTTTGGGGGAGTTTTATAATATATTAGAATTAACATACATTATTTACATAGCGTGAACTATTGAATTCTTACTCAATCCAGTCAACAGATATCGCCACCTGTTGGAATCGTTTGGAGCTAACATATAATTGTGTGACTGTCAAATAATAGACAAATTATTTGCATTAAAATAATATTGTGACTATAAATTGAGATGTAAGCTTATCTTTCAAGTTGGATCAAACTGCACACGGTGTACAAATTTCATTAAAATTGGTTAAGTAGTTTAGGAGTCCATCGCGGACAAACAATGTGACGCGTGATTTATATATATTAAGATTAAGACGCTGTGGCAATCTGGATAGAAAAGATTTTATGATTTTGTTACATATCTATATGTAGGGGACGCTCGATACTCGTAAGTCACTCAATAATGAGTTTTATTCCATAAAGGTTAAGAATGAGCGTCGCCTGCGCGCCGGTAAGCCGATCATTGTGGAGGTATCGCTAGAAAGAGAGGACGATATCGTTGGACCGGTCATTGCGCCCTTCTTCCCACAGGTATGTGTTTGGTAAAATCTTCTTACATATAAAAATGAATGTTTTTCTGTATGTCCTGTATAGAATAGCAAACTATAATAAATATAAAAATCTTCAGAAATGTGTAGTGCATGAGCCTACGAAGGTTTCTGATCAAAACAAGTTGAAAATTTGTGTAATGTCTTTCTTTTAAATTTATTTTAGTTAGTGGCGTAGCAACGCGCGCACGGGTTTCGTTTTTATAATAGAAAATAAAATATGTCCTTGACCCAAACTTATACAGTTGTCAACTTATACAGCATGTCCAAAAATTGTGTTAAGCGGAAGTCCAGAGATAGAGCACCCCTTGGGGTACCCGAATAACCCCCATGTATGTTCTGCGATTTTTCATAGTTCTCGTGTTATGATTTTTTTTCTGAATTCGCCCATAAATGACCTAATACTGGGGCCTCCTCCAACTTTATGGAGGGAATTTTTTGTTGGCACAGAGTTTGAATCGAGTTTTCCTTCTCTTGCGGCTAGGTGAGCTGCCATTCGCTTTTCTTTAATGATGACGATTATTGGTTGACTGCCTCGTTGGTCTAGTGGTTAGATGTGCCGCCTTTGGATCAACGGGTCCCGGGTTCGATTCCCGGGTCGGGCAAGTGTCTTTGTCTAAACCAGAGGCACTGGCTCGGAGTCTGGGTGTCATTTCTATCTATAATATGTATGTATTTACAAAAAAAAAAAAGTATATAAGTAGTTTATCATCCATCTCGTTACCATAACACAAGCATTAAGTTGCTTAGCTTGGGACGAGATGGCGTTGTGTGAAATGTCCAAGGATATTTACTTATTACTAGTGGCCCGCCCCGGCTTCGCCCGTGCAAAGCGGGGGTGGGTTATACATATAAACCTTCCTCTTGAATCACTCTATCTATTAAAAAAAACCGTATCAAAATCCGTTGCGTAGTTTTTAAGATTTAAGCATACATAGGGACGGACAGACGACAGCGACTTTGTTTTATACTATGTAAAGATTATTTATTGGTTACCTACCACTACTAATCAGGCCATGTATAACCCACTGCTGAGACGGGCCTCCTCCAGTTACATGGAAAGTAATTGGCCTACCGTGCCACGCTGGTCAGACGAGTTGGCACAGGAAAACTTGATACGAACATCAATATTTTCTTCACTTGCGGCTAGGTTATCAGCCAACATTTCCTTTTGTCGGCCCTTACGACACCCTCAGGATAGAATGGGGTGATGACACTATGTATTGTAAATCCTTCTACTCCCTACTAACTCAATAATTATTGTTTGCTTCAGAAACGCGAAGAAGGATGGTGGGTGGTGATTGGAGATCCGAAGAGCAACACTCTGCTCTCGATTAAACGAGTGTCTCTCGCCAGGAATGCCAAGGTAAATTTGCCATCATTTCAGCCAAGACGTCTACTGCTATACATAGGCCTCCCCCAAGGATTTCCGCCAAGACCGGTCCAAAGTCGCCAGTATTAATCGTTTGGCGACCTTAACCAGGTCGTCGGTCTCCCGTCTGGTTTACCAGCGTTGCGCTTTCCGGAACGCGGTCGCCAATCGAGGGCAGTGTGAAGTTACACCTCTAATGATTGGGATTTAAAAGAAAATATGTTTTTTTTAATGTACTTTAAAACTTAATTATGAATAATATTGATCATCATCATCAGCCCACATTAGTCCACTGCTGGACATAGGCCTCCCCTAAAGAGCGCCATAGCACCCTGTCTTCAGCTTGACGCATCCAGCTGCTGCCCGCAACCTTTCGCAGATAGTCGCTCCATCTAGCAGAGGGCCGTCCCACGCTACGCTTGCCGATTCGCGGTCTCCACTCAAGAACTCGTCTACCCCAGCGGTTGTCGGTTCTTCTACAGATATGACCAGCCCACTGCCACTTCAGTCTGCTAATTCTCTGAGCTATGTCGGTGACTTTGGATCTCTGTCGGATAATCTCGTTACGGACCTATCTTTCAGAGAAACTCCCAACATAGCTCGCTCCATAGCACGCTGAGCGACTTTAAGCTGGTGGACTAGTCTCACCGTGAGTGTCCACGTCTCGGCGCCGTAGGTCATGACGGGTAGGACGCACTGATCGAAAACTTTCGTTTTCAAGCTCTGCGGGATGGGCGACGAGAAGACTCGACGAAGTTTTCCAATAATATTGATATTTCATCCAAAAAAACATCAAACATTTTTAAAACACATAAATTTAATAAATAAAAAAAAATCTTAATCAAAATCAATCTTCAAAAACCGATATCACCAAAAATCTAATTCTAAACCCCAATTGTTAATAACTTGAGTTCTACCATAGTGGTACTTAGGAATCTTAGAGGTTAGATAAAAGGGGTTCGTAAATATTATCTTTTTGTTCACAGGTTCGTCTTGATTTCGTGTGCGGTGGGTCCGGTCGGCACACGTATACGCTTTACTTCATGTCTGACGCGTATCTTGGGGCCGATCAGGAGTATAAGTTTACAGTGGAGGTGGGAGAGGCTGCGTCAGACTCCAGTGACTCGGAATAGCGTCTTATGTATAGTGTTAAGAAATAAAGTGAATTTTCATGTGCATTGTTTGTTTTATTCTTTTAGACGCAAAGGGATGATAATCCAGCCTCACGAGGTGGTATGTCTGGCTAGTCGCAGCGCTTATCCCCCGATGGTTGTAGTCGGGGAATTCTTAACTATGCGAATTGCTTTTGAAACTTCGCTATCGCGGTGTAGGACGATATTTCTTGATGTTATTGGTTCGAATTTCTCGGGTGAATTGTGTTAAGTATGTAGCATGCTGGTCGCTACATTCTCAAAAAAATCATGTTTATACGTTGTTCGCGTAAAGCATGCAGTGAGCAATTATCATCAGGCCGTCTGGTGACGGATTTAGAGGCGACAAAAGGAAATAATTGGTATAAAAATAAATATACTCTTTGGAATAACTTGTGCTCCCTCTTGCGGCTAGATTTTAAAACATATTCTGTTATTCCGGCCTTCCACGACACCCTCAATAAAACATGGGGTGTTGACACCTGTCACCAGACATGGGTCCTGTGTAGTATTACAAGGAACACAAATTAAATAATATTCAGGCTTATTGAATGTTTATTTGAAAATAATTGAAATTACAAACTACGATTCGCATTAACTTACAAAATATTAATATAACGTAACATTGTATCGCATACAATACAAAATTTAGGTTTTATAAAACGATCACATGTTAAACAGCCTACGGATTTGTACATAACATATTGATACAAGTTTAGTGGAGTAAATTATTGATTAACATTATTTTTAAAATTAAATACAGCCTTCCTTTGTGATGTATATGAAATACTGAACTGTAATGTCTAGCTCATTTGTTAGATGGTTGTGTTTTATTGTTACACACTATTTGAATCGATTACAAAAATATTAATATATTTAAAAGAGAAACATGATCTTTAATGAAATAGTTTTACATCAATTTTGTATCTTTATTGTTTTGCTAGAATTCATTTTAATATACACTTAGGTACTTACATTGTTAAATGCGGATTTGAAATATTGCTAATGGCGTACACATTTTATATTCTAATTGCAATAATCGTTATTATTTAATCAACTTTTAATTGGTAGTATCTAACACAAAAGTTATATTTATTATAAAAGATGTCTGTCTGTAATCGCTACAAATATACAGGGTGATTCATAATATCTCGGAAGGCTTCTTGTTTTTTTTACTTAAAGGTCTTATTCCACCTTCTGCAAGTACTCATCGAACATGTACAAGGCCAACGAGAGGTCCTGGCCGTTGTTAGAGCTGATGAAACGCTTGAGGTCCGTTGTATGGCTTGAAAGTTTGCTGATTGTCTTAGCGTGGTCCTCTACGAACTCCTCCTCCAAATATTGGGCAATCTGAAATAATGCAATTTTTTTTTATTCGAATAAATTCTTGTCTTACATACAAAAACCTTGAAATGTGTTTGTAATAATAAAATTACCGCTTTTTACTAAGTGCAATTGGACGTATACACGTTACATATACCAAAACAATATTTTTTACGGAACTTTCACTGGATCTGCCACTGGATAGCCTGCAGATGTAACAAGGAGTAACTACCATCTTTCCACGCCTCGGAGACCCACATAAGCCGGCTGGCATTTAGCGGACGGGTTATGTGCCTTTGGATCGCCGTTGGATCAACCGTGTTCCAGGGTCGGGCAAGTGTCTTTGTGTCAAAGTCAAAGTGAAATCATTTATTTTGCATAGGACACAATGGACACTTACAAATTGTCAACATATTAATAAAATGTATACAAAGCAAAGTAATATAGTTTACCACCAGTTCGGAACGCGACCACTGCTGAAAAGAACTGGTAAGAAACTCGGAGGGCTTGTCATTCTTTTTTTTTCTTTTTGTAGACCAGAGGCACTTGCTTCGAGTCTGGGTGTCATTTGTCCGTGAATCACACGTTTGTAAACTGCTCCCGCGATACTGGATATACCTAGTGCAGGGGTTTATTTTACTGACCTCGGGATCATGCAAATGCTGACTGTTCCTGGTGGCTTCCCTGTGAATGTAGAAGGCTCGTTCAGCCAGCTCCTTCTGCGAGTCCAAAGCTCTAGCCAAAGCCTCCAGCTCGTGAAGTTCTACGGTGTGATTCTTCCGTTCGAGCGGCTTTTGGGTGCTGCGTTGGGCAAAGTTCATTTCGTCGCCTGGTTGAAAGAAAGAATATTTTATTTTTGTAGTATGTTTGTTTATGTAAACTTCAATATCGCGATGTAGGGCATGTGTAATATTCTACCGTCCCCACACGGAGGGTCCTATCAATCTATACAAATAAATAAAATTGGAGTGTGTGTAATAATAAAATAACCACTTTTTACTAAATGCGTAAGTATGTATACACAGTACATAGACCAAAATTTTTTATTTTTTATTTCTTGTGTTCTGTCTGTCTTTGTTCCGGCTTATCTCTGTAACGGCTCGACCGATTTTGTCGGTACTTTTACTGATTGGTAGCTAATTATATAAGGCTACTTTTTTTGACTAACTTCGTCCCGCGGGTAACATCGCACCCGTGCGAAGCCGGGACGGGACGGTAGTAAATAAATAAATTACCCCTCAAAGTGATGTGCTTGATGAGATCAATAGTTTTCTCCCATGTGTCATCAGAAAGCTTCCTGAAGATCTTGGCAAACCCCTCGCGGTTGGTCTGGTAGTTCTTGAAGTACGCAGCGGAGAGTAGGTGCTCGAACGACTGTGCCAAATGCATGTTTGCGTACGCTTGCATTTCTGCGGCAACGTTTCCGTGGCGCCCATATTCTCCGTACACCGCGTTACAGCGCGGAAGGGCTGGTAGACAAGCAGAAACGAGGCCCATTAAAAAAGCAACACAAACAAAATACATTTGCTTTGGTGAGAAATTAATTTTAAACATTGTTACATATATTATATCTATATCTTAAATAGGTACACCGCGTTACGACGCGAAAGGTCTGCGTATACAAGCAGAAACGAGGTCGATTAAAAATAAAAGAAAAAAACTGGCGGGAAATAAATTTAAAAAATATTTTAAAGAATACTGGCTGTATCCTGCTACGCCATTAGCCGCGTACTGACTTAGCGAGGCAGCCGCGCGAGGCAATTCCTCGGTATGTCAGGACGTGCCTCGCCCGAGCCGAGCGTTGTCGGTTTTCGTCCATGCTCAAACGTGCCTCGGTAGGTTTGCCGCGCTCACTCAAGACGGTAGTGTTTTGCCTCGCTTGTTTAACGAACACGGAATCATGGATAATGATAGATAGAAGATAAAAATCAATTTAAAGGCGAATATAGACTACTATGGGACGCGCAATGTCCTAATTATACAAACAGAGGACTGGAAGAAGGTGCGTGGAGAAACATAAACCGAGAAATGAACATTCTAATAACTAGCTTAACAAAAATATGGAGTCTTTGTCATATAGGATCATATAGGAGCAGAACTAAATATGCGCTACGCTCGCGTATCCTCTGTACGAGTTGTGAGTAACTGAACGTTCGAATCATTCCACTCTGGCTCAGCCTCGCTCCGGCTCGGCTTTGCCGAGCGAGGCAGCCTCGGTCTGTATTAATGCAGACCGAGGCTGCCTCGCGCGGCAAACGTTGCGAAGCAAACGTCCGAGGCTGCCTCGCTAAGTCAGTACGCGGCTATTAACTAAAATAATTTTGAAGGAAAGACATTACACACACACACACTTTTTTTTAACTACCTGGGCTCATGCGCTACAGTTATCAAGAAGATTATCACATGAAACAATATGAAGATCAAAATGGTCTCCAAGCTTTATTGCAGGCAGGTCTTTATTCTACGGAGCAGTCATATTGGTATACATGTAGGAGAATAACGAATTAATTCCGATATCTAATCAAACACCACTTACATAACTCTATACATTATTCCCAGGATCGCGGGCAGTATTGTAAAAGAAAAAGAAATGTTTTTTTTTTTGTTCGCCCGGGGTAAAATCCTTAATGGACTTCCTCGCCGGCCACGGGGCTGGCCAGCGAGGGGAGTGTGGGACTCTCCCCCATAGTGGGGGCCTACTCACTAAACCTCCCCGGGGTGCTCCAGCTCGCGTCCTGTTGCGGCATTGTGAGACCTGATGCAGAACCACGCTGATACGAAACACTTTTTTTTTTTTACGTCGGAGATCCTCATGGATACCCGGCCGTTGGGAACAGGCCGGGGTATGTGGGACTCCGGGGCGCGTAGAGATGGTGAATTGCGCCCCGACCTACCCACTAAAACCGACGGCGATCCTCGACTGCCCAAACCAGGGCCACGGGATTCACTCCCATTACGGGAGCATGCTGTGCCAACCCATCTGGCCAACGTGGCACAGTAGGCTAATACCCTCCATGTAATTGGAGGAAGCCCCACTCAGCAGTGGGTCATGTGTGGGCTGAGTACTAATGCACCTTTACCGAAATAGATTTTCATTTGATTTGACACCTTGTTGGTTTAGTTAGTTGGTGCGATCGCTGTCTTTGGATATCAAGATCCCAGTTCCATTCCGGGTTTGGGCAAATGTCTTTGTGTTAACCAGATAATAATAGGCAAGTTAAATACTTGGGTATTTTTGTATACGCCATTTTTTGTTACAATCAGTTAAGATTAGATGGTCGATGTCTAATCAAAATGTTATCTAGACTTATCGACAAACTTTGATATAATCTTAGACCTGTGTATGAAGTAAAAAGCAATTTCATTTTCTCTTTGGCAGATTTCATTGATCTACCGTTCCGGGGTAATTCTCTTTATAGCAAACTAGCGACCCGCCCCGGCTTCGCACGGGTGCAATGATGAACATCTAAATTTATCAGTGTTTCTCTACACCATCATGCATGTATTATACTTAAAAACCTTCCTCTTGAATCTCTCTATCTATTAAAAAAACCGCTTCGAAATCCGTTGCGTAGTTTTAAGGATTTAAGCATACACAGGGACGGACAGACGACAGCGACTTTGTTTTATACTATGTAGTGATATAATGATACAGTCCGCGCCAATCTTTATGGCCGCTCTGCGCATTACGCTGCGCAAAACACAAAATCAGGGGCCTTACTCTCGAACGCGATTCCGATCGATCGGGATTGGAATTGTGACGTTTCGTACTCTTGAGCACACTTGATTCAATCCAATATTCAATTTAAGGTGGATGCTCCAGGGTAACCCGCGAAATTCAAATTTTCTTACGTTTTTTGCAATTTGCAGGGTAGTGCTAGGTTGTATGATGATGAACATTTGATTCGCGGCTGTAAGACGTATGTAGTTACAGAGTTATAATCATCAAACTCATCAATACAACCCTCCAAGCTCATAAAGGTGCAAGAATAACTTTGACGTTGAAAAAGTTTTTCTTGCACCTTTATGAGCTTGGAGGGTTGTATTGATGATTTTGATGATTATAATTATATAATTACATACGTCTTACAGCCGCGAATAACATTTTAACCAACATACAACCTAGCACTGACCTGCAAATTGCAAAAAACGTAAGAAAATTTGAATTTCGCGGGTGCCCTGGAGCATCCACCTTAAAAAGTAATTATTATTGCTGTACTGGGTTTCAACTAACGTGAGGGGATGCGAATCTCTCAAACGCAATCTTCGCATGTGTAATGAGAATGACACAATCGCTAGCCTATACAAGAGCGATTCCGATTTCAATGCAATGTTGTCAGTATTGTTTTCAAGAGTACGGTAATCCGGCCGGCGCGCGTTCGTGTGAGTGAGCTACGTTCGTATTGGTTAAAAAATGTACGATGCGCAAGTAGGTTAGGTTAGGTTGAATTTAAATTGTTACTGAATTAGTCTAGCCTAGCCACTCCGTAGGTCGGCGCTGACCCTTAGAAGTTTTACTTCAATAATGCGACTGTATGTATTCAACGCCCACATTTGGCGCTCAAATAATCTATACTAATATTATAAAGCTGCAGAGTTTGTTTGTTTGAACGCGCTAATCTCAGGAACTGCTGGTCCGATTTCAAAAAATCTTTCAGTGTTGGATAGTCCATTTATCGAGGAAGGATAAAGAATTTTTCCGCGAACTCCAACTTTTCAGTTTATGATAATACTCACCCAGGCTGTTTGAAGCTTGACTGCAGTCTAGAGAGACATCTAGGTAGCAGGAGTCAGCAGAGGCCGAGGCAGTCAGAGCTAGGCACGCCACAGCAAAAATTAAGCAGTTCATTGTTCTGAAAAGAAAAAGTTTATAGACATAATAATAGACATAATATTTATTGTGGCAAGAATATACAAAAATAATAAAACTAGACACTAAATGCAATGTAAAGCCTTCCTGCCACAAACCGTCCCAAACTCAGCATGGTGCTGGTTGCAAGCAACCAACGCTGGTCTTCCGTCAGGGGCGGCGGGTGACGTCACACATTTACTTAAGTATGTTACAAATTACCGACTTATATTACACATACAACCAGACACTCAATCACCAATATCGCGAAAAAAAAGTAAATAAAAAAAATGAATTTAAATAAAATAAACAGAAGCTTAAAACTGTAAGAACATGGACAAAGCACTCTGCTCCAGGAATATCTTTAGAAACAGATTGTCATAAAATAAATATTAAAGGTTATCAGTATTTGGATAAAGGATATGATTTACATTGACATTAATTTGTTTATGTTAAAACTTCTTTAGCGGCTTTGAGCACTTTTTTAAAAAAAAACCTCCTGCATTAGGTTTTACCTGTATCGCGGGGGCAGTTTACAAATATTTAATTCACGAATACAAATGACACCCGGACTCCGAGCAAGAGCAACCCTCTGGTTTACACAAAGACACTTGCCCTGCCTCGGAATCGAACCCGGGCCCGTGATCCAAATGCGGCGCTTCCCCTAGGTAGACCAACAAGGCAGTCAAATGATTTATTTAACTTGTATCGCAGGATTTCACGCATATGACCTAACCTAACCGGGGGGAGGAAACCATTGGGCCTGGAACTGAAACCAGACTGCCCGTCTCTGGTGTTTCAATGGGTATGGTGTCTGGGGCCTCTGGGGCATGTTCCCCTATTGAAGGGCGCGACTAGCCCTGGAGCGGTGAGACGGAACACCGATAGATTGAGTGGGTAGATCGGGGCGCCAATTTCCATCTTTCCGTGCCCCAGAATCCCACATGACCCAGCTAGTCTTCAAAGGAAGCGTATCCACGAGGATTGTCAACGAAAGAAAAACTAGGTTTTTTTGGCCGTATCACTGACTGTATCACGTGACTTTCTCCCTAATTACCGGGCAGATTGCAAAAGAAAAAATAATAAGGCCACTGGCAATACGAGTATACTATCCCAAGTGGTCGTTTCGTATGAACTAAAAGAACTCTATGGGTAGGATGTAGCTGCACAAGAGAAATAAACTTTGAAAAGCAGTCTTATCCCAACATATCTGGGTCCCCATTGCCAAGTGTTAATAATTCCACAAAAAAAGACAATATAATATTACAAAATGTAACCAATATAGGGGTATCGTAAGAGCCGACGAAATGACAATGACAAGGCAGAAAGCCAAGCCGCTAGTGAATAAAAGCTTGAAACGAAACCCTGTGACTCTGACCCACAAGCACAGTAGGCCAATTCCCCACCTGAATGGAGGAGGTCCGACTCAGTAGTGGGTCATTTATGGGCTGAAACGTCGATAATTTGATGATAGCCAAACATTTTAACATTGCGGACACTGGGGCGTGAGCATTTGCATCGACGTCAAGGTCAATACCGCTGTTGTAGTCTCAACCCTCCTCCAATTACACGGAGGGAGATGAGCACAATGAATGTGCCACGTTTGCCAGACGGATTCGTATCAAGTTGGCAACGACTCAGTATTAACTTGTAAGTCCTACCTTCTACGTAATTTATAAATAACTGATAGGAAACGTAATCGTACTTAAATCACTACAAAACACGATAATCGGCAATACTAGACAATTAAGATAATAAAAACAAGATAATATAGGTAATTACAGTAATAAACCGATTTATAGATTAAATTTAAATACTTTCTTATTTAAGTAAGACACTTAACTACAAAACAATGAATGTTTTTTTTAAAAAAAATTCCAATTGTTTTTATTAGGTTGGCACAGTCACTGTTTGTATTGCATTATATGAAATGAAATTAGATAGGACAATGTGCATTTGCAATTCACTACGTAGGTGCTTTTGCAAAATATAAATCTAAAAATAACAGTTTAAAATTAACAATAAGGTAGTTGACAAACAAAGAGAATCTTTCAAGTTTTAAATGATAAAATGGACCGGACCGTTCTGATACGCTCTTTAGCTAAGTATAACTAGTGACTGAACCAAAATCGATATTGATAATGCCTCCATCTCATTTTTTAATTTATTTATTTATAACAAATGGCCATAATTTTAATTGAATGAAAATGAGGCGCATTAAATTACTCACCGAAATGTTATGATACGATTGTAGACAATTGAATTTGTAAAGTTTGGACAGAGATCCGTCAGAACGACAGCCTTTACACACACTGGCGCAGAAGGCGACTTCTAACAATAATAATATCGAGTAGATAAGACAGTCGTACACAACGGCACGAAAAAAACTCACAATGAAAATTATTTCTACGCGTTTCGATTGGCAGGGCACACAAAACAAAATGATACTCAGCTGTCACATTAAGTTGGCAGGGTTATACAGTGTGACCAGCTTTTCAATACAAACTACACTAAATTTTATGTTACAAAATATAGGTTCACCGAGATTGTTTAAGAATTTTCAGATATTTGTTCATAAGACTCAACGCTCGTCAATATACAGATCTAAGATTACTTCTTAAAAGATGCATAAATTTTACTTAACCATCGCTGAATTTTCAGTGTTTTTTTTATAAAAACACTAAAATTGACGTAAATAGTTAGGTAATGGATTCAATTATCCCATACAACCTTAAAAAGCTTAAATAATATTTATAAAAAGTTGCTTGCTTTAAGGGTAGCTACATTGACCTGGTATCATTTGAACTATGTTCCCCCGTTCAGCGCCCCCCTACATTCCGCCCTCTACAATGACGTAGCAAATGTCATACTGAGAATGTTGAGGTTTTGTGTTTCGAGAAATTTCTTTCCTTTTTCATTTTTCGACTTTATTTTCTCATGCTAAGGATGCCATTTGGGACTACACGTTATGTAGTCGATAAACTATATGCCAGTAACGTTAAATCTAAGGAATAGTGGCTATATTCATAGAATTGGGGTGAAAATATTTCCATCGGTCGCCTTGGAACACGAAACCTCTGCGATTTTTCATTGTGCAACAACGGGTGGTATGTTCCTTCTCGCTCTAGTGTGTCATTCTCGACGTACTTGTCAACACGAGATGGTCTTATCGCTGCGTAGTTCATTATTTTTGTTTAATCAGAAGCATACACTCAAATAGCTCTTGTTTTTCATTATTTCGTAGTCGGGTCGCCTTCTGCGCCAGTGTGTGTAAAGGCAAGACTTGAGTGAGTACTCGGGCATTACAGAACTGTTTGTCAATATATCGTCAAAGTATCTGTGATTTAATTGTAGTTAAAAATGAAGGCTTTCCTGTTAGCTGTTCTTGGTCTTTTAGCCGTGTGCTCTTCTGTCTCGGCTACACAATGTAAGTATTTTGTTTTAATTACATATGTTTAATGATTTATCACTTTTTCTAATAGCGCTTTGTCATTGTAAAATAAAATGAGGGTGTTTATAATAATTTTCTTTTGTTCTCGACGTGCGTTTTTGTTTTAAATCAGTGTTACCTACTGGTTAATAAAGTACCCTATATTTTTCGGTAAATTTAATTGCTAAGGTATTCATTAAAGTACATAAATTTATGAGCTTGTATTTTTTTTATCAATATATTTATCGCGTTCCTGATGTAACCTTGTAAAAATCTTAACAACAAATTAACCTCTATTTAGATACGTCGTTCGAAGATAATGTTGTTTTGTTTTGTTTTGATTATTTGGGAACAAAAGAGACAGAGAAATGAGAATAGGTCCATCTGTCATTTTGGCCGGTTTCCATATTTCTTTTGGTTAGGTTGGTACTCTTAGTTATTTTTATCAGCAAATATGACCGGTTGGTGAGCAATTGAGGTTTCTGAAGTGGGTCAAGTGGGATTCGCTATTCGTATTTGGCAATAATAATAATGTGCTGATTGATATTTTAATAATTACCTAACAAATCATATAAAAAACGTTAACCTTTTAGAACAAAAGTTAATAAACACCCAATGTACAACCATTTGAATCAGAGCCATGATAAATAACACAGTATTAATTTTATTCGCAAAGAGGTACATTGATAAAATAGTGGAAATTTTTGTCGACCAATTTTCAATAACATGTTTATAGTTTGTTTTAATAAAATTAGTTTCGCGTACGTTTCCGGGCAACAGACATTGAGGTTTTGGTAGGTGGCGGGTCCCCCGACCCATCACCGGCCTCTAAGGCGAGAGCCGAAGGGATGTGTAACGTTACGTCCCCCACTCCCCCTTCCGCCGTCCGCGACGGGTGTCAGCCCGAGCTACCTCCTTTGCGACCAGCCCCGCCGCCCCCTTCTGCGACATAACGGCCTCGCAGAAGAAAGCTACGTCCGCCCTCGTGTTAGCGACCAACCAGGTTGACCGCCTACCCGAGGACACTGGTGCACCACAGCGGTTTAGGGCTCACAGTGTAACTCTGAGGACAGAGGAGTCCCTGGAGCCCAAACCCACTACGACACCGTGTGCTGCTCTTTGTCTTGCCTTTTCCCGTGGCAAAAATGAAATGTATAGCAGTTTCCAAATATCTTGAACCAAAAGGGAAAGGTCGCCCATGTCGTCAACCTATCGCGTGGCTTCCATCTTCCTTCTTGGCCAATCACTGCGCAAGAGGAAGATGTTTATTGACCAATGTTATGTAACTACCCACAAGTAAAAATAGTTAAATATGTTAAACTTTAATAAAACTTCCGTGTGGTGACGGATTTAGAACATAGAGCCCCGGGCCACGGGGGCCCCCCGACGTGCGTAAGGAAAAATCAATAAAAACCCAAATTTTTGATTATTTCAGAAATGACAAAAGTATAAAAAAGTCATTTCTTTTTTTCTCGCGTGGAGCGTGCGTTTGAAAGTTGGGAACACCCTACATCGGATTTTTTACACACATGTTTTTTCTTTTGTGAGAAATATTCGCATCCCTCGTTTTCCGGCAACCTTCGGCGGTCGTCGGTCCAGCGTGGTCGCCACTCGAGGACTTTAACGCCCCATCGGGCGTCAGTCCTACGAGCTATGTCCCGCTGCTACTTAAATTTGGCAATCGGCGGGCTATGTCGGTAACTCTGGTTCTCCTGCGTCACCTCATTTCTGACTCCATCTCGCAGGGAAACTCCGAGCATAGCCCTCTCCATTGGCCTTTTGATGACACCCACAGTGAGCGACAAAGTCTCAAATAAATGTAATAAAAAGTAATAATATTACAAACATTAAAAAGAACACACTTTTCGCTAAGTAAAGACATTCGCATTTCGATAAGCTAAATATACCGAAGCATTTTTTTTTTTATTTTGTCAGACCTTTTGTTTTGGCTAATCTTAAACAGGCAGGACCGGCGATTTTGACAAGACTCACTGGTAGATAGCTGATGTATCAAGTAGTAACTTAAATTACTTTTAATCACGACGCCCTCAGGATGCCAGTCAGTACGGAAAGCGATGTTACTAAATCATTGGCATAAGTTTTTTCATATCGGATGAGTAGTTCCCCTGATTAGGGCATTCAAACAGCTTCGAACAATCTGTCGTCTCTTTCTTCGCGCGAGCGTAGACAATAAAAGAACTATGTTCCTTTTATTTGAAAGATAAACACGTTTACTGATAATTTATCAGTTTCTGAGACCTCAAGACTTGGCAAAAGAACGTATTCTTAGTATACACAGCAGGGGTGCGGGCATGGTCAGACTTATCGCGAATTTAACAACCAAAAGAGATTACGCCGAAAACAACATGCAGTGGGACACGTTAGGCAGAGAGAAAAAAATGGTGGGAAGTATTTTTTACAAAATTAAAACAAAAAGTTGGTGACATGTAATAATTATCATGTTTCCTTAGCAATTTTTGGAATAATATTGTATACTCGCTGACCCAGCAGACTTCGTACTGCCTCAATCGATAAATAAAAGACCTAAACTTTTGTATAAAAGAAACAAAAGGAATTTTCAAGCGTCACATCAAAGGAAAAGCATTTTTTTTTGTTTTTAATTAATTACGTGCATTTTCATATTTTAACTTCCACGAATATTGCCAAATCGGTCCAGCCGTTCTCGAGTTTAAAAGAAGATCTATCTATAGGAACAAGATTTTAATCTAATATATAAAAATGAATGTTTGTCTGTATGTCCTTTAAATAATCGTATTAAGGATTTGATCATGTGCTAATCTTCATGAAATTTGTCGTGCATGAGCCCAAGAAGGTTTCATAACAAAAAAATAATTTAGTTAGTGGCATAGCAACGCGCCCAGGGTATAGCTAGTTTCTGATGAAAATACCAGATCAAATAGATAAATATACATATCTTTTGTTCCTTTAACCAAAACAAATTTCATCACTCGAGATCTAATCTACCGTCAATTCAGAATAATATAAAGCGAACTAAACGACTGATAAAACATACGTGTCTCGCAGCATACATTTTGTGCAGATATCTTTTTATCTGAAATGATTGATAGCATCGCTCATTCTTTTTATATCCGTGATGTCATTTGTCTAGATTATCTTACAATGGTTTTAAATACCATCAAAAAGCAGGAACACGTTTCCCCGTTTATTAAGCGTTAGGTATGTTTAAGCGTTATTTTGTTCAGTTCTTCTTCCCAACCTTCTTTTCGAGTTTTCCTTCTCTTGCGACGAGGTTATTAGTATCGTCGTTGCTTTTTTTGAAATTATATGCCAATTGTGTGATGGAATATAACGATATCGGCGAAATCATACAAATAGTGCCTTCTTACAAATCTATTTATCACTAACTAGTAACTAGCGTATCCCGCAAACGTTGTTTTGCCAAATAATTAACCCTTCCGCACCCCCCTTTTTTGAATTTCGTAAAATCCGTTCTTAGCTGACCTCTACTCGGTGAAAAGAATATTCCTACCAAATTTCAAGTCTCTATTATAGGTCTTATGGTTCCAGAGATATTGTGATGAGTCAATCTATATATAGAACACAGATATATAAGTATTTCAAGTACTACTTCTCGGCCCATAAATGACCCACTGGTGAGTGGGACCTCCTCCGACTACATGGAGGGCAATTAACCTACTGTACCAGACGGCTTGGCATACCTACGGTATCTTATTAAGTTTTCCTTCTCTTGAGGTTAGGTAATACCGGCCTTATCGTTTCCGCCCGCCTCGAAGAAGAAGAAGAAGAAGAAGAAGGGTCTCTAAGCGAGGGTCGCGGAGCATACTCCCCCGATCGGGAGGAGTGAAATCTGTTTGCTGCTTTGAATGTTGCTTGGTGGTAGGATCTAATGGTCCGCCCGGCTAGCTACCAACCTCACATCTAAGTCCGGCGCCAAGCATTTTTACTGTGTTTCATCGTGTGTAAGAGCCGGTGCCTGACAGGGCATTTCCTTGAATTGCCTCCTCCATGCAACCTGTCGTTGCTTTCCATAATGCAAGCCTAGGGTCAAAGGCATTAACCCCGTGACCTTGGAATGGGGCAGTCGAGGATCACTCTGGGTTTTAGTAGATAGGTCAAGGTGCAATCTACATCTCGACGCCCCCCGGAGTCCTACATAACCCGGCCAGTATCCAACGCCCGCACTCATGAGGAATTGCGACGGAATAAAAAAAAAAGATACACTTGTAACACAAAACCTCAATGAGTCACGGAAAACTATGTCAAGTATTTTATCGTTAAACTAATTACAAACCGTCTATTTGGCCAATTAATGCAGTGTTGCCTGTTTGATAACTTATCTTAACACTAATACTTGGAAACATTTTTTGCGGAATCCTCTGCCGTCATGCTTTCTCGTTATAATCATGCTACTACGCGGCCCATTGATGTCCCACTGCCTCCTATAGTTACATGATGGGTTATTAGCCTACCGGGCGACTATGGCTAGACGGGTTCGCACAGGGTTTCGTATCATGTTTTCCTTCTCTTAGGCTATTGTCGGCTCTTACGACACCCTCAGGATGGAAGGGTGACACTGTGTATTCTAAATCGCGGCACTGACATAAATAACAGGCTTAATCTAAATGACAAAGCATATTGCGCTATTTATAGTATTAGGTATGTGACAAAGAGAGTGTGGTTCCTTTGTTTAATATAATGTTTTAAGGCCACCGCATACGTGACGGGTTTTTATACGGACGGGACGGGACGGGAATTATTGCAAACATCGTTTCATACAAAATATATATGAAAGTGCATATTTCACGGAGACACGGACGGGACGGGAACGTGGCACTCACGGGACGTGCTAAACATCGTCGCCGACGATGTTTAGCACGTCCCGTCCGTGTTTCCGCTACGTATGCACAGTTACTCCGTTCGTTCCGGAAAGAAACCTAGTAACGTCTTGATGACGCAAGTGTCGAAAATAGGGTTTGTACAGAAAATCTCCTCTTCTTGTTCACGGTCGTAGCTACTTCGTCATCTAGAGCATTAGCAATTAAAGCCAATTCTTGAAACGAAAAATCTATCTTTACATATTTACAACACTAGCACGTTAGATCCGAGCCACTGTCACGGTGCGTTTACATCACGTTCCCGTTTTGGATGAGGCAGTCACGTCCCCGTCCCGTTCACGTCCCGTCCGAGGTAATATCTCGTTACGTATGCAGCGACCTTTACTTTCTATATATTTTTGTTTTCGCTGGGGAAATGCCTCATGCATACCACTGCACCTCGGGGTAAGTTGGGTCTGCGGTTATGTTCGACTCCGTAAAACTCGACTACCCACTAAAACCCCATTATAGGCCCGACTCAGCAGTGGGCCATGTTTAGTCTGAGTAGTCAAAACTGATGGTTGACAATCAAATGCGCCGTGGTTGTAGATGTTGATGGCTCTCCAGAGCTCTCCATAAAAGCGTGGAACCTGCTGAAAGATCACGGGATCCGGTTCGATTCCGGGGTCGGGCGCGTCTTTGTGTAAACCAGATGCACTAGTTCTGAGTCAGGGTGTCATTTGTGTTCGTGAAATTAATGTTTTTGAACTGCAATACAGAGGTAACGTTAAAACAAAAAAAAGGCAGCTGATAGATAGATATTGGGGCCATTTTAGAACCTTCGTTTTTAGATACCCTCGTTTACTCCACCTTTGGTCTTTCTCCACAGGTACCGTGAACCCGGTGACCATCCCAAAGGATTGGATCACCATGCACAACCCATGCCGCGAGAGCATGCGTCGTCAGATTCAAATGGAAGTCAAGGCTTCGCTGCAATACCTGGCCATGGGGGCTCACTTCTCTAGGGATGGGGTAAGATATACGATCTAAGGTCAATGTATACGCTTTTATAACAAACTGTCCATGCAACTTAAAGAATTACCTCGCAATGCCTTTAAAAAAACGGTTAACGGTTAACTACACACTTACTTATACCCACTTGGGTATTCTGCTACCGTTGTCCGCGTGGTGACGGATTTAGAATACAAAGTGTCACCACCCCATTCCATACTGAGGGTGTCGTAAGAGCCGACAGAAGGAAATGACAAGGCTGTAAACCTAGCCGCAAGAGAAGGAAAACTTGATACGAAACCCGGTGCCAACCCGTCTGGCCAGCGTGGCACAGTAGGCCAATTACCCTCCATGTAACTGGAGGAGTTCCGACTCAGCAGTGGGTCATTTATGGGCTGATTAATGGATATTAATATTATTTTAATTAGATATTTATTATTGTGACGGATTCTTAGTATAGTAGTATGGTAATAACGTTTTTTTCGGGAACATTCTAGATCAATCGACCTGGTTTCGCGAAGCTCTTCTTTGACTCGGCTTCGGAGGAGAGGGAACATGCCATCAAGCTCATTGAATACCTGTTGATGAGGGGAGAACTCACCACTGATGTGTCATCTCTTATCCAAACCAGAGTGAGTATACGAATAAAAGTGCAAAAACCGGATAACCGAGATCTTAAAAAACTGGTAAAACCAGAAAACTGAGTAGGTACTTAAAAAACCGGTAAAACCGTAATGTGCTGTGCCGGTCTCACCCACTGGAACGCGAAGGATTAAATATTTCATGTCTCTTTTCTGTAGGGTATCATTCCGAACCTGCAATCATCATTATCATCACTACATAGTATAAAACAAAGTCGCTGTCGTCTGTCCGTCCCTATGTATGCGTAAATCTTTAAAACTACGCAACGGATTTTGAAGCGTTTTTTTAATAGATAGAGTGATTCAAGAGGAAGGTTTATAGGTAATACATGCATAATATTGTAGAGAAACACTTATAAATTTAGATGTTCACCATTGCACCCGTGCGGGCCGCTAGTATCTTCATGATTTAATGTTTAAAACCATTATCATGGTAGCGATGTGTAATAAATCAGATATAGAAAACATAGTGTCACCATCCCATTACGACAACGTTATGTCGTAAGAGCCGACAAAAGGATATGACTAGGCCGAAAACCTAGCTGCAAAAGAAGGAAAACTTACGAAACCCTGTGCCAACCCGTCTGGCCAACGTGGCACATTAGGCTAATTACCCTTGCATTTAACTGGAGGAGGCCCGACTCAACACCGTTTTTTTTTTGCTGATATTTTGTCTGCTTCTATAGCCCCCGGAACGCAAGACCTGGGACAATGGTGTGGATGCCCTGGAACACGCCCTGCGCATGGAGACTGAAGTCACAAAAAGCATCAGGAATGTCATCTCTGTTTGCGAGGACGATTCTACGTTCAACGACTATCACGTAAGTAGCCCATTTTGCAAAATACCACAGGTTTTTCGCGCAACACTAACTATAATGTAAACAAACCGTAAATAGGGTTATTTGGATGTCGATTTGACAATAATCAACGTGATATAAAAAATATCATAGCAAATTTAATTATTTAGTAATTTCTCCTAAATTCTTATTTTTTATATTACTATTCCTTACTTTTAGAAAAAAAAAACCACAGAAAATAATTTACAGCATCAACTTCTCTGTGAAATGGCATTCCGAACCAGTGGTAAAAACGAAATGATTAATTATTTTTATATTTCTTTTAATTTTTGATTTTGTGTTTTTTTTTTGGCTATTTTAAAAGCATTCGCAAGAATTTATTCGAATAAAAAACATCATCAAACAACTCAACTCAAAAGGAACTTTACTTACGTAGTATAACTTTATCACAAAACTCTTCTGTGGTAGTCTTCATACACACCTATCAGTCGTCATATTTACAGTCACACATTTCATACACAATTCCTCATTCTTAGAATCCATCCATCTCTTTTGACCTCCTACAACCCTTGCGTCCACCCATATTCATGCTGAAACTACCATCTAGTACGATAGCGCATAAAATAAATATTGCATCTTTTCCACAGCTTGTTGACTACCTGACTGGCGAGTTCTTGGAAGAACAATACAAGGGACAACGCGACATTGCCGGAAAGGCCACCACGCTCAAGAAGATGATGGACCGCCATGCCGCCCTCGGAGAGTTCATCTTTGACAAGAAACTTATGGGCATGGACATCTAAATACCCATGCCATAGTCATTAAAAAAATAATTGTCAAACTTGACAGTTTACTTTTTAAATAACACCTAACTATTTTTTATTTACTCAAAGAGCAACGTTCAAAATTGCGGCATTCTATTTTTTTAAATTGTAACCTCTTTGGCAATTAGCTTCGTCAAATCGCATTTTGTTTTTGTTTGAATCATTTATAAGCTATTTTCTGGTTCCTTCAATATTGTATGCTTGATACATTATAATGTTCTGTATCGATAGAGATAAATATTTAATGCCTACCCCTGTAGTTATGTACAAAACATACTTAGAAATAAGATTTTATTATTAATCATTCATATATTCTCCACTATAGTGTAGTATGTTAATTAATATTGCTACCTTTCCGAGGGAAAGGTGCTCACGAATTGAAACCTTAATTGTAAGAACTTAAAGTCAGGATCAATTTGGCGAAACCAATAAATAATTGGGTAAAACTTAACCGGGACTGGAAGGATTCAACTTTAAAATAAATACAGTCATTTTCTACTAGTTACGCCAAATTAACCCCTTAAAATGACTGTTTAAATAGTTTGTTTTAATAATTTCGTAAAATAAATATGATCCATACATAGAATTGTTGTTTCATTGTGAACTAGATTCTGCCCTAGAGTTCTAATACTGCACACACGAAGTCACGTCTGTGCAGTATTGGAACATAGCCAATTGCCACATAATCTCGATAAATTATACGTACAGCCCTCGCCAATCTTTATGGCCGGTCTGAATGTAGCCGTGGGTACGAACCAACACGAACGTAGCTCACTCACACTTACACGCGGGTGGCGAGGACACTTGTGGGTGGAAGACATGGGGGGCGTACCCTGCCTCCCCGCCCCGCGTACGTCCCGCTGATACCAGATTTTATGTTGTGCGCAGCGTAAAGGGGCTACATTCAGAGCGGCCATAAAGATTGACGCGGACTCTACCTGTATTATTGTGGTTATGGATCTCAACCCATACTGCAGAGTCGGGCCTCCTCAGACTACATGGGAGGGTAATTCACGGCAAAAGGTTCCCTACTCCAACCTGAGGGTGTCGTAAAAACTTAGCCGCAAGAGATGGAATATATGATCCATACAAACCAGACCTTTGAGTCTGGGTGTCATTTGTATTCGTTATTTAGATATTTGTTAACTGCCCGCACGATATAGATTTATACCGAGTGCAGGGATTAGTAGGACAATACACAACATATTTAATTTAAAAAAATTGTATAACTAATATCCTTGGACATTTCGCACAACGCCATCTCGTCCCAAGCTAAGCAACTTAATGCTTGTGTTATGGTAACGAGATGGATGTTATACTACTTATATATGTATATATATATTTTAAATACATACATAATATAGATAGAAAAGACCCGGAACGGTGCGGGGATCGAACAGGGACATGCCGTGCAGCAGTCGATCGCTCAACCACTGCGCCAAATTTATTGTACAAACAAAATAAAGAGATATTCAATTCATTCATTTATACACATATTCGTATGGTGGATTTAGAATAAACAATATCACCAACCCCCACTATCCTGAGGGTGTCGTAAGAGGCGACTAACGCCATATGAGAAGGAAAACTTGATACAAACCCTCTGCCAACCCGTCTTGCCAGCGTGGCACAGTACGCTAATTTACCTCCATGAATTTGGAGGAGGCCCGACTCAGTAGTGGGTCATTTATGGGCTGAAACGAACGACGATACTAAATTTAAATAATAGACAGATATTTTAAAACATCAATTCATTCCAAATCTTCAGGCTGCAACAGGCTTTCAATCCATGGTGCATAATGCTCGACGCGTGTGTACATCCCCGCTCCTGCTAACCCGCAGGCCCGGCCGTATGACGTCACCCCCACTACGACGTGTTGGCAACTCGAATACACGCTGGTGGATTGCAGAGGACCACCGCTGTCACCCTAAAATCAGTCACTTCTAAGACAACTTTCCTTTTTAATACGATTTTAATAGCTTCAGACGTATTTATGTAACGGAATCTTTGAACATGATTTTGACCATATGACCCCTTCAAAACGTCGGATTAACTCGAAATTTGGCATACTTATTAAAAACCGATGACAATTCAATATTTTAAACAGTTTGACCCGTTATCATTAATAGAATAATAATAACAACGGTGATCAAGGTGGAACACCGCTCTTCGATGCAATAGCTAATAGAGATGTAAATATCTTAAAGCTATTGCTAAATATTCACAAAAAATTATAAAATAAATAATATGAAGCTTAAAAAATAAATTTGAATTAAAAATAGTGCATGAGAAACTGATTTTATTGTTAAAAAAAAAGCGTGGGGCATGGTTGATGGTATCAATAGTTAGCAAGTAATAACACCCAACGATTTATTTTCAAAAAAATATATTTATTTCTTACACTATTTTTAATAAAAATTCTTTTCCTATTTTTTTGTACTAAAAGCGTAATTTTTTATTATTTTTTTAAATTATTATTTTTTATTTTCGCCGACGAAATGCTTTATCCATACCTTCACCCCTTGGGGGTGTCCGGAACACTTGACTACCCACTAAAACCCCAGCGTTATACCTAACGTGACCATTTTATTTTCGTGTTTGAGCGGGACGCCTACTGACTTTTGTATAAATAAATAAATATATATACATATATAGAGTACGATGGTGTACGTAAGATATCATATTTAAGTGCAAAGGATATAGAGGTTTATTCGTAAAGCGGGACATTTTTGTTCTCGTTGGGGACAGCGAGACGGACAGCCTGAAAGCGGGACAATCCCGCCCAAAGCGGGACGTATGGTCACGTTGGTTATACCCCCACACGCCTTGTTTGAGACGCCACAAGTTCGCCAGGACGCATTCTACTGTGGCGCCCCGACGGGTTACGACAATCGGAGGGCATCCCGAGTAACTGGGACGCCCTCAGTCAATGAGGCTTGTCCGACCCACCACCGACCTCTAAAGGGTAGAAGGCAGGCGTAACGTCACACGACACCCTCCCACCCGGCCTCCGTCCGTGGCGCGGGTTAGCCGGAGCTTCCTCCTTTGTGAGCTAGGGCAACTCTGAGGACAGAGGAGAGTAGCCCAAACCTGCTAAGACACCGTGTGGAGCTCTTCGTCTGGCCTCTCCCCGTGGGTCCGCCCGGCATGGGTGACCCTGAGCCGATGTGGCCCCATCGGATCATGAAGACACACCAGCCCACCACGGCAAGGTACTCGATGGAGAAGACTACTCCCCTGCACTATGGTCCGTTTACAGTTATTTGACCTCTGCATGTTGCGCATGAAGGCCTTTTTTCGTGAGTGTAAATTCCTTAACAGATACACTGATGTACCTTAGAGAGCTGATGTGGGACTCAGGTCTGAGGGCCATCCCTCTACTCACTGACCATCCCCCGGTGTACCGCATTGAATACCTCGTGGCTCCTGACGGGTGTGGATAGCCCATAGAGAATTTTACCCACTCAAAATGAAAATCTACTACTTTCTTTTTGAGTGGGTATAATTCTTTATTAATATATGTATAAGCTACAGGCTACAGTAATAAAAACATTTTTATTATAACAAAAACCTGCTCTATGTATAACGTGTATCGCGAGGGCAGTTTACAAACATGAAATTCACGCACACAAATGACACCGAGACTCAGAGCAAGTGCCTCTGACAAAGACACTTGACCAACCCCGGAATCGAACCCGGCACCCGTTGATCCAAAGGCGGCACATGTAACCCCGAGACAAAAACAAAAAATGGTTAAAATCTGCTGCCGTATGCCTACTAGTAAGTCCAGCATTCGGATTCGATACGACTGATGTCAGATTATATCGATTATCGTTTTAGGAGTAGAGCTCCAGGGTCTAAGACATCCTTACCTGGCAGGTGTCTCTCGGTGTCTCCTTATCCCCGTAGCATAACTGTCTTTGAGAGTCGTACCCCCTTATAAGGTGTCGGTGCGGTGGATACTCGACTAAGCATTCTTCGTCAGTGAACTTTTGGAGAAACACCTACATAAACACATTTTACGGTTATTACGGATTTTACGGTTAAAACTCTGTATATTTATATAAATATACAGAGTTTTAACCGTAAAATCCGTAAAATTAATATTAATTAACGTTCCTTGTGGTGATGGATTTAGAATCCACAGTGGCACTACCCCATTCCATCCTGATGGTGTCGTAAGACAAAAGGAAATGACAAGGCCGAAAACGTAGCCGCAAGGGAAGGAAAACTTAATATGGCACCCTTTTTTTTCTTTTTTTTTTCGTCGGAGATCCTCATGGATACCCGGCCGTTGGGAAATGGCCGGGGTATGTGGGACTCCGGGGCGCGTATAGATGGTAAATTGCGCCCCGACCTACCCACTAAAATCGACGGCGATCCTTAACTGCCCAAGCCAGGGCCACGGGATTCACTCCCATTGCAGAGAGCATGCTCCGTGTAGCACCGTAGGCCCGACGCAGCAGTGGGCCATCTACAGGTTAAGTCGTATGGCACTCGTTACACCAGTTAGCCAAACCTGTTAGGAGTGTGGTGACAGATTTAGAAAATACAATGTCACCAACTCAAACTTTCCTGAGGCACGCAAGCGAATCAAAACTTGATACAAACCCTGTGCCAATCCGTCTTGCCAGCGTGGCACAGTAGGATAATTTCCCCCACGAATTTGGAGGAGGCCCGACTCAGTAGTTGGTCATTTATGGGCGAAAAAGACGATGAATGAAAACGATGAGCAAAACCAGTTTAAAACCGGTTCCAACCAATAAAATTCGGAAAAAGGCGTGCGTTAATAAATATACATACAGTTTGCAAGGTGTCTGCCAACTTCTGTCTGTGTCCCAGGGTCCCCCAACCGGTTGCCCAGGCATTGAAGTCCCAGGCCTGGCCTGTATTCAAACACGCTGGCAATACGTGCCTGTTAAACTTGATCCTGAAACAACGACTACCTTGTTAGTGTTTCTCTCATCTTGCGAACTTGCTCTCACTACGCTGTTTAGAGCTTTTTGTAAAGTTGATCAATATTTTTAAAAACAAAAGCAACTACAGAGTTTCTTACCGGCTCTTCTCTGTAGAGCAGCCTTTCGAACCGGTGGTAGTTTCGGCATGAATGTGAGTGAACGCAGGGATTGTGAGCGATCAGGGGAGATGGAGGGATTGTAGGAGTGAGGAGTTGTGTGTGAAAGGTGTGAATGTAGGTATGACGACTGATAGGTGTGTGTGGAGGCTGTCACCTGGTGTGGGACAGGGGTCGCAAGATGATAATGGTATTTATAAATATGACGATTTATAAGAGTTTTGTGATAAAACCTACGTAAATAAAGTTCCTTTTGAGTTTGAGTCTAGGGGCTGATTGAGCCCTCCGGGAGGAAGGCGCGCCCGCAGCGGTGGAATGGGAAACGGCAATACAGCCCCCCCTGATAATCGAAGGGGCCCGCCTCGGAGTATGGGGGTCCACTAAGAGGCGGGCCAAGGCCCCCCAGAGTTACGGAGCATGTTCCCGCAATGGGAGTGAATTCCGTGGCACAGGTTTGGGCAGTCGAGGATCGCCGTCGTTTTAGTGGGTAGGTCCCACATAACCCGGCCAGGCCACAAAGGCTGGGTATCCAAGTCGATCTCCGACGTAAAAAAATGGGGTTGGATGACCCGCCTTTGGATCACGGGGTCCCGGTTTCGATTTCGGGGCCGGTCTGATTGCATGAAGGGTAATTAGCCTACTGTGCCACGCTGGCCATACGGATTGGCAAAGGGTTTGCGGTTGGCGCAGTGGTTGAGTGATCGACTGCTGCGCAGCATGTCGCGGGTTCGATTCCCGCACGGAAGAAATATTTGTACGACCTACAAGTATTTGTTCCGGGTTTGGGTGTTTTCTATCTATATTAAGTATGTATTTACAAAAAAAATGTATATATACTTATATATGTATATATAAGTAGTTTAACATCCAAGTCGTTACCATAACACAAGCATTAGGTTGCTTAGCTTGGGACGAGATGGCGTTGTGTGAAATGGCCAAGGATATTTATTTATGTTTTCCTTCTCTTGCGGCTACTACTACTACTACCCCCCGAGAGTGAAGACGTATAAAAGTAAGCTCCACGAAATATAAAAAGAAAACTGTGCAAATGGACGAAAAAGTACATACAGTGTTAGTGATTTGACGAAACAGGACCCGATAATTAAAGTGTAGTGTTATTGTATCGATTAAACAACCAGAAAACATCTGAAAGTGCAAAACAAAAATCTCGTGAAACATTTAAAATTATAACAACAAGTTTAAATTGACATCAAATATCAAACGTCAAACAGTACCAACATCAAGAAACAAAACATTACGTTTCGTTTCACGTACTATACGGAACCAGGGTTACCAGGACAACAAAAAATACACCGACAAATTTCACCAGTGCTGCCACTTGTAACTCATAAAATCCGCCGAAATTAAAAAGTGTTACCAGTACTAACACTCCTAAAAACCCAGTATGGACAACCAAATGCAACTACTATTCTCTAAAATCAAACTAGAAATGGACAAACAAACAGAAAACCTTACCAAATCGATAACAGAAGCCGTCTTAATAAAAATGGATGAAAAATTGAAACCCCTAGTAGATGAAAATCGGCACCTTAAAGAGGAGGTAAAACAATTAGAAGAGAAGGTTAAGCGCTTGGATCTATCCAAAAGAGAAAACAATTTAATATTATATGGCTTCGAAAACTCCGCTAATTATAACACAATAGATCTTGTAATAAAAACGCTAAACGAGTCTGGCATCGAAATCTCAAAACAGGACATCAACAAAGCCTTCAGAATCGGGAAGGAGACAGGAAAACCTCGTCCAGTGCTAATAAACCTGGTAAATTTATGGAAGAAAAATGAAATTTTGAAAAACAAGAAAAGATTACCAAAAAATATTTTTGTAAATGAAGATTTTAGTAAAGAAACATTAGAAAAGAGAAAGGAGCTTATCCCGCAACTAAAGAAAGAACGAAGCAATGGCCGGGTGGCATATCTAAAATATGATAAGTTGGTAGTAAAAGGCGAATTTGGAACAACAGGGGACAAAAGAAAGAGAGAACCATCCAACTCTCCATCAACATCCTCCCAAAATAACTACACCCAGCCTAAAATCAACAAAGTTGACGCATTTAAACAAATGAGTAGAAGTAGATCTCACTCACTGTCGGGAACAAACAAACAATAGCAATTAAACTTAAGCAATCGGAAACGTACAAAAAACGAAAAAAAAACGGATACCCAGCAACAAATCAACCAGAGTCTCCCAACACGGTTGGTCCCCGCGGGAGCACTAGACCAACACCCTCCAACAAAGCGATGTGAAGTATACCATATTGCAACACTAAATACAAGAACCTTGAGAACCCATGAGAGTCTATTAGAATTAGAAAAGTCATTAGAGGAAATTAAACATGATATCGTAGGCATTAGTGAAATGAGAAGACTAGGTGATCAAATAGAAGAATATAACGACTATATACTGTATCAGAAAGGTGAAAAGGCAGGTCATAGAGGAATAGGATTTCTTATAAAAAAAACACTAAAAAAACATATATTGGAAATAAAAGGAATATCAGACCGATTAGCCATACTTAACATAAAATTACCAGGCTATAAAAAGCCGTGGTCTATTATACAAGTATACGCACCAACAGAAAAAGCAGAACAACCGATACTGGAAGCGTTCTACGAGGAGATAGCCCTTGCTCTAAAAAATAACGACGACAAACACATCTTACTAATGGGAGACTTCAATGCACAAGTCGGAGTCAGGCTTAACAACAGCGAATATATACTCGGCAAGTACGGGTATGGAAAGAGAAGTCGAAACGGGCAAAAATTAGTCGAATTCCTAATGGAGAACAACCTATCGGTGATGAACTCACACTTTAAAAAGGACACAAGCAATAAGTGGACGTGGATATCTCCAGACGGGTCATATAAGAACGAAATCGACTACGTCATAAGCAACTATCCTAAGGCATTTACAGACACAACAGTCATAAGCAGCCTGAACTTTAATACGAACCATCGTATGGTACGATGCTCTCTAAGAAAATACCAACCAAAAACATCTCGTAACTTTATTAAACAGTTAAGAAGAATAAACCCAGAAATCTACAACTCACACAATGATCCAAACCAAGATATTGCAAACACTGCATTGACACTATTTCAGAACTACGACTCACTAGAAAAGAAACTTCAAAGCACCAACACTACAAACAACAATACTCAGAAAATTCCCAAATACCAACTGAGCGAGAACACCTTACAACTAATCGAAAAGAGAACGTCGCGAGGTGCAGGACATGTTAATGTTTCATAGAATTGTCAATGGCATTACATCTATTCCAACTTTGCTCGGGGAAGTGAGACTGAGAGTTCCTCGTTACAGCTTAATAAGACCTAACAAGCAGCTGGATACTTTTTCACTAAAACTTTGTCGCACAAATCTTGGACGTTCCGCCCCTCTTAACAGGATGCAAAGTTCGTACAACAAAATTGTGAATAACAATACTGCAGTAGATATTTTTTCTGATTCATTAGAGACATTTAAGAATAAACTGATACAGTGATATTAATTATTATTTCTCACAATTGTAATACAATGTAATAAAACCCTAGGTCAATTATTATTATTATTGTTATGTACCTATCGATTATCAATTATTTTTTACTATTTTTACTACGACTAACTCTTTTTTATTGGTATTACTTACAATTTTTTTTATATGTAATTTAATAAATTCAAATTAATTTCAATCAATTCGCTAAAAACAGTTTTTTTTTTTTTTTTGTAATTTTAAGAATAGCAAGAAAATTGTTATGTAGAATTAATGAATAATATGCAATCACACGATAATTGAAAGTTATGTATACCTATAAGTAACGCCATCACAGAGCACGAAGAAATTATGATTTTTATGTAATATTAATTGTGATACGTTGTTGGTATACTGAATAAATAAATAAATAAATAAATAAATAAAAGAGAAAAGAACTTATAATTGGACAAACTAAAAAAGAAAACACAAAACCAATAGCAGAATTGAGTAAGGAAATCAGAACAAGCATTAGAAAGGACCGAAAAGTCAAAAGATTGAAAACCCTAGAGCAACATATCAAGAGAACAGGAGGTGTAAAGAAAGCCCTAAAAGAACTACGCGAAACCAGCAAAGAATGGATACCTAAACTTAAAAATAAATCAAAGACTATAACACTAAGACAAAATATCAAAGATCTAGCCACAAACTTCTACTCTCAGCTGTATGCCAAACAAGATCCTGAGACACTAAGCTCTGATGCTCAAACCCAAGATAATCAAAGTAAAAATTTGAAATCGCAAACCGTGGAGACTATCCTAAACTGTGAAGTTGAAAAGGCAATCAAGAGTCAAAAGCTTGAAAAGTCCCCAGGCCCTGACGGAATCACCAACGAGCTCATGAGAGGAACAATTGAGGAACTGACCCCAACGTTAACAAAAATATTTAACGATATACTAGAAAGCGGTCAGGTTCCAAAACAATGGGTTAATTCAAACATTATTCTAATACACAAAAAAGGCGATAAGGACAACATAGAAAACTATAGACCGATAAGTCTAATGTCAAACGTATATAAAGTTTTCGCAAAAGTAATACTGGAAAGAATTACCAACCAATTAGACGAACAACAACCAATAGAGCAAGCGGGATTTAGAAAAGGATTTTCAACTATTGACCATATTTTCACAATAAAACAGGTACTAGAAAAATACAATGAATATAACAAAAAAATCTATATAGCATTCATAGACTACGCCAAAGCGTTCGATAGCCTGAACCACAAATCCATATGGGATACTCTAGAACAACAAGGAGTATCAGACGTATACATAAATATTGTAAAGATCATTTATTCAACTAGTAAAGCCAGGATACAAATGGAAACTTTAGGGAAGGAATTTGGCATAGAAAGAGGCGTGAGACAGGGGGACCCATTATCCCCAAAACTATTCTCTGCAGTTTTAGAAAATATCTTCCGTCAGTTAAACTGGGAGAAATACGGCATCAATGTCAACGGTGCGAAGTTGAACCATTTAAGGTTCGCCGATGACCTTGTACTATTAGATGAGCTCCCAGACAACTTAGAGAGCATGATAGACGAACTGAATATGCAGAGTAGGAAAGTTGGGCTAAAAATGAACACCACCAAGACCAAAATTCTAACAAACGCTACAAAGGTTACCATCTGTCTGGAAGGCCAACCACTTGAACTTGTAGAAGAATATATATATCTAGGCCAGGTTATCTCCATGAAGGATCAAGAGGTAAAAGAGATTAGCCTGAGAATAGCAACGGGTTGGAAAAAATACTGGTCGCTAAAAGAAATTTTTAAATCTAAGGACCTGGGCATGGCTATAAAAAGAAAAACATTCAATACATGTGTATTGCCAAGTTTAACGTATGGGTGTGAAACCTGGGCCATCACTGGAGCACTCAGAGAAAAGCTTGCCATAGCACAAAGGGCAATGGAGAGAAGTATGACAGGATACAGACGGCAAGATAGAATAAGAAACGATGACTTACGAGCAAGAACACTTGTCACTGACATACTCACTAGGATCGATCAGCAAAAATGGAGGTGGGCAGGCCACCTGATGCGAAGCAAAGTAGAGAAGTGGAGCAAAAGAGTCGCAGAATGGTACCCCAGAGATGGTAAAAGAAGAAGAGGAAGACAACATATAAGGTGGGAAGACGAAATAAAATTGACAGTAGGACCGAACTGGAGAAGGGTAGCTCAGGACAGGCAACAATGGAAATCGCTGGAGGAGGCCTATGTCAACAGACACGCCGAATTAAGAGACCTTTTATAAATAAGTAGTAGTTTCAAAATATATTTTTTTCAGTTTTAATTAAGATTTTATTTGTATATAAAAAAGTGCTCGTAAAATAACATGTAACCCAATTTTAAAAATTCGGAATAAATGGCTATATTATTATTATTATTATTATTATTATCTCTTGCGGCTAGGTTATCGGCCTTGTAATTTCCTATTGTCGACTCTTATAACACCCGCAGGATAAAATGGGGTGGTGACACTATGTATCCTAAATCCGTCACCACACGGAGAAATGCGTTTAAATGGAATATGAACTACATAAGGGTGGCAATCGTTCCCTCGTCTGCCAGTGCGGCACAGTAGGGTAATTGCCCCCCCATGTAATGGGAGGCCTAACGCAGTGAGTCGTTTAAGGACAGCAGTAGTAGTAGATAAAAAAAACAAAAATACTTCTACTTACTTGTCTTCGGTCTCCAGAATTGCTATATCGTGGTACTTGGAAGGTGGACGGTACTCCGGGTGGGCAATGATCCTCTTAACTTTATATCTCTGCCACAAGGCGGGGGGGTCCGTTCGTTTGAGGATCCCCAAAGCCACATAGGTTACGGGGCCCCTGTAAAAACACCGGTTACAATGAACAAATGAAAAAAAATACAGAATACTGCAGCCGCTGTAAAAAGTACCAGGCTCACATAACCTTAGTGGAGGTAATTCAAACTTGGGTGTATCAAGGACCAACGCCCGATGGGGCAGAAAAGTCCTCGAGTGGCGACCGCGTTCCGGAAAGCGCAGTGCTGGTAGGCCTCCCACACGGTGGGCTCATGACCTGGTTAAAGTCGCTGGAAAACGATGGATGCGGGCAGCCCAGGACCGGCCTTTAAGGAAATCCGTGGAGGAGGCCTATCTCCAGCAGTGGACGTCTTTTGGCTGAAATGATGATGATGAGTGTATCAAAAGCTATTCTCTCATACCTAGCCCTATCATCAGCAAACTGGAAATGTCACTGGAAAGGACTACTACCTTACAGAATACCGCAGCCGCATCAAAAAGTACCAGGCTCCCATAACCTTAGTGGAGGTTATTTAAACTTGATCGGGTATCAGAAGCTATTCTCTCATATCTAGCTCTATCACCAGCAAACTAGAGGACACCGGGAAAGGATTCTCCACATTACAGAATACCGCAGCTGCATACATAAGTACCAGGCTCGCATAACCTTAGTGGAGGTCATTTAAACTTGATGGTGTATGATAAGCTATTCTCCCATACCCTAGCTCTATCATCAGCAAACTAGAGCTGCCGCCGGGAAAGGACTACTACTACCTTACAGAATTCCGCAGCTGAATACAAAAGTACCAGGCTCGCATAACCTTAGTGGACGTCATTTAAACTTGATGGTGTATGAGAAGCTATTCTCCTCAAATCTGTCTGAAATAATTGTATTCATATTACTAGCATTTGAGTCTAGTGTCCAAACTGCTTCGAACCCTAGCTCTATCATCAGCCAACTAGAGCTGCCGCGGGGAAAGGATCTCCACCTTACACAATACCACAGCCGCACAAAGTACCAGGCTCGCATAACCTTAGTGGAGGTCATTTAAACTTGATCGGTTATGCGAGGCTATTGTTAGCTATATCCTCGGGTGTGGTATTTCCTACGCGTAACTAATGTTGCCAGAGTTCCATCAGGCCCGTCTGGTGACCAATTTAGAATTATTTGTGTCACCACTCCATTCAATCCCGGGTTGTCGTAACAGCCAACAACAGGACATGACAAGGCAGAAAGCCGCAAGATATGGAAACCCCGATATGAAACCTTCGCCAATCAGGCCAGCGTGGCACAGTAAACTCATTTCCCTCCATGTAACTGGAGGGCAGATCTAGCAGAGGGTCAACAATTGGCTGAGATTATTTTTTATCATTTACTTGAATGCTTTTGACCCTAGGCTTGCGTGATGGAAAGCAACGCCAGAGTCTAAGATGGAGCAGGCAATTCAAGGAATGCCCTGTCGGACACCATGGCTCTCACCTACTCTAGACGAAACACAGTAAAAATGACTTAGATGTGACTGTGGTAGTTAACCGGGAAGACCATTAGATCCTATCACCAAGTGTTCTGGGTCTCGTTGACTTATACAACACGCGTTTTTTCCCAGCGTGCGTTGGGGATGTTGTAATATTCTGACCCGTCCCCACACGGGGTGTAGGCCTGACTTAGCAGTGTGTCATGCAACCTTAGCGCGTCTTCCGTGTTGGGTTAAAAGGAATTGGCCATTCCCTGTGGTGAGGGTGAGCTCACGCGACTTCCGTGTTGAGTATTAGTAGAACCAATTCTTACAACGATGAAGTGGTACAGTGAGCCGCAGTGAGAATAAATCTGTCACTGATGACAGAACCGCCACACAGCCAGTCTGCCGCGTCCACATTTTCACCGTAGCCCAAAAGAGCCTGTGACGAAATAACCATAATTTAAACAAAGTAAGTAAAAAAGTGGAGTGAGTGAGTGGAGACCGCGAATCGGGAAGCGTAGTGTGGGGCGGTCCTCTGCTAGATGGAGCGACGATCTGCGAAAGGTTGCGGGCAGCAGCTGGATGCGTCAAGCTGAAGACAGGCGACATGGCGCTCTTTAGGTGAGGCCTATTTCCAGCAGTGGACTAATGTGGGGTGATGGTGATGAAGTAAAAAAGAGGCGACTAAAAGAACGCAAGAGGCCGATCACCTAGCCGAAAGAGAAGGAAACTTGATACAAACCCTGTTCCAACCCGTCTTGCCAGCGTGGCACAGTAGGCTAATTCCCTCCATGAATTTGGAGGAGGCCCGACTCAGTAGTGGGTCATTTATGAAATGAAACGACGAAGAAAAAAAAAGATTTTTAATTCTTAGCGTCACCACCACATTCCATCCTTGAGGGTGTCGTAAGAGACAAGAAAAGGAAAGTGACAAGACCGAAAGCGTAGTCGGAGGAGGAAAACTTGATACAACACCCTTTTTTTTTTTGTTTTCGCTGGGTAAATGCTTTATGCATACCACCGCCGCCTGGGGGAGAGGTCGGTGATTATGTGGGACTCCGACAAGGGTCGTCTACCCACTAAAACCCCAGCGGTATACCCACACACGGCGCGCTTGGGGCGCCACAAGTTCGCGTAAACGCATTCTAATGTGACGCCCCGGCGCGTGGTGCCCGCAACGGGCAAGCGACTGTCAGAGAGGGCGTCCCGGTACACTGGGACGCCGTCAGCTCTCGGGTTAGCGACAACCCGAGGGCGTTGGTGCACCGCAGCGGTCCAGGACTCACAGGGCAACTCTGAGGACAGAGGAGTCCCTGGAGCCCCAGTCCACTGCGGCGCTGGGTGCCGCTCTTCGTCTCACCTCTCCCCGTGGGCCCGCCCGGCATGGGAGGCCCTGGCCGGTATGGCTTACGGATCATTGAGGCACTCAAGCTCACCATGACAAGGTGGCAGCACAGTCGAGGGGTTGATACAAAACCCTGTGCCAACCCATCTGGCCAGCATAGCAGAGTAGGCTGATTACCCTTTGGGGGGAGGCCCGACTCAGCAGTGGGTTGAGTAGTTGTCCCTATTTTGCATATACATAGATGTAACTGCTTAAATTTTTATGCGTTATAACTATTTCAATATGAAATGAAGAGTTCAGACAATTTCAGAATGATTTTATCTAAACACTAGCGACCCGCCCCGGCTTCGCACGGGTGCAATGATGAACCTCTAAATTTATCATTGTTTCTCTACAATATTATGGATGTATTTATACATATACTTAAACCTTCTTCTTGAATCACTCTATCTATTAAAAGAAACTGCTTCAACATCCGTTGCGCAGTTTTAAAGATTTAAGCATACATAGGGACGGACAGACGACATGGCAGCGACTTTGTTTTTTAGTATGTAGTGATAACTACATAATACGTTATATCTATAAAGAGGCAAGATTTGTATTATGTTTGTAACGAATCGGCTCAAAAAGTACTGGACCGATTTTAAAAATTCTTTCGCCATTTGAATGTTACATTATCTATCACTGATTAGTTTAGGCTAATAAAAGCATAAGGGTCCTTACTAAAACTTGTCCACTCGTGCGAGCCGGGACGGGCCGCTAGTCAGATAGAAATTACAAATACATAATGTCACTACCCTATGCTCAACTACAACCAACTTTTTTTAAAGTCGGTTAAAAACATAACAAATGTATTTGATGATGCCCCTCCGTTAGATGGAGGGACAATCTGCGAAAGGTTGAACAGCTGGGTTGGTCAAGCTGAGCTCTTTAGATAAGTTCTGTGTCCAATGACTAGGGATTAGATGTGCTGCATTTGGATCAACGGGTCCCGGGTTCGATTCCGGGGTCGGGTAAGTGTCTGTGTCTAAACCAGAGGCACTTGCTCGGACTCTGGGTGTCATTTGTGCTCGTGAATTACATGTTTGTAAACTGCACCCGCGATACAGGTATAACCGAAAGCAGGGGTTTCGTTTAAAAAAAAAAGAAAAAAAAGATGGTGGTGTGTTTTTTTACCATGTGTGGGTACTCGGCCCTTTTTGCGTCCATACCCCCAACGGCGCCATATACTGGGATCCATTCATACTTGTAGCATCTACGTGCTTCATCCCAGAGGCGGGTCAGCCCATTGCTGGGCGAACAGGAGTACGGTAGACTGACCATGTAGTCTAGACATTCTGGAATACAGGATAAGAAAAAAAAATCCAAAAACCCCAAAAACAACACTTTCAAATACGGCACTGTAAACTTCGCGCGTTGCTACGCCACTAACTAAAATAAATTCAAACAAACAAGGTCTAAACCAAGAGAAGGAAAACTTGATACGGCGAAGGAAAACTTGATGAGGCCTATGTCCAGCAGTGGACTAATGTGGGCTGATGATGATGATGAAGTAAAAAAGAGGCGACCAAAAGAACGCAAGAGGCAGATCACCAGGCCGAAAGAGAAGGAAAACTTGATACAAACCCTGTGCCAACCGGCCTGGCCAGCGTGGCACAGTAGGCTAATTACCCTCCCTGTAATGAGAGGACGCCCGACTCAGCAGTGGGTAGGGTTGCCAACCATACTTTAAAATAAAGTACCCTACTTAATTTATTGGTAACTATACTTTTACATACCAACTAGCTGTCCCGGCAAACGTTGTTTTGCCAAATAATTAACCATCCCCCGCGCAATCCCCTTCCCCGCGCAACCCCCACCCCGCGCAACCCCCACCCCGCGCAACCCTCTAGGTCTTATGGTTCCAGAGATATCGTGAACATCTCCTATCGCAAACGTTGTTTTACCATGTAATTAAATAGGGGTTGATCGTAGAGGGGTGAAAATTTAGGGTTGTTTGTATTTTTTTATGCGGAATCTTAAAAAAATAAAAGCAAAAAATTCCGCAGACGCAGTACTCCTGTGATTCTGGAAAGAGTTGCATTCCACTATGACCCGGCAATAGATTATTGTGCCGACAAATCGGTAACAATTGGAGAAATGACAAAAAATTGTAAATATTGTAAGGCGTTAAAATACAGTGATGAATCTACGGGATTATGTTGTACTGGAGTCAAATTGCCACAATTGGTCCCACCACCAGATCCTTTACGCTCTTTAGTTTCTGGGATTGGAAATGATTCTAAGCATTTCTTGGCCAACATACAGATACAAGGACAAATTACTTAATTACTGTATTAATACTGGAACAAATATAACGCATTTTATTTGTTCCAGTTAAGTTTTGCAAATATTTTAATAAAGAATATTCTGAAATTATCATTCAGATTTTTTATTTATTGATTTTGAGGCAGTACGAAGTTTGCCGGGTCAGCTAGTATTAGATAAAGTAAGTGAAAATTATTTATTTCTGAACGAATTGTTTTTAATTGTTATACTTAATTTTGATTGTCAAACAAGCTCTGAAACATTATATTAAATTTGCATGTGCTAAAAGCACGTTCGTTCGTTTCAGCCCTTTAATGACCCACTACCGAGTTGGGCCTCCTCCAAATTCATGGAGGGAATTTAGCCTACTGCGCCACGCTGGCAAGACGGGTTGGCACAGGGTTTGTATCAAGTTTTCCTTCTCTGGCTAGGTGATTTGCCTCTTGCGTTCCCTTAGTCGCCTCTTAAAAGCACGTAAAAACATTTAATTGGAAAAATACTTTTTTTTCTTCCAAATACTTTATTTATTTCCCATCCAAAACATATTATACATACTTTATTAGGTATTGTCAAAAAAAGTTGGTAACCCTAGCCGTGGGTCATTTATGGGTTGCGTAGTAGTATAGTTTAAAACTCACTGTCAAATGCGTGCCTTCCTGTCTTGATGTAGAATCCTCCAGAGTTGTCGACCACAACGTGTCTAGAAGATAGAACATATTTGTTTTATAACTAGGACGGCACTGAACCTACCCTCCTGGGGGGAAATGTATACATATAGTTGGTAGTAGGCCTCCCACCACCGTGTGGGCGACTGGCGACCTGGATATACGCTCATTTTCATTAGTCGTTAATTCAGTCGTTATACAGCAGGCGGGGAGTCCCCTAATACGGACTATCGACTAATGAAAGTAAGCTATCTATATAATGGCCTAACTACCGATGAAATTCATCGGTCGGTGTAAAGCAAGCGTGGCGCGCGGGGCGCAGTTTACGAATGCTGAGCCCTGCGATGATTTTTTTTTTCAGTGAAGCTATAATTTTTTTCTTCAGTAAGTCACAAACAGTTAAAATTACTCCACAGAACACAACTCTTTCAAAATAAGAACGGTGAAGAATATCCAACAATACGCAAGCGGGCCTTATCGACTAATGAAAACGGCTATCGCATGCTGGCTCTATGGTATTCTTATACAGAAATCTCCCGTACCCCGCATGCGGGCTCTAACGACCAATGAAAATGAGCCTTAGGCTATGTCCACAGTAGGCAAACTGTAGCAGCCGACTGAGTTTGCGGCGTATCGGTTTAGTCATCATCATCATCATCAGCCCACATTAGTCCAATGCTGGACATAGGCCTCCCCTAAAGAGCGCCATAGCGCCCTGTCTTCAGCTTGACGCATCCAGCTGCGGTTTAGTACGCCCTTCCATATATTTGAAATGGAGTGTCCACAGTTTCCTAGTTTGCGCTCACTGCGTAACAGTTTGCAGCGTTACGTGCGCCGACTGTCTCAGTTAGCGACGACTCACAACATACGTTTACAGCTAACTTATATTTCAGTTCGCCACAAATTTGCGGCTCACTCAGTCGGTTGCTAACAGTTTGCCTACTGTGGACACAGCCAGGGTCACCGGAAAACGAAGGATGCAGGCGCCTCAGGGCCTGCCTTTGAGGAAATCCTTGGGAATCCTCTATGTCCAGCAGTGGACGTCTTTTGGATGAAACGGTGATGATGAATGATGAATAGGATACTTGCCTAGTGTCATTTACCATATCACAATCGGTGCAGCACACGATAGGGTTTCTGCCATTGAATGAGCAAATCTGAAAAAAAACGAAGCAACTGAAATTAAACACTTTAGGCGCTTCACACACTGCCTCCGCGCTCCGTTCGCCTGGCGCGGAGTGGCAGATTTTAACACCACTGAAAACGCGCCACGGCGCGGTTTCGGTGTGTTGGACTGGCGTGTTTTCTATACTAATCGATGTACTTGCATACAATATTAAAATCTGCCACGCGCCAGGCGACAGAGCGCGGGGCAGTGTGTGAAGCGCCTTAGGGGTGAGGCCAAATGAGCGTAATATTGTGGGTAGCGTAATTTCTGCTGCATTCGGTTTCATACAAAAGTCCAGTTCGTGCCAACAAAATGTCTGCTAGGCAGAATTTCTGCGACCGAAATTACGCGACTCACGCAACTCACAAAATTACGCTCGTTTGGCTTTACCCTAACGGATATATCGCGTGTATTTCGCTAACCAATCTCTTCATTTCCGACTCAGGGGCGTAGCTACCGCCGTATATGCCGTATCAATTATACGGGGCCCCCGGGCCCCGATGTGCGTAAGCATAAATTAATATAAACTTCCCAAATGTTTTATTATTTCAGAGGCAGAAGCTTTAGAAAAACTAAGGTCATCATCAATCATTCTGCCGAACTTCTTCGGTCATCATCTTGCCGAAAAAAGGCAAGAAGAGTGTATATTTAATTTAAATTGATTGAAAAAATTTTGGAAGGAGTGACAGATAGATAATTATGATGAATATAAATTTCTATCAATTTTATGCACACATTTTTTTTCTTTTGTGAGAAATCTTTACTCTTTGTAAGGGCCCGCAAATAAATTTTATACGGGGGGGGGGGGGGGCGTATAACCAAGGCACGCTACGCCCCTGCCGACTCCAAATATGGCTCTCTCCATTGCCCTTATGGTGGCGACGTTTAACGACCTACGTAAATAAAGAATCGGTAAAATCAGTTCACAACTACATACTATTACTACTCAGCCAACTATACTGTTTTTCTGTTGAACAAAAATAAAGTATACAAAATACTGTTTTCAGCATCAAAATGTAAACGCATTACTATGTGTTAAACTTACACGCTCACACATTTTTTTCCAGAAATAAATGAAAAGTGTCGGGAGGATAGAAACAGAGCATCTATTAATTTAATAAAAATGAGCTCCTCATTTATTTTAATTTCAGTAAAAATTGTGGTGCCTCACCACAATTTTAAATGAAATTAAAATAAAGTTAATAAAGGATAAAGTTTTTAAAAAGATTATAAATTGGTAAGTTGTGCGTAGCTTTATAAAAATACTAGCTGACCGGGCAGACGTTGTCCTGCATGATATTTGTTTACCGACTGCAGCGCCATCTGTCGGGCTGATTTGTGAATCTAAACCATCCTCGGTGCCACCCAAACGCATACAAAAAATTTCATTCAAATCGGTTCAGCCGTTTAGGAGGAGTTCAGTCACATACACACGCACACAAGAAATATATATATTAAGATGTAGGTATTTAAAACAATAAATAACTAAAATACTGTTCAATATTCTTCATAAAGCTGATTTACTTTATTTCTTGTAAAAAAAGTTGACAACCCTATACATGGCCCATATCTGATTGGGGCCTCCTCCACTTAGATGGGGGGTGTTTAGAATAATGTGCAACGCTGGCCAGACACAAGTTTCGTATCGAGTTTTTCTTCTCTTGCGCCTGGGTTATTGGCGTTCTCATTTAATTTATCGGCTCTTACGACACCCTCAGTATTGAATAGGATGGTGACACTATGTGTTCTAAATCCATCACCTCACGGAAGAAAACGTTGGTTCAATAGGAATTTGAAAGTCTTTATGTTCTTTTCTATAGCGACTATCGGAGTTGATATTGAGGAGATACGCAGGAGAACCAGAGTTACCGACATACGCCCCTAAGGTGGAATGGAAAAATGGTGTAAATGCTACATTTAGCACAGAATTTACCTGTGGTCTTCTCCCCTCCTTTAAATCCTGCACGACAGCCATACACCGGTTGAAAGGCACACAAATACCCTTCGTTCCATCATCAGCTATACACTCTGACCCTAAAAAGGAAATTTCAACGTAATCAGATAACACCGTAATTAACAGACTCCTATCGAGTATGCTCATTGTGATTGGGTCTGTTAACCTCGATATCGCGGTGTAGGATTTTTTAGTTATTATACTCGCACCGATAGTTCGGATATTATGAGCCACAGAACTCCACTACTGAATACACTCCATAGCGCACGATCTCGTGCAGACCGCTTCCACGGACTCCCAGTGATAAATAAATAAATATCCTTGGACATTTCACACAACGCCATCTCGTCCCAAGCTAAGCAACTTAATGCTTGTGTTATGGTAACGAGATGGATGATAAACTACTTATATACATATTTTTTTTGTAAATTATGTATTTATATATCATACATAGAAATGACACCCAGACTCCGAGCCAGGGCCTCTGGTTTAGACAAAGACCGACCCTTGCCCGACCCCGGGACCCGTTGATCCAAAGGCGGCACATCTAACCACTAGACCAACGAGGCAGCATCTATCTTCACAAGGTCGTCCGTCTACCTAGTCGGGTTCTTTCCACGCTTCAATTTCCAATTTCCCATACGAGGATCACCCACTCTAAGGGCCTCCGCGCATTAGGCGGCCAGTCCGCGCGGCCAAGTCGCTGCGGCCAACTAATTCTTCTACAATGTATGTAGATGCGCGCATTAGGCGGCCAGGCCGCGCGGCCAACGACAAACATCGCGACACATACGCGGCCAGCCCACGCATTATGCGGCCAGGCCGCGCGACTGGCCGCCTAATGCGCGGGGGCTCTAAGACTTATGCCCCAGCGGCCATCCGTTCTTCGAGTTACGTGGGCGGCCCATTGCCACTTCAACTGTGCAATCTTTCTAACTATGTCGGTCGCTATGTTTCTTCTACGGATTTCCTCATTTCTGATTCTATCACGCAGAGTAACTCTGAGCATATCTCTCTCCGTCGCACATTGAGTGGTTCTTAGTCGCATAATGAGCCCCACTGTAGACGCCCGCGTCTGACTGACGTCGACCCTCCGCGACCCACTACTGACTACTACCCATAAATGACCCACTGCTGAGTCGGGCCGCCTCTCATCACAGGGAGGGTAATTACCCTACAGTGCCACGGTGGCCAGACGGGTTGATACAGGGTTTCGTATCAAGTTTTCCTTCTCTTGCGTCTACGTATTCAGCCTTGTCATTTCCTTTTGCCGACACTTACGACACCCTCAGATTGGAATGGTGACACTATGTATTCTAAATCCGTCACCACTCGGAAAATCATCTACTGAGGCAGCTGGGAGTTATGCCATCATCATGCTCCTTGATCGAGCTATAATGACCCTCATCCACATCATCCAAGAGTGGTGTTATTTAGCGGTGGTATTCTAATGGTAAAGACCCACCTTCATCACAAAGAACGCAGTACACAAATACGATGAAGAAATATATCACTTTCCTTAACATATTATTTGTATGGCTTATAAACGTACGTATGTTTAGCTCGCGGTTAAGGTCAGAACTGAAACCAGTTTCCACTATGTCATAATATTGTGACGGCATCTAATACTTAATCTGTATACTTTGTAGCCATTTTATTCAAATGGCGCCGACGGAAGATTAAGAAATTTTCCACACTTTCACACTTATAGTTTTTAAAATATAAAAAACAGCCGGTTTAAAACGTTTTAAACCAAATGTTGCGGTTTTAAACCCCAAATAAACTGAATTAAACGGTTGAAAAACGGTACAAAAATAAAAGAACTGTGAACCTTACCTATACTTCACTTCACTATCACTATCACTACATAGTTTAAAACAAAGTCGCATTCTTCTGTCCGTCCCTATGTATGCATAAATCTTTAAAACTACGCAACGGATTTTGAAGCTGTTTTTTTTAATAGATAGAGTGATTCAAGGGGAATGTTTATATGTATAACCCACCCCCGCTTTGCACGGGCGAAGCCGGGGCGGGCCACTAGTATAAAATAAATTATATTACACACACTAGAAGCATAGGCAATACCTAGGCTTGTTTGGACGGACCAGACAGAATTATACGAGTATAGATCAGTACTCTAGAACTAGAACACATTTAAAAAATCTTTACAAAGTTTTTAAGTACTTACTCCGATATAACTACCTCGGTGAAATTAAGAAAATGTCGTTATAAATAAGAAAAACATCGTCATCAAAACTAACCGTTTTAAACCGAAAAGAATGGTTTATTTTGGGGTTTTGCGTTTTAAACGGATTGAGTTTAAACCGGCCTTACATCTATAGGCGGGCCCAACGGGGAGAGGCTAGACGAAGAGCGGCACACAGCGGTGGTTAATGGCTACGGGGACTCCTCTGTACTCAGAGTTGCCTCGAGGCTAAAGGGCAGTGCTAGGTTGTATGATGATGAACATTTGATTCGCGGCTGTAAGACGTATGTAGTTACAGAGTTATAATCATCAAACTCATCAATACAACCCTCCAAGCTCATAAAGGTGCAAGACAAACTTTTTCAAGCTCAGTCATTCTTTTCATTTTTCAAAAAACGTAAGAAAATTTGAATTTCGCAGGCTACCCTGGAACATTCACCGTAAACTGCCGCGACACAGGGCTGTCGCCGCTACCAGCTGAAGGGCGACCATGCCGGCGGGCACGTGCAAACCCTTACGTGCCCTCCGATGGATTGGGGAGCGTCCAGAGCTCCCCAACAAAGCGTGGGGCCCGCTTGTATCAGCGAGCCAAGGCCCCATCAGGAGCGCGGAGCATGCTCGTCATTGGGGAATGAAAACCGTGGCCCTGTATCGGGCAGTCGAGGGACACCGTTGGTTTTAGTGGGTAGGTTGGGGCGTAATTACCATTTTTCCGCGCCTCGGTTTCCCACATAACCCAGCTGGCGTTTAGCGGTCGGGTATCCATGAGGATTTCCAACGTAAAAAAGGGTAATATACAATAGTACACAAATAAAACAACAAATCATATTAAATTCAATTTTATTACAACCCACTATGACCCCTTTTCACGTGTCGCCTCAACGAGTCTTTGCTCGCGAACAAACTGCTGCATATACCACAAGAAAACCTTCGCTCTCCAGAATGCGTCACCCTATGTCGTTTAACGTCAGATTTGGAATAAAATAAGTGATGGCAAACATCACACTCCTCAGTCCTTTGCTTCATGTGAACACCTTTGATATGATTGTTTCTTAAACTTTTCGTCACAAAACTTTTTAAACAAACCAAACACTTGAACTCCGGTCTTTTGAGCCCGTGTTTCTCTACTAAATGCAAAACACGATATTGTTCTTGTGAAAATCTCTCAGCACAAAATTGACATGGAAATCTCTTTTTGACAACCCGCTTCGTGCCATGTGTCATTTCATGCGACTTTAGCTCTGATTTACAATTGAACTCACTCTTACAAACGCTACATTTTAAGGGCTTATGAATCCTAGCTTTATGCAAATTCAAAAACACCAAATTCGAGAAACCCGCGCCACAAACGTGACATATGTGTTTTAGAAAATGTTTATTCATGTGAATGTTTAAGTGTCTAAACGCGTCGAAGTTTTCATTGCACAATTGGCAAGACAAAACGTTGTTTATTTTAAAAGGTACCAACAAGTCTTCGGGAGTTGTCCTTATGTCATGGTTTTCAGTCAAATGCTGTCTCAACTGCGTTAAATTCATTAGACTCCGATCACAAAGAAGACATTTCAAATCAGTTATTTCAACTTTGACCAAACGATTTTGTTGTGAAATTATTTTTTTATTTATCTCGTCCAATGTATGTGTGTTTGTGTGAATTTTTAATGTAGGTATATCGAGAAAAGGTTGTTTGCAGCAAAAGCATCTGTATCGACTTTTGTCGTATTGGAACACGCATAGATTGGAATTGGATAGTAAAGTTAATGATGCATCACGTAATAAGGGTCCACTGCCGCGCCTCTCCTTTATTTTAGACCAGTCCTTTCGATCGTGTTCTGTAATCAAAAGTTTAATTATTAGAAGTCAAGACACCGTGAAAACCTAGTCTTTTAATGAGTTAGTGCCTTTTTTGCAATGATGTTACAAGTAAAAAGGTGTAGATGGGTTATAAGCGGTCAGTAAGCGGCACGTTAAAAGTAGGCTAATTAGCAAACCCGACCTTAGTGTTGCGTCGCTGGCGTCAATAGATGCACGTCAAGAGCCGTGTGTAAAAAGTGCTATATAACAATTGAAAATGCCGGTTTGTGTTATGAGATATTGCACAAACTACTCTAACAAAACTTCTAAAAGTCAAGGAATCACTTATCATTCGTAACTATCACTATTTCTGTAATATAATTAATATTTTTTACAAATTAAAATGTTATTCGTAAAATATGGCGGTAAAAATCAATGAGTGGAACAAAAGTATCCTCATTACCAAGTGCAAAAGAGATAGATGTCATTATGCGTCACAGAATTGTCAAAATGTTATGTCTGATTTAATTAATTAAATTGCTTTTAGTGCATGTGACGACGCATCACAACAAATTATATTTGTCTCTATTTAGCACGTGATTATTAAATCATACCATCCTACTTTCACGACTCATCTAAAGCAGTGTGCATATTCAGTTAACTATGTGTGCGTTGGCTTGCCATTTTTATAGATCGAATGTTGTACAGGTAACGTATCTACACCTTTTATTTGTAACATCATTGCTTTTTTGTTAATACTTAGACTTATGTCACAGCATCAACTTTTAAATAACTATTTACAATGCTTCATGAGGTGGAATAAATAGTCTTTATGAAATATATATTTACTTTTCTTTGTACTCACCATAATTTTCGGGTTCAACGGTTTTTCGTTTACTTTTTTTCCTATTTAAAATCGTTTCCCGCGCGTTCAAATCCAATATGGCGTCCTCGCTATATGGCAATTCAGATTTTATATCTGCCAATACTTCTGAAAATGAAATGGGTGGCAACTTTTCATTACGTCCTACGCAGAGCAATTTGCAAATAGTTACATCGCGTTAATAACTGAAGCAGCGACATCTGTTTGCCAAAAACCTAGCTAATTTTTTTTGATCGGTTTATTTTCAATTTTTGCATAAGACCAAATCGCCTTGATAATATACGGGGTGGACATGCCACTTGTAGATCAACGAGTTCCCGGTTCGATTCTGGGGTTGGGTAAGTATCTTCGAATAAGACAGAGATAGGTCTGGGTCTGGGTGACATTGGGGTCAATCATGAATTACGTATTAGAAAGTTCCGCGGCGATACAGGTTTATCTAGAGCAGGGGAGTTTTATTTACAAAAATAAATAAAAAATTGAGTCACTCTTAGACTTAAAATTTAGAAGAATTACAAACCATGATCATCAAAGGAGTCTTCATTAGAAAGATTCAATATGGCCGACTCTATAGACAATTCTTCATCCTTCAAATCATTTCTCAGTACAGACTCTAAAACTAAAATCACAGACAATTAACATTGCAATTAATAATTTTAATTTTAGGAGCAAATAAACACACATTTTTGCTACTCATGTGCATCATGTTGGGGTACAGATTAATTTACTGAGGGTTAAGACTGAGTGGCCATGCTTAAATAATAAAACTGATTTTATTTTAGCTGTTGTTCAAAGAGCAGACAGAAGGAAATTACAAGGCCGAAACCCTAGCTGCAAGAGTTCGAAGACTGGATACCAAACCCTATGCTAAGCGGTCTGGCCAGAGTAGATAATTGCTGACTCAACAGTGGGTCATATATGGGCTAAGTAGTAGTAGTAGATGACACTGGCAGCAGAGGGCATGTAGATTCTTATAACTGGCAACACCCATACTTCCCCTGAGAGCTCCAATTACAAGGTAATCAGCCTTCAGTGCCATGCTGGCCAGATTAGTTGGCGCAGGTTTACCATCAAGATTTTATTTTGTTGTGGCCTGATTGTCTCTTTTCTGACCCATAAGTTGGCTCTTAAATACCCTCAGGATGGTTTGGGTTGATGACACAGTCCCCAAAAGCTGGTGTTTATACAACCTGGTGTTATTTTACCTTTAGGTTGCAAACTCATCAAATAATCCTTATAATTTTTCAAACTCTGTAAAGCGAGTTGCTTGAAGGCAGTGGCTTCTTTGAGTTTAAATATGCAATGTTCACATATGTAACGTCCATTCTCTTGAATATCATCGAATGAAATCTGAAACCACATTATAAATTGGTAGTAAAACAATTTTTAACTAATTGTATCATTATTTTATATCAAGTGATTAGAATTTAGTATTGAGTCATACAGAGATGTTTCTGCTTTTTATTTATTTGAAGGTTAGTTTTTTTTAAATATTATATGTAATGTTTGGATAAATAATTTAACAATAAATTAAATAGAACCTTTATTTGACATCGACTTTTAAAGCGCGTATTTTAGAATTGTATTCAATGTTTGGATACCAGATTAGTAAAAAACTTACCTGAATATCAAATGTTTCCTTCAACATATCTGCATAAATTTCTTTTTGTCCAGAAACATTGTATTCTGAAGATATTTCCTTCGAATCTTCTCCTTTGAGACAGCAACAGCAAATATTAAATTTATGGCACGTTATTAATGTACTCGTGGCTAAATCCATGTTCAAAGCATCGGTGAGTTACTGAAGAAGTATTCTAAATAAATAGTTTGATGGTTTTAACTTAGAAAATCTAGTTTCATTGGATTTATATGATATTAAATAAAATAAAAACAAACAGTAGCAATGACTGACAGCGATCCCATTGCCGTTTGGTTTGACAGAAGGGCGCGTTTCGTTACGCTTCGTAATTAAAATAAAATTATGAAAATCTAAAAACTTTTTATTTAATTATTTTATGCTTCCCCGTATGGCGACGTCCTAGAATATACAACTTCCCCACCACACTCTGGTAAATAACGCGAACACCGAAGTGTAACATAGGACGATATGTGACAAGGGGCATGGAGGTCAATCGTTAAGTGGTTTCTCTCGATTATTTTAAAGCTCATGCATGTTAAAAAAAATTGTGACGTCACATCAGGAGGGAGGAGGGAGGGGGGAGGGGTTTCAATGGTCCTAAAATTTCAAAAGCCATCAGCTCATTGGAGCTGTCAGACTGGGGACGAGCCTTACAGCTGCTGTAAAATAGCATCATGATATTAAAGAAGAAAAAATAATAAAACTAGTATGTATGTATATTTTTCTTACGAGTATAATTATATTTTCAATAGTCTTCTTAATTTAAAATAAGTCTTTACAACCAGTTTTACGGAAGAAATTATTGCACTAAGTTAAAATATGTACACAACAGTCATATCTTACATTTTTACATACACTTAAGATTACAACAAGAGACAAAAAGTCGATAGATAGTGTGAAATGGGATTTTACAAAGGAGACGACCAAGTGAATAACGCGCGCGAGCTCCGAGGCATTTATAGGAATGTTAATGTGATGATTAATTTGTGATTTAGTCGGTAACCCACCCACCTATAATATGAAGCCTTTCAAACGAAGCGTGTAGGCATCTTGCGGGCGTCAGGGTGAGGATGGCTGGTGCTATACGTAGAGTTTGGCACTAGGTACCCACTTCTGGACTACATTTCTACTTAACATCAGGTGGAATGCCTCTCTTACATAAAAAAATAACAATATCGGTCGTCTGCTTGAGAATTAATAATAAATGTAATGACAACATTTATTTTTAGAGCTGATGAATCATCCATGTGATGACGGATTTAGAATACATAGTAACACCACTGTATCTCGATTGTCGCAAAAGCTTACTAAAGGAAGTGGCAATGCAGGAATCAATCAACTAAAACAATCGGTCAATCTTCAATACTAATTAAATAAATTACGTAAAATCATAGGCGCAACAAACATGTGTTGTTGTCGCTCGCTTAAAGACAGGGCTCGATAACGTGCCCTATCGCCAATGTCGCGCGTCACTAGTATTAGGCGAGGGTGGGGTATGGAGCGACAATCGTGGGTGTCGCATACCAAAATTCCTCAGAGCTCGCGCGCGGACAGTATATTATTAAAGATGTTTTCTTTTTTATTATATTATAAACTAGTGGCCCGCCCCGGCTTCGCCCGTGCAAAGCGGGGGTAGGTTATACATATAAACCTTCCCCTTGAATCACTCCATCTATTAAAAAAAAACGCTTCAAAATCCGTTGCGTAATTTAAAAGATTCACGCATACATAGGGACGGACAGAAGAATGTTGTTTTATACTATGTAGTGACTATGCATGTTTATAGGAGACACGCTAATTATATCCAGTATAGTGGGTGTAACAAAAACTCTTTACCCATAACGAAAGCGTCGATAGTACTGATAATATTATATAGGTACCGTGTTCATGTGGAAGTTTATTATACTACTACTCAGCCCATAAATGACCCACTGCTGAGTCGGACCTCCACCCATCACAGGGTCATTAGCCTACTGTGCCAATAATTAATACATAGAACTGCATTTCGGTAGGCCCTCTGTCCTCACTTCCTATGGCTGTTCGGTTCTTGTTACACATACCAAAATACTAACTTCAATCATCAACCCAAATAATCACCTGATATGGACATTTAAAACTTTATAATTTATAACAATTTCCAATAAATAACACAAAATATGATGAAAATAGTAAAACTTTGTGTTTAAAGTTACAAAAAATAATAATCTCACTTATTAGTAAAACATAATAATATACCACACTTATTCTGTCTCTCTCTCTCACACACACGCACATATAAACATTTTCTGCTCAATAACAAAATAAATCCAAGTATATCTGACATGTCGCTAACAATTTGACACATCATTAACAGATGACATAAATGTATATCCGACTAAAACTCATAGTTATTAACACATTGTGTTGTAGCTTTTCTCCGTGTGGTGACGGATTTAGAATACATTGTGTCACCACCCCATTACATCCTGCGGGCGTCGTAAGAGTCTACAATAGGAAATGACAAGGCCGAAAACCTAGCCGCAAGTGAAGGAAAACTTGAAAATAAACCCTTGTGCCTGGTATGCCGCCTTGGATCAACGGGTCCCCGGTTCGATTCCGGGGTCGGGCAAGTGTCTTTGTCTAAACCAGAGGCACTGGCTCGGAGTCTGGGTGTCATTTCTATCTATAATATGTATGTATTTACAAAAAAAAAAAGTAAGTATATAAGTAGTTTCTCATCCATCTCGTTACAATAACACAAGCAATAAGTTGCTTAGCTTGGGACGAGATGGCGTTGTGTGAAATGTCCAAGGATATTTATTTATTTTGTGCCAACCCGTCTGGCCAGCCTAATTAACCTCCACGTAGTTGGTGGAGGCCCGTCCCAGCAGTGGTTAATTTATGGGCTATGAAGTAGTACTGTACCTTAAAAAGAACGAATGTGCCCTTATGGGGGAGGGGGAGTTCGCCAATCTCGCCTTCTCCACCAATCACCGCCAACGATAACCAAAAATTGACTATTGCGCAGGAGTAATTTTGGCTCATAATGTATGTTACCATGCCAGCACATAAATACTATTGAGTCAAGCCTCCTCCAAATACATGGAAGGAAATTAGCCTACTGTGCCACGCCACAAAGACAGGTTGGATTGGCACTGGGGTACTGCCCCATGCGTTGTTTTAGTCACGTCTTACGACGATGTGGCTTGGTGACATTGTGTATTCCAAAGCCGTCACCATACAGACTACGGAGGTTTGTTAACTACTATACAAGTAAATACATTTTCGTATAGAAAACAATCTGACATCCGACTGTATCTGACACTTAACTAATTATCTGACAGTCTAGTAAAAATCTGACAGATTGACTCCCTCGTTGGCTTAGGGATTGCATGTGCCGCCTTTGGATCACGGGGTCCCGGGTTCACTTGCTCTGAGTCCGGGTATCATTTGTGTACGTGAATTTCATATTTGTAAACCCCAGCGATATAGGTTATAACCAGCCGGTTAAAAAAATCTAACCAATCACCACCAAATCTCATTTATGACCATTAACCTGACAGTTGACTTAACTCCCTCAAATAGAATGCAATGGTTGTACAACTGTATCATCCAACTCAAGTTTCCTATCATGTACCTTCAAATGACCCTTCAGAGTACACTTTTGAGTAAAAGCCCTCCCGCACACCGGACAAACAAACCTTTTATCATTGTTATGTATCCTCATATGCTCCCTAAGTGTCTTCTTCCTCTGATAGGACTTCTGACACACCGGACACGTATGGATTCTCTCACCATCATGCTTAATCATGTGCATCTTCAGAGCATTCTTGGTATAAAAGGCCAGATCACACTTATCACACTTATGGTTCCGTTCGTTCAAATGGTCTCTCCGTACATGACTCGATAGATGCCCAGGGGTAATATAACTTTGGGGGCACGCTTTACATTTGTACCGCTTCAACTCCTCGTTATGTGCCTCTGCTAAATGTTTCTGACGCGCGTAGAATGATGTGAGCGATATATTACAGTGTCTACACGAGTATCTGACACCTGACTTATGCTCCTTTGATACATGGTTCTCTCTTTTAGTCACTCTATCAAACACTGCAGTGCAATATCTGGAATAAATGTGGGGGAATTAATTATGCATACATACTAAGAGGGGTAGAACATAGCGTACTGTCCGAGTGGTGACACATTAATTTTACACAAGGTCACCATATTATATTTGTTGAGTCGAGTATAAAATAATATAATATTGTGGCTGCCATGATTGATTTATACATTATAGCATTTTTCTATTCTATTCTAGCAATTGCAGGAAATGATGTCTTCACGGTTATGATCGTTTTATTTTATTCCCAACGTTTCAGACACTTTGCAGTGTCCGTGGGCGCGGGACGACTGGATGGCAGTTGTCGCTGCGGGCTTTTATATACTGGTGAGACACTAATGAGCTCTCATTCTATTGGTGGTGACGCACTATTATGAGTCATGTTGTTTGTCACGTAGGTGCCATCCAGTCGTCCCGCGCCCACGGACACTGCAAAGTGTCTGAAACGTTGGGAATAAAATAAAATAAAACGATCATAACCGTGAAGACATCATTTCCTGCAATGTGTAAAGATCGTGAAAACCTAAGACATCATTATTCTAGCAATACCAAAAATTGCTGGTAAACTTAAGTGGCAGTGGGCAAGGCACATAGCTCGCAGGTCCGACGTCCACGGACAGAAAAGTCCTCGAGTGGCGACCGCGTTCCGGAAGGTGCAGTGCTGGTAGGCCTCCCACACGGTGGACCGACGGCCTGGTTAAGGTCCAAGCAATGGATGCGGGCGGCCCAGGACCACCCTTTGTGGAAATCATGCAGTGGAAGTCTTTTGGCTGAAATGATGATGACATCGGAATCTTACCTGCACATGAACTGGCCAATCTCGTGCGTCCTCATATGGCCCCTCAGCCTGGCCTTCGAAGCGAACGCTTTCCCGCAATTCTCGCAAATATGATTCGGGTAATGCACATTCATATGTGTGTTAAGACTGACATAATTCAAAAATGTCTTCTCACACACCGGACAGTCCAGCTGATCTTTCTCCAATTTAAAGGGCAGATTATTCCATTGTCTGCTAATCAATTTTATACGCGTACAATTCTCTATGTGCTGCCGCAACTCTTCGTAGTTAGCGACATCTGTTGTGCAAATCTTGCATCTCAAGCTAAGACCGGACTTATAAAATCGATGCGAGTTTGAGAACATCATTTTCTTGAACGCAACGTGTATATTCGTTTTTGTGTGATCTAGAATGTGGGCTTTGATGTCATCCAAAGACATTGACTTCTCGGGGCAGATGGAGCACGAGAAAGTGCGGTTTTTACGTATTTTGAACGGAAAAAGTCCGGTTTCCAACATCTTTTCGGTTTCCTCCATGTCGTGCACCTTTTTAACCGGCTTTAACTTTCTTGACGGTTTTCTCGTGCGTTTATGGTCATCGAGTTCGGTTTTTATGTCCGGTTTTGTGTCTGTGGGAGATTGTTGTAATACACCAATTTAATATAAGCACCAACAACTAAATATAAGTTGTTTTTTATTTAGTTAGAGTCGATAGAAGGAACGCAAGAGGCAAACCATCTTGCCGCAGAAAAACTTGAAACCAAACCGTGTGCCAACCCATCTGGCCCGCGTGCCTTCTACTTCTCAGCCCATAAATGAACCACTGTTGAGTCAGGCCTCCTCCAACAGTATTGAGGATAATCAACCCACTGTGCCACGCTGGCCAGACACGGGTTGGCACAGGGTTCTGCATCAGATCCCACAATGCCGCAACAGGACGCGAGTTGGAGCACCCCGGGGAGGTTTAGTGGGTAGGCCGCCACTATGGGGGAGAGTCCCACACTCCCCTCGCTGGCCATCCCCGTGACCGGCGAGGAAGTCCATAAAGGATTTCACCCAGGGCGGAAAAAAAAAGTGTTTTTAATTTTCCTTCTCTTGTGGCTAGGCCTTGTGAATTTCCTTTTTTTGGCTCTCTTGGCCTCAGGATCGTGGTGACACTATGTTTTCTAAATCCATCACTACACGGAATGTTGAAACGTTTAGGGTGTTACCACACCAATCGATCGATCGACGGACATCGGTAGCTTTAGTTGATCGACGGATACCGGTCGACTAACCAATCGATCGATAGCCGGCCGACGCTGATCGATTAACCCCGGCTATATGCCATCAGTTTTTCATTTAGCTCAAGCAGCTTGATCGACGTCGACTAATCTATCGACGTTCACCATCGATCGATCGATTGGTCTGGTAGAAATTATCGATCGAACGATTGGTCTGGTAGAAATTAACGATCGATCGATTGGTCTGGTAGAAATTATCGGTCGATCGATTGGTCTGGTAGAAATTATCGATCGATCGATTGGTCTGGTAGAAATTATCGGTCGACATCGACTAATCCATTCTACCATCGGTCGACTCAGACGTCATAAATTACATTAGAAATTACTAAATTACATTAAGAAACATACCATCATCTTTGCTATCCAACAAATCATCATCATCATTGTGATAATCATCGCTGTACTCCAAGTTGGTATCCTCATTCTTTATACCCACTAAGGAACATTTCTCCTCCTCTGCAATAAGAAGAAAAACACTTTATTGCTTTCTCTTTCTTTATAACTGCTCTAAAAGCGGTTGCTGTCACGGCTTCCCTAGCTCCTACTTCTGCGAGGACGTCATGACGCAGAAGGAGGCGGCGGCGGCGGAGCGGGTCAGAGATGAGGATGCTCGACGAAGGCCGGGGGGGAGGTGACTTTCGTCGGTAGCGGGCCCCCCGCCCCGGCCTACCACCTCCTCCCGGCCTCCCCGGTGGGCATATTTTCTACCATGATTATCACAATTTTCCATCACCGCGCGGGTGAAACCGCGAGGGGTAGCTAGTAGTCCTTATAGGAAATTACGGTCGCAAAAATAATATCAACTCACTAGCAAGCTTGGCACTGGCTTCCAAAGTCTGCAAGGACGTCTCAACTTGTTCCCGGAATTTAACACAATCCTGGAGCTTAATGGAACACGGCTCACATATCAAATGTTTTGTGTCTCCCAGTTCATATGCTGACAACTGCAAAAGTCATATCATTTATTTTCGACTGTTCCGAAGAATAAAGACCTATCTGCAATACTGTTTTGAAACCATTTTGAACTCTATTCTTCATATAAAAAATATAACATGAAATTCAAAATGGTCTTCGGAACAGTCGTTTTGTATGGGACATAATGGAAACTTTCATATTGTCAACACATTAATAAAAATTATACAAAGCAAAATATTTTAGTTTACCACCAGTTCGCAATGCGACCACTGCTGAGATGAACTGGCAAGAAACTCGGAGGGCTTGTCATTTCTTTTTCTTCTTTCGTTACCATTGACCAAAGACGTAACCATTGAACATTTTATGGAATCCTCAATACAACTTAAAATGCTTTATTACACAAACTGATCATGACATTCAGAAGTGTCAACAGGTTCATTTTTTTTTTAAATACTACCAGGTCAGAAGGTGGCACTAATTGGGAAGACTTGATATCGGAATCTGAGTGGAATTGTTGTTAAACACCATGTTACAATAACCAGGTTATATATAACTCCGTTATTTCCTTCCTCCATGTGGTGACGCACAGTGTCACCACCCCAGTCCATCCTGAGGGTGTTGTAGGAGCTGGTAAAAGGAAGTGTCAAGGCTGAAAACCTAGCCACAAGAGAAGGATAACTTGAAACAAAATGAAAACCATCTGGCCACCCTGGCACTGTAGCATAATTACCAGAGGTTGGATAGATAGATAGATTAATTTTATATACTTGCGTCAAGATATTATAATATGGACATGCCATTTTATCCATAATGTGCGGGATTTCGTTCCGGTATTTTAGAGGCATATCCATATTATCCCCTATGTTTGACGTCAACGACCTTAAATCAATCTACCTACTCCAACCTCTAATAATTACCCTACATGTAATTGGCCTCCCAAACTCAGCAGTAGGTCATTTATGGGCTGATTAGTAGTTTCCAAGACATAACATTAACTTGGGAACCTCATTTTGTTAGTATTAGCATTAAATTTCTATTGACATAGATAAACTCTTTATTGCACGCCAGAAAAATACACAACAATTTGTACAAGACTGCCCGTCTTATCGCTAAATGTGAATATGAATAAGTTTATACACATATAAATTATTATTGCTAGCTAGTTTTAATGTGTGTGTGTAAACTCAATTAATTATACACACATATTTACATTTCTTGGTTTATCTTTAAATATTATTTCTATGAAACTATTACACTGTGAATTGATAATCTTGTGCAGAGAGAAGTTTATCAAAACATTGATAATGACAAGCGAGTAGAATTTCTAGTATGTGGTAACTACAATGGGGTAAATTGTGTAAGTTTTCATACTTACATCAATGGAGAAACATAAAGTCAACATATCCATTGCGGTTTCATTGTCGTCGTGTTTACGACTAGCGAGCATACTTTTTACAGCACCTTCGTTCAAACACAAATTGCAAACGCCGATCATCGGCAGTAACTCCACCATTATTTCGGAATCCATATTTTTGTATTAAATTGTTACTGTGAATACAAAAATTAAATTGTTTTGTAACATTTGTAAGAGATATCACATTTTGCAATTTAAAAAATAAAGGAAATCCTCGTCGAGACGAGACGAGAACTTCGAAGCTTGAAACGAAACTAGGTGAGGGAGGTGGTGTTTAAAATGTGTATCGTAACAGTTACTTAAAACAAGTATGTTATAACAGTTTGTCACTGATAGCTGTATGGAACAACTCATGTTCCGAGCGGTTTCATAATATGGCAGAATGACTATTACTCAGTCCATAAATGACCCACTGCTGAGACATCCTCCCGTCACAGGAAGGGTAGTTAGCCTACTGTACCACGCTGGCCAGACGGGTTGGCAGGAGGAAGAATGACTACATAAAGTAAAAACATTTTTTTTATTAAAATAAAACGTTTTAGTTTTACGTATAATCACCTCTCATTATTTACGCAATATTATATAAGTATATTGATAATTAACGTTGCTTTTAGTTAGCGTGTTAATGTAAAAAAAAAATGATTTAATGTCACATCTTTCCTGGCTCTGACTCTTTCGCTGTGTTCTTTTTTCAACCAAAAGACGTCCACTGCTGGACATAGGCCTCTCTCAAGGATCTCACGAAGACAGATCCTGAGCCTGGGCCCGCATCCACGGATTTATTTTTATCATTTTATTATTTTAGCATCCGGCGCCCTTAACCAGGTCGTCGGTCCGTCGTGTGGGAGCCTACCAGAACTGTACTTTCTGGAACGCGTCACCATGCCAAGACCTTTTTGTTCCATCAACTGTCAGTCCTACGAGTTAATTATAACAATTACTTTCAAAAATTAAACTACCACTACTCGGCCCATAAATGACCCACTGCTGAGTCTCCTACCAACATAGGGATCCTCCCTCCAATTAGCCTACTGTGCCACGATGGCTAGACGGGTTGGCACAGGGTTTCGTTTCAAGTTTTCCTTCTCTTGTAGCTTGTGTTTCGGCCATGCCTTTTCCTTTTGTCGACTCTTACGACACCCTCAGGATGGAATGGGATGGTGACACTATGTATTCTAAATCCGTCACCACACGTACAAATATTAAACAATTCGCCGCAATCACTCACAATCTCATGCAATAATCACGATGATGTCAAACGCGTTGTCCATGCTGATTTAATTATAACGCAACAATAAAATTGAATAAATAATAAATAACCTATTAAATCATTTAGTTTGTCTAGTTGTTCCAGAAATTTAGTTTGTTATGTAGTTATAATAGAGTATAATTTTATTTAACATGTAAAAATCTTATTTTATTATTTAATGAGATTAATCGTCAATGGGTCAATCTACATCACTTTATACCTGCAAGAAAATATGAATAGTTGTGGTTGTAAAAAATAAAATAATAGCTACACACAATTAACGTTTGTTGAGTGCCAGAACACTATTCTTATGCCTAGTAGGCATTGCCTACTCTGAAGGCAGACGAGTCCCCGGAGTACAAATCCACTACTACACTGTGTACCGCTCTTCGTCTACTTAACTTTTCAATAATATGGCAATTGAAAAACTGGTGCGTCTTACTATTTTTCAGGTTTGTTTGTATAAATCCGTTTGTCTGTTGGGATATTTGATTGCTTATTAATTAGCATTTGATGCAGGAAAAGAATCAAATAATGAACGATGTAAATATACCAATGATTCAAGAGGAAGGTTTTTATGTATTAATACCGTGCGAAGCCGGAGCGGGTCGCTAGTTTCTTATAAACGTACTCTAGTTTTTGATCATTACTATTCCTTATTCAAAAATAAAAACGTTACTTCACGTATAAAGTACGCGCTGTGACATCACTAAAAGTTAACTAGTGTATTGACAGACTGATCAACGAAACGATACACGCAGACTGAAGTGAACTGAAACTGACAATAAAATTAATGGTCAAATTCAGTAGAAAATCAAGAAAAATATTCTAAAATCTTGAAAATATTATTTTGATCTATTAATTAGTTGAATATTGTAATGGAAATGTAAAACTAATCAAATATGGAAGAAAATAATGAAGAAATCAAGCCTAAGTTGAAACAGAGGAAATTTTTCACAAAAAAGACACTGAAAGGGGTTACCCTCTGTTTTATTGGTAAATATTATTACAAAGTTATTTTTTAACTGATTCAATTTTTTCATTAACTTTTGGTGATTTTCATACACACGTTTTAATTTAAACTCATTTATTTACATTATTACAAAATCCATGTTAGAGAAAGAAAAAAAATGGTTTATTTCGATTATCTCGAATCCTTACCTAAATATATTATAATTTTAATTTAATATAATCTAAAAATTTTAAATACACAAAAAAAGCAATGTAAAAACAGAAGAGTTGTGATTACCAGAAAAGGCCCTTAGCTCCTCATGTTGCCACTTCATGTTTTAGAGGAGTGGCACTGATGATCTGCTAAGACCCGCATAATTCACACACATCTACTACTACTATTCAGCCCATAAATGACCCACTGCTGAGACGAGCCTTCTCCAATTACATGGCGGGTATTTAGCCTACCGTACCATGCTAGCCAGATGGGTTGGCACACAATTTTGTGTCTAGTTTTCCTACTCTTGTGGCTACGTTATCTGCCTTGTATTGTATTGTATGTAAGGATTGTCATTTACTTTTCTCGGGTCTTGCGACACACTCAGGATGGAATGGGGTGGTGACACTTTGTATTCTAAATCCATCACCACAGACATTTACCCATGCAATACTACAAATTATTCTAAAAAAATAATGCCTATTATTTTTTTAGAATAATTTGCAGCCAACCTATTACAAATTTTTGTTCTATGAAGTTTCTGAATTATATTTATGTATTTTAGCTATTATATTTGGGTACATCCACTATCGCTATGTCTCAACCCTATTTGAGAATGACACCCATTTCTCGCACCTCTCTGTGTTGGAACGAGAGATGTCGTTTCGCACTGAAAGAGGTTTCTACTACTCGTACTACAAAACTCTTGCTGAGGATAAGCCATTTGTAGCTGGGATCACAATGTTGATGTATGATCGTCTCATTGAACATCCAAAGGAAGTCAACGCGTTTAACAGGTTCAATATACATCCGGAGGTAATTTTTATTGTTTGTTGTTGATATTTTTTTAATGTGTGAAACCTGAAACTATAAGGTACTTGGTATAAATAAGGTCTTGGGGGTTTGACCAAGATTGGCAGTGCGGTGACTGTATGTAGTGTTGATTATAACTTTGGAGACACAATGTATGCGTAATTTAAAAATAAATAATATTATATATTTTACGGAACAGTAAATTAGCATTTTGATATGTAGTTTCTCTGGCATAGTAAATTTGTCGTTAAGTGTGTCCGCACTACGTGATTGTGACGGGTTGGACGAGTTCTTGGATCGTCGCCAGTTAAGCTAGAGACAGTAAACATTCCCAAAAACCGTTTTTAAACGGAATTATTCATAATTTCTCATCTATCAATATACCGTTTCAGTCACTATATTCTGCTAATGTTCAATATCAATTGTCGCATATGAATTATGGTGAATTGATATAGAAAAACAATCTTTCACGCTTTTATGACTATTGAGTTCATCATCATCACTGATTTTGTTTTTATATATCGCACGGCGATATTTCCCTCGTCGCGGACGTTTTATGTTATGCACGCAGCCTACAAAGGAATATCTAAAATCGCTCAAAAGAGTTCCGAGCACTATTTTCATAAGAACAAAAAAGGCATATTCAATTTCTGTTTTTTTTTTAACGCAACCTCTGCTGTGTCGCTGGCGCAGTTTACAATTGCTCTGTAAACTTTGCTATCGCGGTGTAGGGCTTTGTAGTAATTCTCGAATATGTAGGCGATATTTCTTGACGTGGACAGATGAGATGTTTTACGATCACCAACCCATACCGTCCTGAGGGTGTATTAAGGCGACAGAAGGAACGCAAAACGCAGATAACCTAGCCACAAGAGAAGGAAAACTTAATACAAACCCAGCGCTAACCCGTCTGACCAGCGTGGAACAGTAGGCTAGTTTCAGGAACTTGGAGGAGGTTTATGGCAATGTAGGCTATTTTCCCTCCACGAATTTGGAGGAGGAACAGCCACTGCTACTACTCAGCCCATAAATGAGCCACTGCCGAGTCGGGCCTCCTCCCAACACAGGGAGGGCCTTTAGGAGGAGGCCCGCATTAGCCTACAGTCTTAATATTGCAGGTGTTAATTGGAGGGGCTTATCGTTATTTAGAGCCTTGGTTGAACACAACTACTCACAGACAGTGCCATCTAGTGAACAGGGGTGAAGGCTTGTCACCAGTGGAGAGCTGCGTGGGGGTGGGAGAGCCAATCATATTTTATCTGGAAGCTATATGGTGGCTTGCAGGATTTACTGTGGCTGTCATGTTTCTGTACGCCACCGCGCTTAGGTAAGGACACTTTTTAACCCCCGACGCAAAAATATAAGTTTCACGTGTCTGTCTGTCTGTCTGTGGCACCGTAGCTCGCGAACTGATGAAGCAATTTCAATAAAGTTTTTTGTATGAAAGGTGAGTTACGGGCGAGTGTTCTTAGACATGTTTGATGAAAATCGGGTGAGCCGTTTAAAAGTTATGAGGGGTGAAAGTGGGGAAGAATAACCGAATGTCTGCAAATATAATCGTGTGGGGTCTCAAATGAAAGTGCATCACGTGCAATTTAACAAAATCTACATTTTAATAAGTATGTACCTATAAAAAGTATAAAATAAAAATTAAACTAAAAATTTAAATAAACCCCCGACACAATAACCTTTAAAAAGTAAAAAATAAAAATAAAAACCAGGGGTCAGGTAATAAATAAGTGGGAGTGGTCCCCCAACGCGAAGTATTTATTTTTATTTTTTACTTTTTAAAGGTTATTGTGTCGGGGGTTTATTTAAATTTTTAATTTAATTTTTATTAAACCACTGGCTTCTTTTTCCTTTAATGTTGGTGGTTTTTTTATTTTAACACACACGCGTTACTGGTTATGCCTAGTGCAGGGGTCTCCCTGCACTAGGCAGAACCTAGGCACACTAGGGAAGTTTACAAACATGTAATTCAGGAACACAAATGACACCCAGACTCAGAGCAAGTGCCTCTGGTTTACACATGACACTTGCCCGACCCAGCACGCCTGGTGGTAGGATCTAATGGTCCGCCCGGCTAGCTACCACCCTCACATCTAAGCAGTTTTACTGCGTTTCATCGTGTGTATGCGAGAGCCGGTGCCCGACAGGGCATTCTCTTGAATTGCCTGCTCCATCTTAGACCCTGGCGTTGCTTTCCAAGCACGCCTAGGGTCAAAGGCATTCAAGTCACTGATTAGAAAAAAAGTAGTAGTATTGTTTCAGTCCTTTGTTACAACCCGTTTAAATGACTTATTTGATGTGCTTCTCTTTCAGTCGAAGCGTTCTTGGCGGGTTTGTGACGGTGGTCCATTACTTTGCGAATCACAGCCACTGTACCAGAGTCATGTGGGCTCCGAACGAGAGGGAGAACCTGGCGTTGCCTCTGCTGCTATTGCAGTGCTGGTTGCTCAGCGCGCAGCTGTCAAGGTCGCGGCCAGTCACGGCCACGCTTCAGGTGAGTCACTAAAAGACTCCTGCAAGAATTTCGACTAAGGCCGGTCCTGACCTTAATCAGGTCATCGGTCCACCGTGTGGGAGGCGCCTTCCGGAACGCCGGTCCTGCGCGCTATGTGCCCTGCCCACTGCCACTTAAGTTTGGCAATCCTGTGGGCTACGTCGGTAGCTCCGGTTCTTCTGTGTATCTTCTCATTTCTGATTTACATCAGGCGTTCCCTATGCCGTTGTATGTGTGGTGAAGGATTTAGAATGCACAGTGTCATCACCCCATTCTATCCTGAGGGTGTCGTAAGAGCCCACAGAAAGAAATTACAACGCCCGAAAACTACCTAGCTAGCTGCAAGAGAAGGAAAACTTGATATGCAACCCTGTGCCAACCCGTCTGGCCAGCGTGGCACAGTAGGCTAATTACCCTCCACGTATGACTGCCTCGTTGGTCTAGTGGTTAGATGTGCCGCCTTCTTGAATCATCGGGTCCCGGGTTCGATTCCGGGGTCGGGCAAGTGTCTTTGTCTAAAACAGAGGCACTGGCTCGGAGTCTGGGTGTCTTTTCTATCTATAATTTGTATGTATTTACAAAAAAAAATGTATATAAGTAGTTTATCATCCATCTCGTTACCATAACACAAGCATTAAGTTGCTTAGCTTGGGACGAGATGGCGTTGTGTGAAATGTCCAAGGATATTTTTTTTTTATTTATTAATTGGAGGAGGCCTAACTCAAGCTATGGGCTGAGCAGTTATTGATGTTGGGTAATTTTTTTTTTTGAGTATTTTTTTTCCTATCGTCGGGGCATGTTACAAACATGAAATTCACGAATACAAATGACACCCAGACTCAGATCAAGTGCCTCTGGTCTACACAAACACACTTGCCTGACCCCGGAATCGAACCTGGGGACTCGTTGATCCAAACCCGTAGACCAACAAGGCATTCATAATAAAAATGTTTCATTTCAAATCCTCTTTGATTGAAATGATCAGTGCAAGTTTCTCTCATGTTCCAGGTCGCGATCTTTGTTCTAAATTGCATGTGCCTACTTTTCTGGCAATTCACTCAGTTCATCTTCCTCACCCAAACCGCCATCTTCTTTTTAATGGAGCAGTTCCGAATTATAGACATCAAGTCTCTTTGTATCTTCCTCCATTCTCATTTCTGCGGCCTTCACATGGCAGTGCTCTTGCTCCAAGGCAATGATATGCTGAAATCGTCCTTATATTCATCGTTCTTCATAGTAGTTTCTGCCTACTGTCTGTTCTTTAGCACTCTGCGCATTAAGGTCGAAAATCGGTTCGATTTACTAGTTGAATCCTGGCTGGTTGTCCTAAGGATTTCTATAGTGACTTGCGCTTCGTTCTATCTCAAGAAACTGATAGGAGACTTCTTCCAGGTAGAAGAGGACAGTCATATTTGGGACATTCTGTATTCGAAATTCACCGAACATAAGACTTTTCATTCCCTAATATATACCTGTTCGGAGGTATTCGATTTTCTACCTTGGAGCACCTTTGTAGATCTATTCAAATCGTTCCTTTTACCTTTTACGTTGCTAGGGTTCATTATTGCTTGTTACCGACCCGTTAGAGACGCTTTCGTCGCGTGCCAAAAAGAGACGGAGCGTAAAACGCCTGTGCCAGAAAGAGAGGGCGATGAGTCCGACAGCGGTATTGAAAACTCTGATGTTCGGACCGTGGAAAGAAAGGATTTGGACGTTATGGATAAAGGGATAAGACCCAAAATCGAGTGTAATGATCGGCTGGTGCTGTTCCTACGGCATCTGAAGGTGGATCCGGCGGTCTTCTACAATGCTGCCCAGTTGATGGTGTACGGCGTAATGGCAGTGCTAGTGATGAGATTGAAACTGCTATTCGTCACTCAGTTGTGCATTTGCAGTTCACTTGTGGTCAACATGGAGTATTATAGGTGAGTGATCTTGAAACTATATATACCCAATAAATGACCCACTGCTGAGTTGGGCTTCTTCCCATCAGAGGGAGGATAATTAGCCTACAGTGCTACGCTGGCCAGACGGGTTGGTATCAAGTTTTCCTTCTCTAGCGGCTAGGTTTTCGGCCTTGTCATTTCCTATTGTCGACTCTTACGACACCCTCAGGATGGAATGGGGTGGTGACACAATGTATTCTAAATCCGTCATCACACGGAAAGCTAAATAAATAAATAAATATCCTTGGACATTTCACACAACGCCATCTCGTCCCAAGCTGAGCAACTTAATGCTTGTGTTATGGTAACGAGATGGATGATAAACTACTTAAATACATTTTATTTTTGTAAATGCATACATATTATAGATAGAAAACACCCTGGCCCGGAACAAATACTTGTAGGTCGTACAAATATTTCTTCCGTGCGGGGAACGAACTCGCGACATGCTGCGCAGCAGTCGATCGCTCAACCACTGCGCCAACCGTGTCGTCAAAGCTATGGTAGCGGAAAGCACTACTACTACTCAGCGCTTAAATGACCCACTGCTAAGTTGGGCCTCTTCTCATCAGAGGGAGGACAATTAGCCTACTGTGCCGCACTGGCCAGACGCACTGATACAGGGTATCGAATCGAGTCTTCCTTCTCTTGCGGCCAGGTCAGGGGCCTTAAGGCCCATTTAGACGGGGATAGTTTCTCGCCTCGAACATACGATTATCGAAAGGATATAAAAAAGTTGCTTCGTCTAAACATTCAAACCTCTCGCTCACTCGCTTTGGCGAGAATTGCCTCGCATTACAATATTGACAGTGTCCGTCTAAACAGAATTTTGAAGCAATAATCGTATTTCGAGTTTTTGTGCCAGTTGCTACCATGAGTGTGGTGCGCGAGGGTGTTTCAATTATATCTGCTCTTCTAAGACAAGAATTACTTAAACGGAAACGGAAAAAATATGTTGGGTTAAAAATTGGATAGCGAGAAGAAACAATTTTGGAGCAAAGAAACAACTTAATACTATCGGCAGCACCATGTTTAAACGATTATTGTGTCATTTTTAAGAACAATAACCTAGTAATTACTAAACTCGAATGATCAAAACTCGCACTCAAAACGGTTCAAACCGATTTGTACGATACTCGTATGAACTTGAAGAAATGACATACTAGATCGAGTCGAGTTTCTCGTAAGCAAGAATCTTCCTATAAAATGTCGCTGTGTAAACAGACTTAGGAAATTATCGCCTAGCGATATGTCACATTCGAATCTCGTATGACATAATCGTAGGCGAGAATTTATTTCTTGCCTGTGTGTAAACATTTTGATGCGATAATGTTATGGCGATTATTGCTTGCGATACTAGCATAGAAAATATCCCCGTCTAAATGGGCCTTTACTCTCGAACGCGATCCCGATCGATCGGGATTGGAATTGTGACGTTTCGTACTCTTGAGCACACTTGAACGCGACACTAGCGCTAAATTGTTTCAATATTGTCTGGATATTGGATGAACTAATCACTATTGGATTCTTTCCAATATTCATTTTAAAAAGTAATTATTATTGCTATACCGGTTTTCGATTAACGTGGGCATTTCTCAAACGCTAACTTCACTATCACTACATAGTATAAAACAAAGTCGCATTCTTGTGTCCGTCCCTATGTATGCATAAATCTTTAAATCTACGCAACGGATTTTGAAGCGCTTTTTTTAATAGATAGAGTGATTCAAGGGGAAGGTTTATATGTATAACCCACCCCCGCTTTGCACGGGCGAAGCCGGGGCGGGCCACTAGTCATGTATAATTCACATTCGCTAGCATATATATACAAGAGCAATTCCGATTTCAATCCAATGTTGTCAGTATTGTTTTCAAGAGTACGGTAATTTGAGAGGATTGTTTATGAATTGGATCGGAATTGGCATTGGATTAAAATTGTTATTGGATTCAAGAGTAAGACGCCAGGGCGGCGGTATGCATAAAGCATTTCCCCAGCGAAGAAAAAAAATCAAGGCTCGGCTCAGCAGGGGGTCATTTATGGGCTTAATATGGTGGTTGTGGAGGGTTGTGGAAGATTAAAAGGGATTCCCACGTAATCGGAGGGGCCCGCCTTGGAGCTTGGGATTCCACTAAACGAGGCGGGCCCAGGTCCCCAGGGTCCCGGAGCATGCTCTCCTAATCGGGGAGTGAATCCCGTGGCCCTGGTTCGGACATTCGAGGATCGCTGACGGTTTTAGTGGGTAGGTCGGGGCGCAATTTACCATATCTACGCGCCTCGGAGTCCCACATAACCCGACCAGTCCCAACGGCCGAGATCGAGGATCACCGACGTAAAAAAATTGATGCATTGATGAATCGTAAGAATTAGGAATTGTGTATGAAAGGTGTGACTAGGGTTGCCAACTTTTTTTACATGAAATAAAGTATATTCAGCTATAAAAAGAATATTAAACAGTATTTTAGAAAAATGAACAGTATTTTATTTATATATACATATTTTTTAGAGCTTCTCGCAGAACTTGCTAGTTTATAATCTTTTTTAAATATCTCAATTTTAATTAAAATAATAGATTCTCTATTTATATCCTCCACTTAGCATTCATTATTGAAAAAAAATGTGTGAGCGTCCAAGTATTACTCCTAATAATGTGTTTGCATTTTGATGCTGAAAACAGTATTTTGCATACTTTATTTTTGTTCAACAGTAAAAAGTATAATTTAGTGAAAAACAGTATAATACTGTTCAAAACAGTATAGTTGGCAACCCTAGGTGTGACTGTAGGTATGACGACTGATTGGTGTGTATGGAGACTACCACCTAGCGTGGGACAGGGGTTGTAAGATGATAATTTTAAATATGACCATCTGACATGACAATCTGACACGACTGATGATGATGATGACAGTCCAGTCCCTGTGGTGACGGATTTAGAATACACAATGTCAACAACCCATACTATCTTTAGGGTGTCGGCAGATCACCTAGCCCCAAGAGTAGGAAAACTGTCTTTTAGGCTAATTTCCCTCCATGAATATGGAGGAGGCCCGACCCAGTAGTGGGTAATTTATGGGCTGTAACGACAACGACGATAATCCTGGCCAAACTTGATGGCCGCTCAGCTCCTAGGCACATTACGTTGCGCAGTGCACAAAATGAGGTATCAGCGACATGTACGCGGGGCGGGGAGGCAGGGCACCCCCCTGTCTTCCACCCGCAAGCGTCCTCGCCTCCCTCGCGTTGGTGTGAGTGTTCTACGTTCGTATTGGTTATGAAATGTACGATGCGCAAGTTCGTACCGACGGCTACATTCAGAGCGGCCATAAAGATTGTAAAGCGCGTCGTCTACGGAGAGAGAATAGAGCTAGACAGCTTGAAGGTTAATCTAATCTATACTCTAATTTCTACGTACACGTAGATATCAATAGAGCGCCTTATCGTGGGGTAGCTTTATTACAGTGACATTTTGGCCTGCGTACACTACACTACTCGTAGACTAGATATTCATATATAAACAGTAAACGTCAGTCTAATTAAGAATACGACTATAGCTAGACTGATCTATGGCATGTAGATAATTTGAGAGCTCTCTATTCGTATCGCTTGTCTCGCTCTCGTACCTGCGTCCGCGACTCATTCCGAGCCTAGCCTGTCTACGTAGACTGTAGTGACACATGAGTTAGGGTAGTCTAGCTAATGTGTACACGTCGAAGATTGCCCTATGAGAGTCGCTCTTCGTAATTTTAATCTATCGTGGACGAGGCGCTTAAGTTTTGGAAGGACCTAAGCGGACGCTTCAAGACCAAATTAGGGACGTCTTGAAAGAAGGCCAGGTCATGAGTATCCTAAACCGAAGAGCATAAATGAAGGGAATAATGAAAGTGGACGAAGTGAAACAAGTATGTAAGGATCGTAGCAAGTGGAAAGAATTAGTCTCTGCCTACCCCTACGGGAAAGAGGCGTGATTATAGATAAGAGTTTAGTGATAAAACCTACGTAAATATAGTTCGTTTTGAGTTTGAGTTTACGAAGACTGATTATAAAATATTTATTTTTCAGAATCCCCAAGGCATATCGGAAGTGTATACCTCTTGTATGGTTAATAGCTTCGGCACCGCTCGTCCGAGCACTGCTTGAGAACGTGGCGCAAGAAATGTCGCATGTCGGTGAGTTTATAGACTGCCTTGTTTGTCCCAGGTTCGATTCCGGGGCCGGGCAATTGTCTTTGTGTACACCGGATGCACTTGCTGTATTGTCATTTGTGTTCGTGAATTTCGTGTTTGTAAACTGCCCCCGCGGTACTGGTTATACCTAGATTTGGATTTAGGTAACCTTTTTAGGTTTTAAAAAACACGTCTTCATTCGAACAGAATTTAATTCTGCCTTACTTAATCTAAGCCTCTATACGCACTAGCGGCTGGCCGCCAAAGCTTAGCCGCGCGGCCTACTAAACCGCCAGTGCGTCTGCATAAGCGGTTGCATATTAAATTAGAAAATCGGCAGGCCACGTGGCCAGCCGCCTAGGCGGTTCAACCGCTAGTGCGTACAGGGGCTAAGCTTACATTATACATACTTCCTTCGCTGTTTATCGTCTAGCCAAAACACTTCTTAGAATAAAACACCGTCAACAGTACCGCACAGTGTGTTACAGACAACATAGAACAGGGGACCGTTTGTTTTTTAACCCTTAATCGGGTAGAACCAAAAAACATGTTTTTCATGGCATATGTAAATGTTCTAGGCTCATGTTGGATATCGGTGTACATAAAATCGTATTATATATTACTGAAACCTGAAAATAATGACGTTTTACGGGTGGGAAATTATTTCCCTTTGCCTGTTCATGGACAGCCAAAGTGGGAAATTATTTCCCTTTGCCCGATTACGTCTATGAATTTAGATAGACTAGTTATTTACCCTGGCTCTACTTTTGAATTTATTTTCCTCATTAAATGTGCACAGAATTATTTACTAGAAGTTAGGTGGAGTGTCAGTGTGCCAATAAAGAAACCAATAAACAATAAAAACATTATAAAAAAAAATGTTTTTAAAGATATTTATTTAAGAAAATTTTCAGACAAATGAAATTGTTTAAAAGCAATTTTGCGGACTTAATGTCACTTTGCTTATTGAGCACATGATTGTATGGTAAAATGAATCCGTTGGACTTATCAGGCAATCGCCATAATATCGTTATCATCAGTATCGATGTCCGATATATTAAAAAAAAATATAATTAATTTTGCTCCTTTTATAAGACATTATCTAAAACAATTGAAACCAACATTTTAAAAATTAAACTAAATAAATTGACAAAATTAAAAAGTTGACAAAAAGAAATCCCCACTTTTTATATATAGTGACGCAAAATGGAGTTCAGGAACGGACATAGGGAACTATTTTCCCACTTGCAAGAATATATTTCAAATAAATCAAAACCACACAAACACAAGGTTTTTGCATTGAATATCATTACCAAGTTACACAGAATATAATAAATTAATACATATTGAACCAAATATCTAGTTACCAGAATCTTTTTTTAAGAAACTATGTACATTTATGTCGCCCATACGTGAAAATCGCGCGAATTTTTCGAAGGTGACATTTATTTGATTCTGACTTTGACACTTGACACTTAAAAGGGTGGGGTTGCCAGTAAAATAATTCTGTCATTATCTAAAATTGTGTTTGTGTAAAAAATATTACATAAATGGTTGCCAATTCAAAAATATTCGGGAATTTAGCTAGATTGGGAGGGTGGGAAAATAGTTCCCTGTGCCCGATTAAGGGTTAAATTAAATCAATAAATATGTTTGACATGTTTGTCTGTGGTATCACAGGTTTTGGAATTAAACACTTTTTAACGAAATCGCGTGCGTGTGTTTACGTTATTAATTTTCTGCGTGCACAGGGATTGTTATCAAAAAAACAAAATTGTACTTTTGAAAACCACTGTCATCCCGCGACCACGACTGCTGCAAAGTATTCGAAACGTCGCGTCGGGAATGAACTATTGTAATATACAGTCCTCGCCAATCTTTATGGCCGCTCTGAATGTAGCCGCATTACGCCGCGCACAACACAAAATCAGGTATCAGCGGGACTTACAAGGGCCGGGGCGGCAGGGCACGCCCACGCGCGTTTTAGTGTGAGTGAGCTATGTTCGTATTGGTTATGAAATGTACGAGGCGCAAGTTCGTATCCACGGCTACTGTCAGAGCGACCATAAAGATTGGCGAGGACTGTACATTGATACACAAAAAAAAATACACAGTCGAATTGAGAGCCTCCTCATTTGATGAGGTCGGTTAAACAATGGTTGTAGGTGAATTCAGCGATATACCCCAAGAACAGCTCTTGGAGTGGATCAAGAATGAAACGACGACGACAGCGGCGTTCGCGGGTTCGATGCCGGTGTTGGCCAGTGTCCTGCTCGCGACCCGCAGGCCTGTGGTGGCGCACCCCCATTATGAGCATAAGGAGGCCAGGTAACGTCGCTTACTAGTCCACCTTTGGACCACGTGTCCCAGGTTCGTTCCTGGGTCGGGCAAGTGTCTTCAGAGGCACTTGCTCTGAGTCTGGGTGTCATTTGTGTTCGTGAATTAGATACTAGCAAACAGACGTTAATCCGTGTGACGGATTTAGAGTACAAAGTGTCACCACCCCATTCCATACTGAGGGTGTAGTAGGAGCCGACGAAAGGAGATGACAAGGCCGATAACCTAGCCGCAAGAGAAGGAAATCCTGATACGAAACCCTGTGCCAACCCATCTGGCCAGCGTGTCTAATTTCCGTAATTTCATGGTTATGCAGAACGATGGATGCGGGCGGCCTAGGACCGGCATTTGTGGAGATCCTTGGGGGAGGCCTATGTCCAGCAATGGACGTCTTTTCGCTGAAATGATGAGGATGATGAATGAGAGGAGACCTGACGCAGGGCTGAGGGGAAAAAGAAGAAGAAAGTGTTTCCCTGGTAGAAATCTCTGTGCCAACCCGTCTGGCCACCTTGGCACAGTAGGCTAATTTCCTGCTGACGCAGTGGTCATTTAGTGGCAAAGTTTTTTTTATACCAGGGACCGCGCCTATGCCGTTTACAAGGTCTACGGAAGGTTCACCCCACACGAGGTTTACCAGGAGTTGAGCAAGCTCAGGGTCACTTATCTGATTGTGGAGACGATGTACTGCTATGGAAGAAGCAGGTATGCATCATAAAACATGTTTACAAAATGAATACTATATAGCCAAGTACAGTCCGCGCCTATCTTTATGGCCGCTCTGAATGTAGCCGCAATACGCGGCGCACAACACAAAATCAGGTATCAGCGGGACGTAGGCGGGGCGGGGAGGCAGGGCACGCCCGCAAGCGCCGTTTTTCACCCGCAAGCGTCCTCGCCACCCGCGTGTTAGTGTGAGTGTGCTACGTTCGTATTGGTTATGAAATGTACGATGCGCAAGTTCGTACCCACGGCTACATTCAGAGCGGCCATAAAGATTGGCGCGGACTGTATAAGGTTCAAAGTCACCCAAAAGGCAATGGAGAGCTATGCTCGGAGTTTCCTTGCGAGATCGAATCAGAAATGAAGAGATACGCAGAAGAAAGTTGGGGTAATTTCCCTCAATTAATTGGAAGAGGCCCGCCTCTGCGGTGGGTCTTTTATAGGCTCAGACGAGACGAATTGTTCTTTGATTTAAATTGCGTATAAATAGCATTACACAATTGATCAATTGAGTTTTTTTTTGTTGTATATATAACGTTAGTCATTTTTTATAAGACTTAGGCTGTTTGTCCACCGCCGCCGTCACAGGATCGTCATTGAGATTATAACGGGCCGAGTTTAAGATGACGCGACGGCGATCGTTTGTCCACCGCGCTGGTATATCGGTGGTTCAGTTAAAATAAAAACCGGCTGGGTCTGTGGAAAAGAACAAACGTATTTTGTATTGCCGGCACATCGGCCCGTCAAAACCGTGCCGAGTTCTAGCGGTCACGCCGAACTACTCGAAACATCGGCGGCCGGGATGACGGCTGCTGTATTTGGTACAACGAAATACAATGACGGCGAGTGTCTTATAGCGCGGCGAGTGTCTTATAGCGCGGCGAGTGACATAAATACAGTTGTATTCTGAAGCGTTTTAAGTTCAACTTAAATTTTTACTGAATTAGTCTCTTCGCCGGCACTCCGTCCGTCGGCGCTGACCCTTAAAGTTACGAATTGTCAACACATTGATAAAAATTATACAATTAAAAGTAATATAGCTAGCATAAAAAACGTTGCATATCTTCGTCAAGCAAAACGTTGCACATCTTCGTGACGCCAAATTGCGTTCCATCCGTAACTTTAAAAATATTTATTTTTTACGTTTGCCTCTTTCAGCCAAGGCTGCTCTTTCAAGGAGATATGGGATGTGGAGAACCCGACTTTAACCGGCAAAGTGTCTGCGTGTCATACTCTCCTGACGGAATCGGCTGACCATTTCTACCCGGTGTTCAGGAACGAACATTACGCCGTCTACAACGTTCACGACTATAGTGTCAGGTAAGGGTTTTTTCAGAAGTTTAAAACATGAAATCTTCAAGACTTGGAGCAAGTGCCTCTGGTGTACATAAAGACATTTTTTCTGTTTGTTTTGGAGGCAATCTTTTATAGGTCCCAGTGGCTGGGGTATTGGGAAGTCCCAGTCGCGAGGAGATGGTATGGTGCGACTGGTGTACCCACTAAAACCTACCACGAATTGTTCATCTCGAGCCGTCTACCGTATGGGTAACTACATATACGTTCCATTTTGGCAGTGGCACATAAAGACACTTGCCGGGCCCCGGAATCGAACCTGGGACCTCGTGATCCAACGAGGTAGTCAATGTATAAGCTATCGTCACTTTGAATGTTGTTTTTAAATAAATAAATAAAACATTACAATAAATAAAGAAAATAAAAAACGACTTCAAAGTAATTAGGGTTGCCGCCGCTAGCTACGGAGGGGCGGCCAGGCAGGCGGGTACGTGTAGAGTCCCACACGTGCCTCTCGGTGGGGTGGGGAGCGTCCAGAGCTCCCCATCAAAGCGTGGGGCACGCGTGGGCCAAGGCCCCATCAGGGTCACGGAGCATGAAACCCGTGGCCCTGTTTCGGGCAGTCGAGGGACACCGTTGGTTTTAGTGGGTAGGTTGGGGCGCAATCACCATCTTTCCGCGCCACGGAGTCCCACATAACCCGGCTGGCGCTTAGCAGTCGGGTATCTTTGAGGATTTAATTATACGCTTTTCAGATCCAATAGAACAGTTTGTTTATGGAATTTGTTGGGCAATATATATATATATATATATTAAATTCTAAATAGGACCGCAAAGTAATAAAAAAGAATAGAATGACAAGCCCTCTGAGTTTCTTGCCAGTTGTTCTCAGCAGTGGTCGCGTTCCGAACTGGTGGTAGACTATATTACTTTGCTTTGTATAAATTTTATTAACATGTTGACAATTTGTAAGTGTCCATTGTGTCGTATGCAAAATAAATGATTTGACTTTGATTAGCAACGTAAAAAAGGTAAGCAAATATAAATAAAGATAAAATAAACTAGTTTAAAAGCCATACTAAAAATTCGACGATATTGCTTGGGATAATTACAACGTCCATGAAAAAATTAAATTAAAAATTTTAATAAACCCCCGACACAATAACCTTTAAAAAGTAAAAAATAAAAATAAATACTTCACGTTGGGGGACCACTCCCACTTATTTATTACCTGACCCCTGGTCAGACAGACAGACAGACACGTGAAACTTATAACACCCCTCTTTTGCGTCGGGGGTTAATAATTGAGTTAGGTACTAATAGTACTCAGGCCACAAACTGCCCACTGCTGAGACGGGCCTCCTCCCATTACAGGGAGGACAATTAGCCTACTGTGCCACACTGGCCAAACGGGTTTTCCTTCACTTACGGCTAGGTTTGTCGGCCTTGGCATTTCCTTTTGTCGACTCTTACGACACCCTCAGGAGGGAATAGGGTGGAGACGCTATGTATTCTAAATCCGTCACCACACGGACAAGGTCAAGGTTGCGTTAGGTAAGCACTTTTAAATAAAGAAGTAATGGACAAATCAGCTTCACTACATAGTATAAAACAAAGTCGCTGTCGTCTGTCCGTCCCTATGTATGCTTAAATCTTTAAAACTACGCAACGGATCTTGAAGCGGGTTTTTGATAGATAGAGTGATTCAAGAGGAAAGTTTATAAGTATAATACATCCATAATATTGTAGAGAAACATACGTAAATTCATGGTTCATCATTGCACCTGTGCGAAGCCGGGGCGGGTCGCTAGTTATGTTATAAAACCATTTTTTTTTCAGGTATATGCCACGCAGCTTCGATACCTGACCCCGGCCATAATTTTCCACTCGCAACACAAGACTGAAAAGAGTGTGAACATAGGTACTACTTAATAAAACTATACTTAAATGTGACTTAATCTTCATGTAATGGAGTCGACATTGCAATAATTTATTTTAGGGATATTGCAATTATATTAAAATAACATAGTCAGTATTACTTATATTTGTACTAGGCATTTGTCTTTCTATGTATATATTTCATCGGAACGTGTGTGTGTCTTTGTTAGCTCTTAACTCCTATATAACTGTGCCGATTTTAATGTAGTTTTGCTAGTTTACAGAATGGCCACTAGATGGTTAAATCACAACAATATATGACGGACTTGTATACTGAAATAATATGACCTTAATGTTTATGTAATAGAGTCTAGATTGCTATAATTGTTTTTAGAAAATATATTTACTTCGAATTTAACATTCCGTGTAAGAGTGTTACGTAGAGTCGACAATGGGAAATGACAAGGCCGGAAAACTAGCCGCCAGAGAAGGAAATCTTGATACAAAACCCGGTGCCAACCCGTCTGGCCAGCGTGGCACAGTAGGCTAATAACCCTCCATGTACAGTCCGCGCAAATCTTTATGGCCGGTCTGAATGTAGTCGTGGGTATGAACTTGCGCATCGTACATTTCATAACCAATACGAACGTAGCTCACTCACACTAAAGGTGATATCGGACGGTTCATTTTTCGTTCATTTTCGCCTTTCATTCGGTAGCTTTCACTCGAAATGATACGTCTGAATTCAAAATGAAACAAAAGTGCCGAATGAATTCATTAATGAACCGATCCAACGATGTTGGATTTTTTCATTCGGCACCTTTCACTCGCACTCGGAATGAACGAAAAATTAACTGTCTGCACATAGAGAGAACGTTCACTCGGATTTTGCCATTTTGTCTCGAGCCCTTTTGGAGACGGACGTCCTGCTGCGTCACGTCAAATTGGCGCCAAAATGGTGTTCAAGTGGAATGAGTAAAGTACGCTGCTGTTTTTGGAGAACTAAGGACAGAACATTACGTGCATATTTTAAAATGAACGGGTGAATGCTTTTTGCCTCACCCGATTAAGTATTTAAAAAAATAACAGATAAATGTTCATTTCTTTGTCATCCCCACAAAGTCGTGTGAACATGGAATGAAAGAAAAATGAAGCATTCACTCGAGTGAAGCGTCTGATATCACCTTTACACGCGGGTGGTGAGGACGCTTGCGGGTGGAAGACATGCCCTGCCTCCCCGCCCCGCGTACGTCCCGCTGATACCTGATTTTGTGTTGTGCGCAGCGTAATGCGGCTACATTCAGAGCGCTTAAAAAGATTGGCGAAGACTGTAGTTGGAGGACGCCCGCAACAGCAGTGGGTCATTTCAAGGCGGAGTAGTAGAGTTGTTTCGGTGACCAAAAAGAAAAAAACCATATTTTTCTGATTTATTCCAGTTTATGGCAGTAGTGACATGGCTCCTTTGTATATTGGTATAGGGGTTTTGTTATATCTTGTATACAGTATTATTATAAAAGTTGTGATTAATAAATTCTTAAATACGCTAGTACACATTGCTACGGCTAGGGCTGCCATCACCTAAATTGCAGCCGGATAAACACGGCAAAAATCCCGATCATTTGGGCAAAATATGTTTTTTCTCCGGACAACACTAAAATTAATTTTTTGTACGAAAAAAATATTCGGGTTATTGTGGATGTATTTTTAACTAAGATTTATATCAATGTATAGCTTGTCTATAAAAAATGGATCTCCTCTGACAACACTTTGCTTTTACTAAACTGTCAGACTTGTTTATACCACCATCATTGTAACCCTTTTATTTAAAAGAGCAACCATGGAGTTTGTTGCCGGCTCTTCTCTGTGGAATAGCATTCCGAACTGGTGGTAACAACTAAATAATTAATTAATTTCTTTTAAATTTTTCTGTGTTAGTTTTTGACTATTTGAAAGCATTCGCATTAATTTATTCGAATAAAAAACATTTTGATTTTGAACATAAGTGCCCGGGTTACTCGCGGTCTCTTTTCAAAATCCCTGCCATGGCCCCCGGACGCCCTTCAAACTAGGACAAATCCGGGAAATTCCGGACGGATGGCAACCCTACTTAGGGTGCGTAAATGTAAATTCTTATTTTTAATAAAGGTATATTCTGTTAAATGTCTTTTCATTTACATGAAGGCTCTTTGCAGAGCAATTGGCATGGTTAAGAAATCCCTGACTACAGATATCGGGGGATAGGCGCCGCGGCCTGCCGGACATCACCACCTCGTCTGGCTGGATGATTGCCCTTTGCTCCTAAAAGTGTTTTCATGAGTACTATCTTATACCTGTCCCATTCAGGTAGTCGATAAACAGGAGGGTGAATGGCAAATGTGAATAGTTAAATTAAGCCCTCTGAGTTTCTTGCCAGTTCTTCTCAGTAGTGGTCGCGTTCCAAACTGGTGGTAAACTAAAATATAATACTTTGCTTGGTATACATTTTATTAATATGTTGACAATTTGTAAGTGGCCATTGTGTGCTATACAAAATACATAAATGATTTGACTTTGACATTGAAGTTAGACATAGAATACATAGTGTCACCACCCCATTCCATCCTAAGTGTGACGTAAAATCACTACCTACATAGTATAAAACAAAGTCGCTGTCGTCTGTATTTCCCTATGTATGCTTAAATATTTAAAACTACGGAACGGATTTTGAAGCGGTTTTTTAATAGATAGAATAATTCAAGAGGTAGGTTTATAAGTTTATTACAATTGCATCCGTGCGAAGCTGGGGCGGGTCGCTAGTCGTAAAATTAAGCTGAAATGATGATGACACCCTGCCCAGCGTAGCATAGTAGGCTCCTTTTATGTAACTGTAGGAGGCCAGACTCCCACTCCCACCACATTGAAACGGAAACGTGATATTTCTAATAATAATTACATCATTTAAACGTTTATGATTTTTAAGCGACCCTTGTTATTGCAGCCCTCAGTGCACACGTTAATGAAATTGAGAAAGGAATCCTAAGGAATTAAAACTATAAAATAAAAATAATAAACATTTATTTAACCAAAGAGACTAGTAGACTTATGCCCAAAACTAATATAGAGGGCAGAACTTTCCCGCCAAAATTACAACTAAAATCTGTCACGTTACTGTACAATAATTCAAAATTAAACGGTATTTTGTCGTACGGGTGTTGCTTTAAAACATGTTGTGTAGCCAAATTCCTCGTATTATTATGGAATATAACATCCATTTCGTGGTTATAAGGTCCATACATTGAAAACATAGGGCTATGAAATGGCGGTCGTTTACCAAATATTTGATCCAATTTGGTGAACACATTTATGATTTCGTGTTGACGCATTTCGGTTAAGTTCTTGGATGAGAGCACGTGGCCAATGTTGGACCAACTTATGAAGCAGTACTTGGCGTTGTCTTCTGGACATAGTGGGACGATTTTCGTGATTTCACTCGGTACTGGGTCTTGGCCTGAAATTTAAAGAACATTTAAGGCAAATCCCGCTTCTGGACTGTAAGTACATAAAGAATAAATATACTTTTATGGTCTTCACTTGTAGCAACTACATCTTGTTGTTTCACGGGATCGATTCCGGGGTCGGATAAGTGTCTTTGTTTAAGCGAGACATACTTTTTCTAGGTCTGGGCGTGTTTGTGCTCGTGTATTATACGTTTTAAGCCCTCGCAAATAAGGCCGATGGGACTTCTTCCCACTAAGGAAAGGCCATAAGTTATTAGTACCAAATACAGTCAAAACATTTGTCTTACCTCTAAACAAGTTGTAGGTCGCCATACTAATAAAAGCGACGTCAGATTTTCCATCAACCAACGATTTCAATGCTTCGCCTTCACCAGCCTCATAACATTTCTTCCCATCCAACCCAGGCGCGCATATCTCCGCAAAATACTCATCGGTGAATTGTTTACAACTAATTTTCTCCCTGGCAGTAATGTAACTTTTTACGGAATGCCACGCGACGCCATCGTAGCGCGGGAACGCGGCACGATTCCCCCGCAAATCCGCCATCTTTGTTATTTTAGCGTTTGTGTTCACATAGGCTAGTACGGTGTTCATGTTTTCGGCGATTGGTGTGATTTCGTGTAATAGAGGCTGTAGTGGGTAGTCTCTGTGAAAAAGAGAATTGTGATAATTGACACCAAAATATCGTGGCAAAGTGACTTTCGAAACACACTGTTTGGTAGAATAGAAAGAAAAATGTATGGGATTGACATAGATCGTTTCTATTCCATACATATTATGTATCTTTCTATTCTTCCAAAGCATTCTTCCATTGCACATGCACAGAACCGACATGCCTCTGACTCTGTTGAAAAGGTGAGCATGACATCATCATCTTCCAGTCCTTGACTCACCCTAGGTGGAGTCGGTATACCATGGGTGCAACAGTTGGCATGAGGGTACACCGCTGGAGTTTTAGTGGGTAACCAGGGTGCGACCAGTGTCCTGGGTCTAACTTTGCATTTTTTACAATGTTTGTCGGTCTCTCTGTCTGTTTGTTTCGGCTAACCTCTGAAATGGCTGGACCAATTTTGACGGGACAGTAGATAGCTGATGTAATAAGGAGTAACTTAGACGACTTTTATTGATACCCTTACCCCGCTTTTCGTGAGCCCATGGTTGGGTTCATTAAATCATTTTTCTATTCTATAATTTTTTTACCGCCTCGTTGGTCTAGGGGTTGGATGCGCAGCTTTTGGATCGCGGGTCCCCGGTTTGATTCCAGGGTCGAGCAAGTGTCTTTGAGTAAACCGGGGTCACTTGCTCTGAGTCTGGGTGTCTTTTGTGTTAGTGAATTACATGTTTGTAACCTGCCTCACAATACAGGCCTAGTGCAGGGGATTCGGTTAAAAAAAGCACGTACCTCAATGCAGTGACCAGCCAGTCGCTGCCAGCTACCACAGCATCAGCGTCTCCAGAAGCCACCGCCCCAAGACAACTGCGCGTGTCATCCCGGATGGTACACTGAAGGGGCGGTGCGATACCGTATACTGCTCCACCTTCGCTGAGCCACTCGCATTTGTTCTTTGCCAGTATGGATGTGGTGCAGAGAGTGATATGTCTGTAATAATTTCGTTTAATTTATCGTCATTATTCGTGTGGTAACGGATTTAGAATACACAAAGTCACCAACCCATACCATCTTGAGGGTGGCGTAAGAGGCGACATAAATAACGCCAGAGGCAGATGACCTAGCCCCCAGATAAGGAACACTTGATACAAACCCTGTGCCAACCCGTCTTGCCAGCGTGGCACAGTCAGTAGGCTAATTTCCCTCCATGAATTTGGAGGAGGCCCGACCCAGAGTGGGTGGGTCATTTATGGGCTGAAACGACAATCGTCATTATCATTCTTTCTTGCCGGCTCTTTGTGAAACTGATTTTACTTGTCAAAAGAGCTCTAATGAGCAGACTTGATTAATTGGGTTTGGATTTTGAATACAGCCAAGAGAAGTCTTCTGATGGACGTATGTTGACGTATGAATCAGCAGTGGGTTTATGGTAGCAGTTGTACACTGCTACCATAAACCCACTGCTGATGCGGACATCCTCCAGTACTAATTTATGGGCTGAAACGACAATCGTCATTATCATTCTTTCTTGCCGGCTCTTTGTGAAACTGATTTTACTTGTCAAAAGAGCTCTAATGAGCAGACTTGATTAAATGAGTTTTGATTTTGATTACAGCCAGGAGAAGTCTTCTGATGGACATACAACTGCTACCATAAACCCACTGCTGATTCGCACCTCCTCCAGTTATATGGAGGGCAATTTAGGCTACTGTCAGATGGGTTCGCGCAGGGTTTCATATCAAGTTTTGCTTCTCTTGCGGCCAGGTTTTCAGCCGTGTCATTTTCATTTCTCCGCTCTTACACCCTGAGGATGGATTGTGGTGGTGGTGACTCCAAAGAAGGTGGAAAGTTACCTTGGTGGATCACATCCGGTTTGACTGTAAGCTTCTCTGAAGCCCTGAGCCCTTGCCAAGAAGTCGAGGGGTGCTTGAGCCGGATGCAGTGGTTCCGGGAGCGCCTGGTTCACTTCCAGCAATGCTATTAAGGCCCCGTGCCAATGCTTGTCTACCACCACTGAGCTGTTAGTCAGAGACTGAGCTAGCGTGGTGACTGCTTCCACGGCTTTTCTGAAAACATCACATCGATTGGTTTAGAATAGGAAAAAACATTGTTTCTTCTCGTTTTTCAGAAAAAAAACTATTTTTTTTTTGACTGCCTCGTTGGTCTAGTGTTTAGATGTGCCGCCTTTGGATCAACGGGTCCCGGGTTCGATTCCGGGGTCGGCCAAGTGTCTTTGTCTAAACCAGAGGCACAGGCTCGGAGTCTGGGTGTCATTTCTATCTATAATATGTATGTATTTACAAAAAAAATAAATATAAGTAGTTTATCATCCATCTCGTTACCATAACACAGGCATTAAGTTGCTTAGCTTGGGAAGAGATGGCGTTGTGTGAAATGTCCAAGGATATTTATTTATTTATTTTATTTTATTTATTATTTTTTTAAACGAAGCTCTGGTGAATGAAATGATAACCTGTATTGCGGGGGCTGTTTCCAACATGTAATTCACGAATACAAGTGACACCCAGACTCAGAGCAAGTGCCTCTGGTTTAGACAAAGACACTTGCCCGACCCGAGAATTGAGCCCGGGACCCGTTGAACCAAAGGCCGCACACCTAACCCCAAGACCAACCAATTATGGCGTTCAGTGTGGTGAAGGATGTAGAATACATAGTGTCACCATCCCATTCCATCCGGAGGTGTCGTAAGAGCAGACAAAAGGAAATGACAAGGCCGTAAGAGAAGGAAAACTTGCTAAGAAACCCTGTGCCAATCCGTCTGGCCAGCGTGGCACAGTGGGGTAATTACCCCCCATTTCATTGGAGAATACTGTTTCTTCCTTGCGACACGCTCAGGATGGTATGGGTGGGTGACATTTAGTATTCTAAATCCCCACGGAACTAGTAGTATTATAACAATAATGTGGCTCTTACCGTTTAGCAACTATGACGTTCCAGGGTCGACTTAGCCAGAGGCAAGGCTCGTCATCCATACTTCTCCAAGTTCCATCTCGGCACAGGAACGCGAAGTTGTCCCTTACCGTTGAGGTATTCACTTTCAGCTGTTAGAAAGGGATGACGCATATTTTATTAGTTGCTACCAATGGTTGCTACTATAGAAGGCCGTTCCGAAATCCTCGCGTGGCTAAGGGTCAGCGGGCGCTATCGGAGTGGCGGCGAAGAGGCTTTTTCAGTAACAATTTAATTTGAACCTAAAACGCTTCACAATACAACTGTATTTGGTACAACGAAATACTATGACGGCGAGCGACGCGCGGCGAGCGTATTCTAAATACAGTCGTATTCTGAAGCGCTTTAGGTTGAAATTAAATTGCTACTGAAAAAGCCTCTTCGCCGCCACTCCGATAGTGCGCGCTGACCCTTAGAGATGGTAAACTCATATGGAACTTTATTTACGTAGGTTTTATAACAAAACTCTTATGAATCGTCATATTTAAAATTACCAATATCATCTTACGGCCCCTAAGCTGTCCAACGATAGGTGGTAGTCTCCATACACCCCTATCGGTCGTCATAAATAACTACATTGACACCTTTCATACACAATTCCTCAATCCTTACCAACTCTTACAATCCATTATCTCTTTTCATCTCCCATTTCCCTCTCATCCATTTCGATGTGACTGTAGGGATTTAGTTATCGGCTGAAACGGTACACGAGAGCATATATTACCTCGAAAAACTTAGCCACATCGTCCAACTCCCCCCAAGATACGTCGCCAGCCCCCTCCTGGAGGCAGTTTAACGACCCAGCGTCACCCCAGTAGGGGTCTGTAGTGGAACACTGGGTTGACCCACACGCGGCGCACAGCGATGGATATTTGCGTTCTAAACACGAAAATAACAATGTTTTAGGAACACACAATTTATAACGTCACTAACCCATACTTTCCTGAGGGTGTACCACCAAGAGAAGGGAAGCTTGTTACAAACCCTATAACAACCCGTCTTGCCAGTGTGGTACAGTAGGCTAATTTCTTGCCATGAACTTTCACATACGCCTTGTAGTCGATTTCGGTTTTTCCAAATTAATATAAATTACTATAGCGCCGTCCCGAAAGACATTACACAATTTTTTTTCTTCAACTTCCTTCCGTGTGCTCATGCGCAACACTTTTGTTGAAAGTCATCACAGGGTCAAACGCATAGTTTACGATTCTTTAAAGGACATACAGACAAACATTTATTTTTATTTAGACTAATCATCTTCAGCCAAAGGGCGTCCACTGCTGGACCTAGGCCTCCCCCAAGGACTTCCACAGAGGCCGGTCCTGGGCTGCCCGCATCCATCCATCCATCGGTCCTGCGATCTATGTGCCCTGCCCACTGCCACTTAAGTTTGGCAATCCCGTGGGCTATGACGGTGAACCTGGTTTGCCTGCGTATTTTGAGGAGATCCTCTTCTTCTTCTGATTCGATCTCCCAGGGAAACTCCGAGCATAGCCCTCTCCATTGCCCTTTGGTATAAATATCATCATCATCATTTCAGCCAAAAGACATCCACTGCTGGACATAGGCCTTCCCCAAAGATTTCCACAAAGGCCGGTCCTGGGCCGCCCGCATCCATCGTTTTCCGGCGACCTTAATCAGGTCATCGGTCCACCGTGTGGGAGGCCTACCAGCACTGCGCTTGGTATAAATATAAAGGAGTGGAATTTGTCAAGATGTTTGCTGGCTACGATAATACTAGTTACTCACTAAGACGTGCGTCCTCGACCTTATCCGGTACCCAAGGCCCAGCTTTGCATGCTTTGCCATAGAAATCTGCAAGATCCTTCAAATGGTTCTCCGTGTATGAAAGATTCGGGTCGCAGGAGCGTTCCAGAACTAATGATTCCAGGTACTGTAATGAAAGTTAAAGACACGGGTTTTTGTTAAATACATACTTTAATAAATAAATATCCTTGGACATTTCACACAACGCCATCTCGTCCCAAGCTAAGCAACTTAATGCTTGTGTTATGGTAACGAGATGGATGATAAACTACTTATATATATTTTTTTTTTGTAAATACAGTGCCTCTGGTTTAGACAAAGACACTTGCCCGACCCCGGAATCGAACCCGGGACCCGTTGATCCAAAGGCGGCACATCTAACCACTACTACTCAGCCTATAGATGACCCGCTGCTGTGTCGTACCTCCTCCACTTACATTTGACGACACGGTTGGCGCAGCGGTTGAGCGATCGACTGCTGCGCAGCATGTCGCGGGTTCGATTCCCCGCACGGAAGAAATATTTGTACGACCTACAAGTATTTGTTCCGGGTCTGGGTATTTTCTATATATAATACTAGTGGCCCGCCCCGGCTTCGCCCGTGCAAAGCGGGGGTGGGTTATACATATAAAGCTTCCTCTTGAATCACTATCTATTTAAAAAAACCGTATCAACATCCGTTGCGTAGTTTTAAAGATTTAAGCATACATAGGGACGGACAGACGACAGCGACTTTGTTTTATAATATGTAGTGATGTATGTATTTACAAAAAAAATATGTATATAAGTAGTTTATCATCCATCTCGTTACCATAACACAAGCATTAAGTTGCTTAGCTTGGGACGAGATGGCGTTGTGTGAAATGTCCAAGGATATTTATTTATATTATTCACTATTTCGATTTTAAATTTCAATATTTAATTTAAGTGTTCAATTTTTTATGTGTAATATTCGCGAAATCCATTATCATAATATATTTTTTTTATTCTATTCTAAGCCTGTCAATTGATGGGTAAGTCGGCTGTCATTATGGGCTGAGTTGATGAACTATAAAATTAAGAACTTACCCCGGATAGCGTATCACTAAGTGGCCTTATGTCATCTAAACCCACCCCCGGATGGCACAGGGTGCTGTTCTTCAGAACCCCTCGCAGATTTGAGGAGCTGTCCGGTAGAATACGCCTACTGACGACTGCAACTATATTCCTTGAGAACGGTCCTGGGAATAGGCAAATGAAACATTTTATGCAAATGTACAGTCCTCGCCAATCATTATGACCGCTCTGAATGTAGCCTTGGGTACGAACTTGCGCATCTTACATTTCATAACCAATACGAACGTAGCTCACTCACACTAACACGAGGGTGCCCTGCCTCCCCGCCCCACGTACGGACGTACGTTGATTTGTGTTGTGCGCAGCGTAATGCGGCTACCATTCAGAGCGGCCATAAAGATTGGCGAGAACTGTAAGCCTGATGATAGTGTAGCGAACAGCATGCTACATACTTTACACAATTTACCCGGAAAATCGGAACTAATAACATCAAGAAATATCGCGTACAAATGCGAGAATCACGAAAAAAGTCCTACACCGCGGTAGCGAAGTTTCAAGAGCAATTCGCACAGTTAAGAATTCCCCGACTACAACTATCGGGGGGATAGAAGCTGCTATCCGTGCCAGACATACCACCTCGTCTGGCTGGATGATCATCCCTTTGCGCCTAGGATACAGAGAATACACTATATTGGCTGAAATTATGAATGATTTGTGGCGCCATAATAGAATGCCTCCTCGCGAACCTGTGACTATACCGCTGGGGTTTTAGTGGGTAGTCGAGTATTCCGGAGTCCCACATACCGCGGACCCCACTCCCGAGGGGGAGCGGTATGCATTGAGTATTTACCCAGGGTAACAAAAAAAAGAATGCCAGCACGATCATTGTACTTACTAGGTCTCAGTCTTATTTCGTTGGTGACTAGAACATCGATGTTCGCCCATTGTGCAGCCACCAGATCCTCTGGACTGAAGACACCAAAATCAACAGTACCCTTGCTGATGCGGCGAAGGCAGTCCAACCTGGCAAATAAAATATAATATATAATTTTTTTTCACCGTCTTAAATGCTTTTGACCTTTTACAACACGCGTTTTCCCAGCGTGCCATGGGGATGTGTAATATTCTGCCCCACCCCCACACGGGGAAAATTTACTCATTTAATCAAACTCTTTTGACATGTCTAACAATAAAATAAAATTGTAAGTTTTCCACTGCCTCTGCGTTTATTTAGTCCGCTCTTGTCACAGCCTCAGGACATTAGGTGTGATGACGGTTTAGAATACCCAATGTCACCAAACCATTCTACCCCAGTAGTGTAAAGAAACCCGAATTCCTCGCCAAGGAAAATCATTACAAAACAAGAATGATCCGCTATATTTAAAAACATTCCAATTTCAATAGAGAGGATGGTTGGCAAGTTGGTTACACTCATCTGCAAGACCTCTGGACACCGTGAGCGATTTCTGCGTGCACAGGGAACGTTATCAATAAAACAAAATTACAGGCGGTACAGTAGATTTAAGGTGGATGCTCCAGGGTAGCCCGCGAAATTCAAATTTTCTTACGTTTTTTGCAATTTGCAGGGCAGTGCTAGGTTGTATGATGATGAACATTTGTTCGCGGCTGTAAGACGTATGTAGACTTTGACGCTGAAAAAGTTTTCCTTGCACCTTTATGAGCTTGGAGGGTTGTATTGATGATTTTGATGATTATAATTCTATAACTACTTACGTCTTACAGCCGCGAATAACATTTTAATCAACATACAACCTAGCGCTGACCTGCAAATTGCAAAAAACGTAAGAAAATTTGAATTTCGCGGGCTACCCTGGAACATTCACCTTAACTGTTTCTTTGTACTTTTGAAGACAACTGTCATCTATTCTCTCCCGTGACCACGACTGCGGCAAAGCATTCGAAACGTCGGGAATTAAGATAAGTAATATATACACGCGATACAATATGGTAATCTTTATTTAAATGTAATTGGAGGTGTGTGTCCCGATATTTCACTTTGCATTGCAGACGAATAGTGATTGTATGTGGCAATAGGTACAAAGCTCCCATCGTGCACTATGGTGGTTGCAAGTCGATAATTAAAAGGGTGTAAAAGATAAAAACGTGAGACTATCATTGGGCTAATATGGTCTGGATTGTTCTAGAAATTCCTGGAGTGATCTAGAAAGTTCTAAAATGTATGCCTAAATCCTGATCGATTTAGGATGTTCTAGAAAATTCCAGAATGATCTGGAAAGTTCTAAAATCTACGTTTAGTAGATGATGAATCAGCGTTGGGTATTCACAGTTAGATTGAATTTAAAATTTGATCATTTTTTGCATTAGAACGCCAAGATTCGAAGATAGCCTACATCGTACTTGCGAAGGTTACAAAATAATTTGCACGGATAATAAAAATATAACTGATTCGCTTGGCTGGAGTTTGCATTTACACGTATTTAGAACAACACAAACTCAAAAACTGGTTAGATGGTAAATTTAATATTTTATTTTATTGTTGGATTGTCAAAAGAGCTATAATGAGCCAACTTGATTGAATAAGTTTTGAATTTGAAATGTGGGTTTCATCACAAACTTTCTATTAATCATGTTAAAAACAACCATCAACATCTTTAGGTCTTGTCCTACGCTAGGTGGTAGTCTCCATCTTTTTTCCAGTTGCCCGGGAGGCCGGGGTTATAAAACCTACATGAATAAAGTTTGTGAATTGAAAATAATATTTACGAAATATAATATACCTGTCTGTTCCTATAACACACTCGACACCCGACTTCTCTTCATCAAGGACAGGGCAGTATTTGGGGCCCCTCTTGTAAGACCCCTTTCCTTCAACTATACAGAGACGCACTGAAAAGAAAAAAATAAATATGTACGTATTCATTGGTTTGAGAGATTTTGTTAAAACTAAACCCATAGACTAGCTATATCCTGTATCGCGGGGACAGTTTCATCATCATCATTTCAGCCGAAAGACGTCCTTAAGACATAGACCTCCCCCAAGGATTTCCACAAAGCCGGTCCCCCCCCTTTTTTTTTCGGCGACCTTAACCAGGGCATCGATCCACCGTGTGGGACGGTTACCAGCACTGCGCTTTCCGGAACGCGGTCGCCACTCGAGGACTTTTCTGCCCCATCGGACGTCGGTCCTACGCTATGCGCCCTGCCCACTGCCACTTAAGTTTGGCAATCCTGTGGGCTATGTCAGTGACCCTGGTTTGCCTGCGTATCTCCTCATTTCCGATTCGATTTCGCACTCTCCGAGCATAGCCCTCTCCATTGCCCATTGGGACAGTTTACAAACATGAAATTCGTGAACACAAATGACACCAAAGTAACCATTCAATTAAATAGGACCGCAAAGTAAGAAAGAAAAAATTACAAGTCCTCTGAGTGTTTTGCCAGATCTTTCGTCACATTTCGAACTGGTGGTAAACTTTAAGCCGAACGACCAGCCGCCAGCTAAATGAAGTAAGTTTAGTTTAGCTTGCATAGTTGAGCCAGTTTTTCTTACATGTGCGTCCAAACAATTGCATTTAAAAACTGGCTCAACTATGCGACCTAAACTAAACTAACTTATTTTAGCTGGCGGTGGACGTTCGGCTTTATTGCTTTGCATTGTATATCAATAAAACAAAATTATAGGCGGTAGATTTTAACTGTTTCTTTGTACTTTTGAAGACACCTGTCATCTAGTCTCTCCTGCGATCACGACTGCTGCAAAGCATTCGAAACGTCGGGAATTAAATAATAATAGACACGCGATAAATCCGTTAAAAAGTGTTTAATTTCAATGTGTAATAATCGCGAAAACCTAAGAAATTATTATTGTATTGTGTGTTGAGAATTTGTAATTGTCCATTGTGTCTTAGACAAAATAAATGCTTTGACTTTTCCCCAGTGCCTCTGGTTTATAAAAAGACACATGTCTGATCGGAAATCGAACCAGTGACTTATGATCCAAAGGCGGATCAGCTAACACCTAGACTAACAATCCAATGTAGGTTTGAGATGATCTGCGTAGTAATTATAGAAGGTAAACGTTAGCAACAAAAACCTGCTGTACACTGATGATCCATTGTATCAAATCGGGTCAAGATTATGTCAAGTTGTAGGCGATTATTAATAGCTTGAAGTTAAGTAGGTAGTTACTTGGTTCAAGTTAATAGTGTGATTGAGAATAAAGGAGTAAACACACAATCAAAATGTGTTTATACAGGGTGTCCCAAAAATAGCACGCCACAGCGACATTGGAAGTAGGCTTGGCATTGGAAGTACATGTGTAACGACATACTCAGGTTAAGAAATAATAGTTACTATGTAAATTGCATACATGCAATATCATTTATTCCATAAACACTAACTTATGTAATATGTACTTACATAAACACTAACTTAAGTAATAAAACAAGACTAAAAATACGAAATAACCTAAAACTTAAATACTAAAATATATTATTTAAAGGAGTCCCTTTAGGCAAGGTTCCGAAGATACTGGCAGCGTTCCCCCTTTGAATCGCTAGACTGATTCTTTGTCCGAGGTAGCTACCAGCTCTTCGGTCTCCTGTGATGTCGACTAACCTTTTTGCTATTTCCTTAAAAAGGCTTATAGCGCTAGGACCCCACGGACCAAGGGTCTCGACACCGAATGGGACAAATCCATATTCGGAGCCTAGACCCCTGTATTTGTATAATTTATAGTTACTATGTTAAAAAAATACACAAAATAATGAATGTATTTCCTAAGCATTTCGCTTCTTCCTGTGTAACCGAAACACCTTGTACAAATAAGGTCGTTATTTCTCAACAGTGACTTCAAATCATTCTTGCATGGGCGAGGACGTCTTCCAAATAGTAAGGTCACGCGCGAAACACTTTAAAAATCTAAAACTGGTTTTCGCCGCGCCTTTCTAGCATTAATAAAGATTTATTTATTCTTATCTATTTATTATTTAATGTTATTGTTTATTTATTATCTAAGCTTGGCGGTAGGATCTAATAGTTCGCCCGGATAGCTACCACCCTCACATCAAGTCGGCCAAGCAGTTGTACTGTGTTTCGTCGAGTGTACGTGAGACCTGGTGCCCGACCGGGCATTTAGCATGTTCGTCGCTACAAAGTCAATAAAACCCAGCTCGCTTGGTGGTAGGATCTAATGGTCCGCCCGGCTAGCTACCATCCGGCACCAAGCAGTTTTACTGTGTTCCGTCGTGTGTATTTGAGATCCACTGCCCGACAGGGCATTTTCCGTAATTGCCTGCTCCATCTTAGACCCTGGCGTTTCTTTCCATCACGCAAAGTCACTTATATATGGAAAACAATAGTTCTGCTCTGGGTATAACCTGGGATGTTCTATAACTCGCGGGGCGTCGTTTGTTGAGGACAGGCAGGATTTACCTCGTGTGTCATTACAGTTAATTGTTTGTGTAACAGACTGACAACGTGAATAGACAAGGAAAACTCGGGGTGCCCGATGGGGCTGCCGCCTGCGGAACACGGTAGCAACGTACGCGGTACCCGTGGTCTGCCGCGTGAGGGCGGGTGTTGGCGCAAGGCGGGTTGGGATGTTCTATAACTATCTACTAAAACTCAGCCCATAGATGACCCACTACTAAATCAGGCCTCCTCTACTTACATGGGGGGTAATTAGCCTACTGTGCCACGCTCCGTGCCGTCTCGGAGCTTGGAACTCCACCAAACGAGGCGACCAAGGCCCGCATGCTCTCCCATCGGGTCCGAACCCCGTGGCCCTGGTTCGGACCGTCGAGGATCGCCGTCGGTTTTAGTGGGAAGGTCGGGGCGCAATTTAGCATCGTTACGCGCCCCGGAGTCCCGCATAACCCGACCAGCGCCAACGGCTGATCGCCGACGTGAAAATAAGTGTTTCTTATCAAGGTTTCTATTGGGGATACGTTTTCGGCTTTGTCATTTCCATTTGTCGGCTCTTACGACACCCTCAGGATAGAATGGGAACGCCCCCGCTCATCGGAGTGATTAGTTCCCGAGTTGGTTAGTGGTTTTAGACCACTCGACTCACACTACAACCGAGTTGAGATATGACCCGTACAATCACGGGAGCAGAACACGGGTAGGGACACCCGGTTCTTACGCAATGTCCGGATGGAGCTATGCTCCCCCCTCTAAGCCACTGTCGAATGGATCGTTTATGAAGTTTCCCAAACGACAGATGGACACGCAGACAAATGGTAGGTTTTAGTGGGTAAACCGCAGTGCCGGATTAACCAACCACGTAGCAAGAGTAACGTACTGAGTATTGACGTATTGAGTATTGACGTATTCAACGTATTGAATTGTATTTTTACCCATATATACTTAAGAACCCATCAAAGGCTCTTTGAAAGAATTTGCTACGCGCCCCGCGCTTGCTTAATCCGGCACTGGTAAACCGGTCGTAATCACTATCTTCATCGCGACCGGTGCTCCCACATTCGCCAGACCCGTCCCCCGGCCTATAAAAGGTTTCCCCCACTAACTACTTATAAAAAGGATGAAATGGGGTGGTGACACAATGTATTCTAAATCCGTCACCCACAGATAGCCTCTTAGCAACTCAGGAGTTATTTGTTGAGGACAAACAGGATTTACCTCGTGTGTCATTACAGTTAATTGTTTGTGTAAGCATTTAATATGCGAACTAGATCATTGGCAAGTTTATACTCTCAGACAAGGAAAACCGTATAACTATATGAATAAGTATCTAAACTCGGAAAAACAAGTTGATTTTCTGCATAGTTTAATTCATCATCATCATCATCATCAGCCCACATTAGTCCACTGCTGGACATAGGCCTCCCCTAAAGAGCGCCATAGCGCCCTGTCTTCAGCTTGACGCATCCAGCTGCTGCCCGCAACCTTTCGCAGATCGTCGCTCCATCTAGCAGAGGGCCTTCCCACACTACGCTTGCCGATAGTTTAATTACCTACTACTAATACCCAGCCTATAAATGACCCACAGCTGAATCAGGCGTGCTCCTATTTCGCCTATTGTGTACTAACCTAATGGCAATAGAAGGAAAACTTAAAGTATGGAAGGCAAAACGTTCCAAGAGATATGAAGGTTAAAAATAATATTGTAAAAATACATAACATTATTGTCATGAACATATTACGAGATTCTGAGACATTATCATATTTCCAAATCAAATAGGAATAGTATACTTACTCCTACAAAAGCTCTGAAGTCGCTCAAGCTTATTAAGGTGAATGTTCCAGGGTAGCCCGCGAAATTCAAATTTTCTTACGTTTTTTGCAATTTGCAGGTCAGTGCTAGGATGTAACTATGTTGATTAAAATGTTATTCGCGGCTGTAAGACGTATGTAGTTATAGAATTATAATCATCAAAATCATTATTAAAACCCTCCAAGCTCATAGAGGTGCAAGAAAAACTTTTTCAAGCTCTAAGTCATTCTTGCACCTTTATGAGCTTGGAGGGTTGTATTGATGAGTTTGATGATTATAACTCTGTAACTACATACGTCTTACAGCCGCGAATAACATTTAAATCAACATACAACCTAGCACTGACCTGCAAATTGCAAAAAAGGTAAGAAAATTTGAATTTCGCGGGCTACCCTGGAACATTCACCATAAGCTGCGTATATGCTAGACGAACAGAGCACGAGCGCGCTTCGAGTGTTCGGCTCGTACTCGACCGTTGTCGGTTTTCTGACGAACACAAAGGGATTTGCGTAGTGCGTAGTGTTCGAGGAGAGTGATTGTTGTAGGCTCGTTGCACGTCCACACTTGACACTGCGAGCGACCCGCTCGGCTGGCGCTCCGTTCGTACTCGGTTCGTCTAGCGTATACGCAGCTATAAGTTGGTCCTCAGTAACATCAAAGACCTGGTTAAGATCGCCGGAAAGCAGTGGATGCGGGCGGCCCAGGACCGGCCTTTGTGGAAATCCTTGGGGGAGGCCTATGTCCAGCAGTGGACGTCTTTTGGCTGAAATGATGATGATGATGATGATGAACATCAAAGCAGCTGGCGTCAGCATAGTCATATAGCATGGATTGAAATGAGTAATGAAATTCCGTAATAAACAAGTAAAATACAAATTTTAATTGTGACCGCAAAATCCAGGATCTTCAATCACATTTGCCTTATTATCCTCATTTAGCTCATTATTCTTATGTATTACTAATCAGCTGTATGGTCACGGGTTTTTAATATACCGTGTCACCATCGCATTCCATCCTGAGGGCTTCGTGAGAGCCGACTAAAGGATGAAACCTTAAGCTTACCCGTCTGGCCAGCATGGCACAGTAGGCTGGCAATGGATCCAACTTAATTGAATAGATTTTTGGTTTTCATTATGATATGTACTTAACGACCCGTCTCGGCTATGCACTGGTATTAAATTGTAGTAATCATTTGTCGTAAGAGGCGACTAAAAGAACGCAAGAGGCAGATCACCTAGCCGAAAGAAAAAACTTGATACAAACCCTGTGCCAACCCGTCTTGCCAGCGTGGCACAGTAGGTTGATTTCCCTCCAAGAATTTGGAGGAGGCCCGACTCATTAGTGGGTCATTTATGGACTGAAATGAGACACACACACACATTGTCTCGTTATACTACGAACTACCGAGTTTCTTACCGGCTCTTCTCTGCAGAGCTGCATTCCGAACCGGTAGTTTCAGTATAAATGTGGGTGGACATAAGGGTTGTGGGAGATCAAAAGAGAATATAAAGAAGAGAAAAGGAATTGTGTATGAAAGGTGTGAATGTAGATATGACGACTGATAGGTGTGTGTGGAGTCTACCACCTAGCCTGGGACAGGGGCCGTAAGATGATATTGAATTCCCGACGTTTTCTACGACAAATCCGTAAACACAAAAAATCTAAAATAATAATAATAATAATATTGGTAATTTTAAACATCGAGTTCTGTGATACAACCTACGTAAATAAAGTTCCTTTTGAGTTCCATCTCAACCCGTTTACGACCGTTATGAAACCACAAGGGAAAATGCGACAGTCAATTTTTAATTTCTCATGCTTAGTTCGTAAAGGTTGGCGCGGTATTTCCCACGCGTACGCGCATCGGGGATTTTCGTTGCGTCATCCGGTCAATAAGCTTTATTTATTTACTAGCGACCCGCCCCAGCTTTGCACGAACCTCTAAATGTATCAGTGTTTCTTTTTATTAATACGCATGTATTATAGTTACATATAAACTTCCTCTTGATCTTGAGCTTCAAAATCCGTTGCGTAGTTTAAAAGATTTACGCATACATAGAGACGGACAGACGACAGCGACTCTGTTTTATACTATGTAATAATGATACGAGACTTTTAGAACGGGCTTAGAATATATGTCTCCGCACCATTCCATCCTGAGGGTGGCGTAAGAACCGACAAAAGGAAATGACAAAGCTTTAAACTTAGCCGCAAGAGAAGGAAAACCCGTCTGACTAGCGTGGCACAGAAGGCTCATTACCCTCCATGTATCTGGAAGAGGCCCGACTCAGCAGTGGTTCATTTAAAGGCTAAACTAAATAGTAGTATAAGAGACTTATGTACCACAATTTTTAACACCACAAAAGAAGCGAGCAAAATTAGAAGTCTATTTATTAAAGTTGGGCCATGTCAAATATTTTGACACGTCAAGAGACAATTATCATTTACCACCGGTGGTCCGCTCTACAGAGAAGAGCCGACAAGAAACTCTGTAGTTCGACTGCCTCGTTGGTCTAGTGGTTAGATGTGCCGCCTTTGGATCAATGGGTCCCGGGTTCGATTCCGGGGTCGAGCAAGTGTCTTTGTCTAAACCAGAGGCACTGGCTCAGAGTCTGGGTGTCATCTATCTATAATTTGTATTTATTTACAAAAAAAAAAATTATATAAGTAGTTTATCATCCATCTCGTTACCATAACACAAGCATTAAGTTGCTTAGCTTGGGACGAGATGGCGTTGTGTGAAATGTCCAAGGATATTTATTTATTTAGTTTAGTATCCAACCAACTGCACTTTAGTATCCCCCGTTAATAATATAACAGGCAACTTGCTTCGTTATGCAGATAATTAAGAAACATCTCAACAAGTATGAATTAAAGAAAAAAAGGTTACAAATAGTTAACTAAAAAAAGATGTTGAAGCTCCGGTCCGCCGACCTTGAAACGGTTGGCCTCTCGTGATTAATATAAAACGAGTTGATACAATGCATAATTTTCCCTGTACAGCACTGCACAAAGGACCGAGTCGTTATAAAAATATAACCCTAAAAGATGTACAGTGTTAAAAACGAAACCCCTGCACTAGATGTAACCTGTATCACTCGGGCAATTTACAAACATGTAATTCACGAACAAAAATGACACCCAGACTCAGAGCAAGTGCCTCTGGTTTACACAAAGACACTTGCCCGACCCCGGAATCGAACCCGGGACCCGTTGGCGCACCTAACCCCTAGACCAACAACAATATTCAAGAAATGAGTAATTATTTATTAATCATCTAAACTTGTGGCTTTTAGGGCCGCAGGCCGCGCGGCCTGGCCGCATAATGCGCGGATTGGTCGCGGCGGCCAATAGGCTGCGTATGTGACGCGATGTTTTTCGTTGGCCGCGCGACCAAAATTTGGCCGCGCGGCCTGGCCGCGTAATGCGCGCGGCTATATACATCGTAGAAGAATTAGTTGGCCGCAGCGACTTGGCCGCGCGGCCTGGCCGCATAATGCGCAGAGGCCCTTAGTACCTACTTTAACCATGATTATTTAGATAATCTAATAAAGTCTCTTCTTTCTTATATTCATGGCAATCGGTCAAATAACTCTACCATTTGTTCCATTCCAGCATGGAGTTTCATATAATTTCAATAAAATGATACAAAATAATAGCTACATAATCGATTTAAAAAAGGAAGAGGTTATCTATTCATCGGAATGCATTTTACGCTGAGACAGCTCGTTGAAGTCTTTTATACTTTTTTTTTTAATTTTTAAATTTCCGCACTGTTGTCGAATGTTTATTCCGTGTGGTGACGGATTTAGAATACATGCGGGAATACATCCCATTGCATCCTGAGGGTGTCGTAAGAGCCGACAAAAGGAGGCCAAAAATCCAGCCGCAAGAGAAGGAAAATTTGATACGAAACCCTGTGCCAACCCGTCTGGCCAGCGTGGCACAGTAGGCTAATTACCCACCATTTAGTTGGAGGAGACCCAACTCAGCACTGGGTCCTTTATGAGCTAACAAATAATAGTTGAAGTAAGTTATACACATTTCAAGGTAAGTGAGTAGGTACTACGGGCCATGTCAACGATGTCTATTAAAAATAGATGGCAAAATATACACATAAATACTTACAATTGCCATCGTTCCCAGACCCCGTGCCCTGCATCAAAGCGCCATTTATAAAAAAAAACAACATAAAAACTGCACACACACTCATTTTTGTTTTTTCTATTTTATTTTATCACAAATCGAATCGGCAAATCAGCAAGCCATGGCCGAAAATATGGCGCGAAAAAATACTTTAATTTTTTTTAACAAATAACAGATATTTTAATTCATATTTTTTAATTTGTTTTTTTTTTCCTGCGTCCACAGCGCGGGCTACGTGTCGTCTGACTAAGATTCTCGCGGGAACTGCTTCGCCAAGGTGATTTTGTCATTTGTTATACTTGTTTTGCTAGGTAGTGTTGGCCGATACTTACGTGACATCATCCGTCCAAATTACGTCTAATATTTAACAATATCCCCGTCCCTGCAAGCTTCACATATTGGCCGCAAAATAACTTGAACCAAGGCCTTGTCTCAACCAAGGCAATTAACCTCATGTCAGTTATTAGTCGACTTCATTAAACGACTGAAACTGCAGTCTTGCTGGAACTGAATTTCCGAGCTTTTATTTTTTTTACAGTTTACAAGTGATCGGGCTTTGGTCGGTGAGTTGTCTGTCATGCTCACGCAGCCCCGGATCTTGAATTTTTTTCGAGGCGGGGCAAAAACTGAAATCTTTCCGCCCCGCCCGCCAAGATTTTTACCTTTAAGTTTTTCTATTAAGCCTATTTTTTTCTAAATGTACATGGACATGTCGGATTTGTTTAAAATTAAGATATGACAGGGTAGAATCTGAAATAAAACGTTGAGTTAATGTTCGGTGGTCCACTAGTTTGCTAAGCTTGTATTTGCCGCCTGGGGCACGGGCCCCGGCTCCCCCTTAGATCCGGGACTGTGCTCACTAAAATACTCCGAGCAGCGGTAGCGACATGTGACGGGTCAGTCGCTTCCGTTTAATATGGTTAAGGAGATCGATGGTCGTCACATGCGTTAAACTTGTGAACAGGTGCTGCTGTTTGGGGTTCGTCGGCTTACTAGAGTCTAGAGGTTAGATGTGCCGCCTTTGGATCAATGGGTTCCGGTTCGTTTCCAGGGTTGGGCAAGTGTCATTTGTATTCTCGAATTACTTGTTTATACGCTGCCCCCGCGATTCAAGTTTTACCAAAAAAAAACTTATTGTTGACGATAGCTAACTGCAGGGTGTCGGTTTCTCGTGATGTTGTGCGCGCGGATCTTGTAAAAATACTCTCATCACTTTTCCAGCGCCATAAGAAGTATAACTTCAAAAAAAGTAAAAAAGAAACATCATTCGTATAACATGTCCTTTGCTCCTCTAAGGGATTTAAAAGCACTCACACAACATATTTATTGACCCCGATTTGACTATTGCTATGCACATACATTGGGATTTAAAAAAAAAAAATGTTTTTCCAAACTTTATCACTATCACTATCACTACATATTATAAAACAAAGTCGCTATCTGCTGTCCGTCCCTATGTATGCTTAAATCTCTAAAACTACGCAACGGATTTTGAAGCGTTTTTTTTTTATAGATAGAGTGATCCAAGAGGAAAGTTTTTATCTATATCATCATTGCACCCGTGCGAAGCCGGGGCGGGTCGCTTTATTCAGCCCATTGTTGAATCGGGCCTCCTCCAGTTACATAGAGGGTAATACTCCTGTGCCACGCTGGCCAGACGGTTTGGCATGGGGTTTCGTATCAAGTTTTCCTTCTCTTGCGTCTAGGTTATCAGACGTCATTTCGTCTGGTCTTTCGAGGCCCTCAGGATGGTATGGATACATGTTTTATCAAACATCTTAGGTTTTCAATTCTATCTTTAAAACTCTTTTCACATTATATTCGGGGTTCTTTTTTCCGCGTGGTATTTAACAAATAAGTTGTTCAGTTGGCAGAGTTTACGTTAACTTATTAATTCGGAAACACGCGCGCAATTTTAAAAATGAGGGAAAGCCGCACTGTTGGTTCCTGAAAAGCGAGGGGGGGTGACAATAAAGTAGCCCAAGTTAACCCTAGCTGTCTGCCAAAAAAAAAAAAGGTGGTTGGTGGCGCGGTGGATCGACTGCTGCGCAGCATGTCGCGGTTCGATTCCCGCACGGAAGAAATATTTGTAGGACCTACAAGTATTTGTTCCGTGTCTGGGTGTTTTCTATCTACAAAACCTAACTATGTATGTATTTACAAAAAAAAATTATACAACTAGTTTATCATCCATCTCGTTACCATAACACAAGCATTAAGTTGCTTAGGACGAGATGGCGTTGTGTGAAATTTCCAAGGATATTTATTTAATTACTAGCGACCCGCCCCAGCTTCGCACGGGTGCAATTATGAACCTCTGAACACCATTTGGCATACATATTATGTAATAACGTTTACTCCGTGTGGTAACGGATTTAGCATACAAAATGTAACCAACCATGCCATCCTGAGGGTGTCGTAAGTACTAAAGGAACTCAAGGGGCAGGTCAACTAGCCGCTAAAGAAGGAAAACTTGAAACAAACCCTGTGCCAACCCGTCTTGCCACCGTGGCACAGTAAGCTAATTCTCCCTCTATGAACTTGTAGGAGGCCCGCCTACTCAGTAGTCATTTATGAGCTGAAATTATGGTGATGAATCTTATCTTTATCTTTAAATGAGCAATTCTTGTATATATATATTTGGAATCTCGGAATCGGCTCCAACGATTTTCATGAAATTTAGTATATAGGGGGTTTCGGGGGCAATAAATCGATCTAGCTAGGAATCCTGACATCTATTGGAGAATAATAATACTACATTTTTGTGAGCACAACAGCAGATGGCGTTGTTAAGTAACACGAAGTCAATGAGTGTTTGCGTAATTCGTACTTAAATATAATTTCCAAAAAACACAATTTATAAAAAAAAACCGGTCATCCAGATATTATGTAATAGTAATAAGCGACACGGTTGGCCCAGTGGTTGAGCGATGGACTGCTGCGCAGCATGTCGCGGATTCGATTCCCCGCACGGAAGAAATATTTGTACGACCTACAAGTATTTGTTCCGGGTCTGGGTTTTTTCTACCTTAATATGTATGTATTTACAAAAAAAAATGTATATAATGTCGTTTATCATCCATCTCGTTACCATAACACAAGCATTAAGTTGCTTAGCTTGGGACGAGATGGCGTTGTGTGAAATGTCCAAGGATATTTATTTATTAATAAGCGACCAAATGCAAACTATATAAGCTAGGATTTTACACTGGCAAAAGTTGCCGAAAACACCATTGCCATTAAAAGAAGCTAGGATTATCTAAAATTTGTACTTACTACATTTGTTATTATAGGTTCTTCAAACTTGTAATTTGGTTATCTTAGCTGGCTAAGATAAAATTGTTATCAGAATGTTACACAGCATAATTTCGAATAAGCATTGGGTTTTTTAAATTAGTGAATAAGTGTTTTACAAATTGAATAAATGCAATTATCTCATATTCCTCTACATAATGGAATGATCCCTTACCTGCCGCTGTTTGTAGTACAGTAGAAGACGTATTCATGTGGTGACGGATTTAGAATACATATTGTCACCATTCTATCCTGAGGGTGTCGTAAGAGCCGAAAAAATGAAATTTTAGCCAAGCCACAAAAGAAGGAAACCTTGATACAAAACTTTTTTTTTTACGTTGGAAATCCTCATGGATACCCGGCCGCTAAACGCCAGCAAGGTTATAAGGGACTCCGAGGCGCGAAGAGATGGTAATTGCACCCCAACCTACCCACTAAAACCATCGGTGTCCCTTAACTGCCCGAGACAGGGCCACGGGTTTCACTCCACCCGATGGGGGAGCATGCTCCGTAACCCTGATGCGGCCTTGGCCCGCTGAAGCGGGCCCCACGCTTTTATGAGGACCTATGGGCGCTCCCCAACTCCAAGCCAGACGGGCGCCGGATGAACTGGTACCGGACGCGCCTCACAAAACTAAATCAATGACTATCACGAGAAGACTTAAATACGACACCCCACGCCTGAACATGGGCGGAACTAACATCCCAACCTCAAAAGAAATTAAAATTCTAGGGGTTACCATCGACGAAAAGCTAACATTCAACACGCACGTTCGCGAAGTATGTACAAAAGCCATAGGAATTTATAAAAAACTCTGCAGGACCGCCCGCGTTAGCTGGGGTTTGAACTCTGAGATAATAAAAATTATTTATACTGCCACTATAGAACCAATTGTATTATATGCAGCTAGCGCGTGGGCTAAATCAGCAAATAAACTAGGGGTAATAAAGCAACTCGGAGCATTACAAAGAGGTATAGCAATAAAGATTTGCAGAGCATACCGTACGGTCTCTCTGAACTCCGCATTACTGTTGGCAGGGATACTCCCCCTCGACCTCCGAATACAAGAGGCAGCCTCTCTCTACGAGGCTCGGAGGGGGGTTTCGATGCCACTACCGCAGGACATAGAGATTGAATGCCGAACACCTGCAACTGAACTACCGCACCCTGCCACACACATAGCCATGGGACTGGGAATAGTGGAAAACCAGGAACAATATAGTGCTAATGCACAATCAGCGGTCAAAATCTTCACCGATGGCAGCAAGATTGGGGAGCGAGTTGGGGCTGCGTTGTCCATATGGAACAACCAGTCCGAAACCCGTGCCCTCAAATTTGCACTATCAAAATACTGCACGGTTTACCAGGCCGAGCTCCTGGCAATATGCAGGGCAACGGAGGAAATAAAAAAGAGTACCGAGCTTACCTTCTCAATATACAGTGACTCTATGGCGGCCCTACTAACGGTGATAAACCACAAATCCTTCCATCCCCTCGCAGTTGAAACAAGAGAAAATATAAGATCATGTTCTCTCCAAAACAAAATCATTAAACTGTATTGGATTAAGGCACATGCGGGGATGGAAGGAAATGAACGCGTGGATCAGCTTGCAAAGGAAGCCGCCATGAGAGCTAAGAAAAAACCGGACTATGATAAGTGTCCTGTTTCATACATCAAGCGCCACCTTCGAAGGGAGACGCTTGATGTATGGAATAGGCGTTACCAACAGGGATCAACAGGAACAACGACTAAAATATTTTTCCCGGACGTAATAAATGCGTATAAGATAATAAAAAAGATAAAAATTGACAGATATACAACACAAATGATGACAGGGCACGGTGGGTTCTCTGAATACTTGAACAGATTCAAGTGTAAGGAGAATCCATCGTGCACCTGCGACCAAAATACTAGTGAATCGGTCCCGCACCTGATACTAAGTTGTCCGGTGTACGGGACTGAAAGATATAACCTCAAAATGGAAATAAATATAGAACTAAGCCTAGACAACATTAAAAATGTAATGACAAGTAAATATAGAGAAAAATTTTTAGAATTCTGTAAAATGATAACAATGAGGGTGAACAAGAAGAATGCCACAACATACAGCAGATAGAATACAAAGATGAAGAGAATATGAAGATACTTAGATAAAATGCAAAGATGAATAGAATACATAGAACGAATATAAAGATGGACAGAATACGAAGATAGATAGAATACAAAGATGAATAGAATACATAGAACGAATATAAAGATCGATAGAAAACATAGATAGAATATATAGATAGTTAGAAAATAATAATATAATAGTGTTAAAAATTAAAGAAAGAATACTAAAGTCTCAGCTTATGGCCGAGGAATAAGAAAAAAAAAAAAAAAAAAAAAAAACTGGTACCGGACCCACGCCTGCCTGGCAGCCCCACCGCTGCTAGTGGTGGCAGCCCTGGCCTTACCGCCTGGCCGCCTTCCACTGCATTCACCACGCCGCCGCGCCGTGTGTCGCGGCAGGTAAAGGCTTCCGAGGCAACTGAGGACAGAGGAGTCGAGTCCCCAGAGCCAAAACCCACCACGACTCCCCTTGTGCCGCTCTTTGTCTGGCCCCTCCCGGCATGGGTGACCCTGAGCCGGTATGGCCCCAACGGATCCTAAATGCACGCAAGCCCCCTCACCACAACAAGGTGGTAGCACGGTCGAGGGGTGACCCTGTGCTAACCCGCCAGGCCAGTGTAGCACAGTAGGCTAATTACCCTCCATGTAACTAGAGGAGGTCCGACTCTGCAGTGGGTCATTTATGGGCAGAATACGTAGTAGTAGTATATGCTCTATATGTTTAGACTTTCAGCTTTCAGTTTTCACACTACTGAGACCATAACCATATACAGGGTTGATACGACATAGGGGCATTTTGTTTAACTGCCTATACTAGGTATCATTTCCAGGCTCTGTACCAAAATTCAATCAAATTGGAGCAATATTTTAGAAAATATTTTTTTGCACATGATGTATCTTTCCTAACAGATGTTTAAGCAATGCCTAACGCACCGTTTATTAACCAGGGGCTGTCCTGTCCATTAATCACGTGATATTTTTTAACCCCTCCCTCCCCCTTGGTAATACCTGGTGAGGTTTAAGACTACTCTTCCACCCCCCATGAAAAATCACGTGTATTTTTTTGTACAGTTTCGAATTCATACTAGTCACATATAGTATACGTAGTGAACATCCGTCACCACACAGAACAATTATGTTACAGTTACTGTAATAGTTTAATATTAGCAAAATATATAACAAACCATATTCAACTATGCGTTATACTTGTGAACAGGTGCTGCTGTTTGGGGTTGGTCGGCTCACTAGATCAAGGAAGTTTTATTTTATTTTATTAAAGTTTATTTTGTATTGTATTAATATTCACGTTTCAGCTGACGCCGTCCAGATCCAATAGAACAGTTTGTTTTATGGAATTTGTTGGGTAAATATATATTACATTATCAAATAGGACCGCAAAGTAATGAAAAAGAAAAGAATGACATGCCCTCCGAGTTTCTTGCCAGTTCTTCTCAGCAGTGGTCGCGTTCCGAATTGGTGGTAAACAATATTACTTTGCTTTGTATAAATTTTATTAATATGTTGACAATTTGTATGTGTCCATTCTGTCCTATGCAAAATAAATGATTTGACTTTATGATGTTCATTTCTTTTTTGTCCCTATCCTTTAAAAGTTAAGGTCTTTATTTTAGGTTGTAATTTTTTTGGTAACTGTATTTTATTTTAATTTGTATTTTTATATCCTACATGAAAAAGATCAAAATTATTATTGTTTTTTTCCTCTCCCCTGCATTTACCTGTAATATGTAACTTTGGTGGAGTTATGTTCTTGTAACATGAGGCCTGACACAGCAGTGTGTCATTTATGGGCCGAAAAGTAAGTAAGTAATGTGGGAAGGGAAGCCATCAATCTAAGAAGTGAAGTGGTTATAACATTAACTAGATTAAAATCATAATCGGGTATCAGAATGTGACGAGTTTGATCAAATCACAATTGCTATGTTTATGGTAAGACATTAAATTGTGAAACCAATAAAAAGAACAAAAATCATCGGTTCAGCCCATGAATGACCAACTACAGTTATTTTTTTTATTCTGATGTTTTTTTGGGGCTTTTGGTCGCATAACGACTATGTCAGCCCCATCAAGCTCTCTAAGATACACTCATATTCAATTTCAAAGCTCCATATACACTAGTACCTTGTAGACAGATTTGTAAAGAACAACAGATGCCTGTGTTGTTTGCGCAGCTACAATTGTCTGGCAGTGGCCCAAATCAAAGCTATTAGACCTGTGCAAACTACGTATTTTATGTCTTATAGGCTGGGACCAGAGACACTCCACTAAAAAGTGGTAAACATCTTCCTTAGTGCCACAGACTTCACATTTTGGGCTTTCTGCTTTTTCCATTAGAAATTTAAGGCTTCTTAGTGGAATGTGACCATATCTCAGGCTATGCACAATTACAATGAATCTCCTACATAACACTACTAAGTTAGCACAGGGTTTGGATTGAGTTCAACTCCTTTTGCGGCTAGGTAATCTGAATCTTGCTATAGTCACCTCTCACTACACACTCCATTATTAAGGGTTGGCGACATTGTGTTATTTACTTGATGAACATAATACTCCATTACCGAGGATATCCATTGCCCAGTGGTGAATAAACACTGAGTAATAAATAAAACAACTAAAGACTTACAAAAGTAATGTAATCACATAGAAACTTATTTTAGAACTTAATTTATCGACGACCGCGACCTCTGCCACCACGACCTCCCCTAGGACCTCCACGGCCTCCGCGACCCCTGCCACGGCCACCTCTCGGGCCACCACCGCCTCTTGAAAAGCCTTCACGTCTACCTCGACCTTTAGGCATGTCGTCGATCAAAAGAGTCTCCAACGGCAAGCTGTCTGGCAACAAATAATATCTAATATTGTTCCCACGTATGCTCAAAGTCTCCAAGGAGAGTTCTTCTTTATTCTTCAGCGTCACTTTAACATTTTTCAGATGGGTATTCATCGCTACATCGACGCCTGTGATGGATCCGTGTACGACGCTGCCGTTTTTTAATTCTATTGTCACAGTCTCGTGGCTGAGTTTCATTAAGAATCTGACGAGCTTCATTTTGCGTTTAAAATCTTATATTTTAATCAAAACACTTGAAATTACAGGCGGCGTCGGTTGCTAACCTCAAACAAAATTTCCTGTCCGTCCGTCCAACAAACAAATCGATCAAACAATAGAGTAACGTGTTCGGATTTTCTAGACTAACATTCGATAGCTTGACTGAATACGTAGGGAAAGATTAAAAAAAACCACCTCATAATGTTGAAAAATATCTTAAAAGAAACTCTCTAACTTATACAATCGATTGGTGTTATATTATTACATAGTTAATATATAATTCCAGTCATACAATGTTGAATTTGATACACTACAAACTTGATAAAGATGGCAGAAATGTATAATATGAGTTGCCAAATTAAAAAAGAAGCAGTGATACCCAAACGCCTATCACCCGCGAATTTCGCCATATCCCGGTGCACCATAGACAATAACTAGAAATCTGTTTTTAAAATAAAGAATATACACATAAACTACTTTGACATCATAATAAATTACATTATAGTTTTTCTATTTAAATAATTTTCCCTTTCGTAAAGATCGTTTAATATTTATCAAGTTCTATATTTAAATATCTCTACTGTAGTAAAGCTCATCCTTCATCACTTCACTTCTTGCTTGATGGTAACATGGCAACAGTTAATTCAAAGTTGTCAAGCTGTAGACGTGTAATTATTAGAAACTTCGTTTTCTTAAATAAATTTTGTATCTTCAAATAAAACAAGCAGTAATGACAGATATACAAAGCCTTTTCAAAGAGAACTGTATCATACCCGATGTGCTTAGTATCGGTCCATCTGAAATTCTTGAAATAAAATATCCCAGTGGATCAAAAGTACAAATTGGCAAAGAATTAACTCCAACTCAAGTAAAAGATAAGCCATCCGTAACGTGGGCATATAAGGAAGGCGAGTATTATATTCTTGCAATGGTAGATCCCGATGCACCAAGTCGTGAAAATCCTAAATTTCGGGAGTGGCATCACTGGCTTGTTGGTAATATAAATGGCGGAGATTTGAGCAGTGGTGAAGTTTTATCCGACTATATCGGCTCAGGCCCTCCGAAAGGAACTGGTCTTCACCGCTATGTATTCCTTTTGTACAAACAACCAGGGAAATTGAATTTTTCAAAAGTACCAAAACTTCCCAACAATTCCGCAGATAAGAGAGGAAAATTTTCAATTGCCAAATTCGCCAACCAGTTTGAACTTGGCATTGCAATAGCTGGAAACTTTTACGTCGCTAAATACGACGATTATGTGCCAAAATTGTATGCCAAACTGAAAGGCTAAAAATGTGTAAAGTAGTGTGCATACTGCTTTATAGCTTATCAAACACATCCGCTTGTCTATGATGCCGATCGATAATTTCCGCCTCCGCGTGACATTTCCATTTTTCTTCAAGTCGGCCATTACATTTTGGATTTTGCATAAATTGGTCGTTTCACTGCGAGCAGACACTACCGCGCGTTATTAGTGACATTTGTGTCGTGTTCGTGCGTAGTATCGCAGTGTTTCGTGCATCAAAGAGAAGCTACGTTCAATCGTATGTCCATCCAGAATCTAAACACATTTGACCCATTCGCCGATGCTATCAAAAGCTCGGAAGACGACGTACAAGATGGTCTAGTCCACGTCCGGATCCAGCAGCGAAACGGGCGTAAGACGCTGACGACGGTGCAAGGCCTTTCGACGGAATATGACCTGAAGAAGATTGTACGGGCATGCAAGAAGGAGTTCGCGTGCAACGGAACCGTCGTGGAGCATCCGGAGTACGGCGAGGTGCTACAGCTCCAAGGCGATCAGCGCGAGAACATTTGCCAGTGGCTGACCAAGTCGGGGCTCGTTAAGCCCGAGCAACTGAAGGTGCACGGCTTCTGAGCCGTCGCTAGCTTGCAAGTAACATGTACACCGTTAGTAGTCTTTCAAGAACGTGCGCGTAAATGTAAAACAAACCTATCGAATATGTATTTAGAAAGCACAGACGTCTACAGAGAAGAAGAAGAAATAACGGGGCTGTGTACGCCTCACGCCGTCTGTGCCTTGCAAATATCCTGTATAAAATTACGCGGTCTCAAACCCTTTAGTTGCAATTTACATTGCCTAACGAAATAGTAATACTGTATTTTTGTTTTTGTACGACATTGTATTTTTAAATTGCTGTTTGAAATGATTCATATGATAATAATTAAACGATTACACATGTTTTTGTACGTGGTGTTTTTTTTTTGCTGGTGTGGCGCGGTCATTGTAACGGGACAGTGAAAGTAGGCTACAGCGTTCGTCGTACAGCCATTGAGCGAAATTAGCGCGGCAATTTTGCAGAGAAGTGTTTAGTGCCCGTTATTATGGCTTTCTAAGCCAATAAACCAAAACCCAGAAGTGGTGATACATACGTCATCACATAAATAACCGATGACGCATACAAAATATCAACATGAGGAACATAATTTATTACCTATCTTTATTGTCATGGTCAACAATTTAAATCTTATTCCAATATAATACAGTCTATTTTAGATAGTTACCTAATAAGAATGACGACTCGTTAGGGATCTAGTTATCTTTTAAAAATAAACTTTAGTTATAGTTATTAGGTAGACAATGTGAAGTGTTTAGTTTAACACTATTTTCAGGGTCACTGAAACAAGTCTTGTTTACAAATACAATAATCAAGATTAAATACACCGTGTCTACAAAATGTTATGAAAATCAGTTCAGTGATTTTCCTTTGAAAGCGTAACAGACACATTTCTCATTACGAGTGTGTGATTACTGTTTAAACTGGATTTAAAAGAAAAGTTTTGTTTTTATTATTATTATGCTTGCATGGTCTCATGAGTTTACTGTATTATGTTCAGACTAAAAATGCAATTACTGCACGCACTGCTAACGAACGAATGGCAGACAAGTCCTGTAGTGGGGGAAGGTGCGCATTTCATCAACCAATCGCGTGAACGTCGCCTGCTTTCTCTGCCAATGACGCGCAGTCATCGTCATTGTTCAAGTTATTTGTCGTTATCGCTAGTATATCCAATAAACCATAGCAATACGTTGGCAACCTTCATACTCTTCCTCAAGCTAAATTGCGGATATTGTCCTAACTGACTGGTGTAGTATAGTGTCACCACCCAATTCCATCCTGAGGGTGACATAAGAGCCGACAAAAGCAAATGACAAGGCCGAAAGCCTAGCCGCACTAGTGTTCTTTGTTCCTTGAAAACTCATATTTCTGATAATGTAAAAAATGTATACATTACTATAGAATGGTAAATGTTCTCAGAAAATGCAAAGAAAGGTTAACTGATTATTTTGGGAGCTCTAAAGCGTCTTTAAAGCAAAATGGCCGACAGTAAGTGTTTCGGATTATTGACGACTTATTTTTAACAATATTGTCTAAAACATACGGGAAACTCAGCCAGGAGAGCTTACTTGAAGTAGGTAATGTTTTTATGAACCTTGCTCACCTGATACCTGGAAATTGGCCGTTTGACCAAGCTAGCGGGTATGCATGCTATGCTAGTGCATACTGATCAATCGTCCACATTTCGTCCGTCAAAAAATACATGATATCTGGCGGCCTTGGGATCTTGGACTCTATACTATTCCTCATTCTTACAATCAATCACACTCTTTTGATCTCCCACAACCCTTACGTCCAACCACATTCATGCTGAAACGACCACCGGTTCGGAATGCTGTTCTACAGGAAAAAGCCGGCAAGAAACTGAAGTTGCGTTGGAAAACATATCGATCGAACATTATTTACAACATGTATGTATAACTGATCTACGTAGACCGCTTCCAAGCACCTGACGAGTTATCATCATCAGCCCATAAATGACCCACTACTGAGCCGGGCCGCCTCCAGATTCATGGAGGGAAATTAGCCCACTCACAATTAGGATTGACACAGGGTTTGTATCAAGTTTTCCTTCTCTTTCGGCTAGGTGATCTGCCTCTTGCGTTCTTTTAGTCGCCCACAGCGTGATTTTGGTTGGTGACATTGTGTATTCTAAATCTGTCACCACACTGACCAAGTGCATGTGTTAAATCCAAAGGTAGACTTCTCTAGACGTAATAGATCTAAGGGCCCCCGCGCATTTAGGCGGCAGGCGCGCGACCTGGCCGCATAATGCGCGGATTGGTCGCGGCGGCCAATAGGCCGCGTATGTGACGCGATGTTTTTCCTTGGCCGCGCGGCCTGGCCGCATAATGCGCGCAGCTAATACATCGTAGAAGAATTAGTTGGCCGCAGCGACTTGGCCGCATAATGCGCGGAGGCCCTAAGGTAAATCCTTCTCGAATCTGACCTGTAATTATCTGCTACCTTAGGATGTTAAGCAAAACATTTAGCTACTCGGCACTTCGTAACAACCAACAAGTTAATTAGCTTTAGAATTTGACCTTTACCTTGTTTACTATAAAGACTATTATGAATACAGGAAAATTATGCTCCGAAATGATTCATGCATGCAGAGCGTTCCGTATTTAGAAGTGCTGAGGTAATTTCGGCGGGCGCTACGCTCCCCGCATACACAGCCACAATGGGCGAGTGGTCGGTGATCAGGTTCCTTTTTTTTTAGTTCGAAATTGTCATGATTGAGGCCATCCAATCCATACAAATTAGTAGTGTAGCGACTAGCATGCTGCATACTTTACACAATTCACCCGAAATCTGAACTTTAAAAAAATATTGCCTACAAATGCGAGAACTACCAAAAAGTCCTACACCAATTCGCATGGTTAAGAAATCCCCGACTACAGTTATGGGGGATAGGCACTGCAGCCCCCTGCTGGACATACCACCTTGTCTGGCTGGATGATCAACCCTTTGCACCCAATTAGAAACAAAAACTTCTACATGATATACTCTTTATGGACAGTCTTAGTATCCAGAGGTTTTCAGATTGGATATGTTGTAGAAACACACAGGTTGAGCAAAGAAAAAAAACAACTGTTGTAATTATACATATATTAGTTTAGATATAGATTGGTGACTATATCAGCCAGAAATATAAATAAATATAATATATCCTTGGACATTTCACACAACACCATCTCGTCCCTCGTCCAACACAACTTAATGCTTGTGTTATGGTAACGAGATGGATGATAAACTACTTATATACATTTTTTTTTGTAAATACATACATATTATAGATAGAAATGACACCCAGACTCCGAGCCAGTGCCTCTGGTTTAGACAAAGACACTTGCCCGACCCCGGAATCGAACCCGGGACCCGTTGATCCAAAGGCAGCACATCAAACCACTAGACCAACGAGGCAGAAAGTCCACTGCTGATGTTATTCACTAGTGGAGTGCATCCGGTCCCAACCTATGAGAGATCAAATACAGAGTATGCAGAGGTCTAATATCTTTGATGTAGGCTACTACTAGGCAATTCTGGCTGTGCAGACATCACAAACCACCATTGTGCTTTACCAATCTGTACACAAAATATTGTCAGATATGGAAATCTAAAATTGAATGTGAATTAATCTTAGAGAGCTTGATAAGGCTGACATAGTTGTGATGTAACCAAAAGTCCCAAAAAAACAACAGATAAAAAAAAAACTTACTCCTAAGCCCCCTCTACAGATCTCCACAATCTACAATCTTATGCACACTGCATCCACAGACTCGCAGTAAGTTTTACAAGCTCATCTGTCCACCTATTCTACAAGTCTTCCCACTATGACTATAAACTACTTATACTACAATCTTTGACTTGGCTTTGGCCAGCATAACCTCCGCAGTAAGTGGATCTCTCAATCTCTTCCCAACCTTATCTGCCTCCAATTGCAAAATGACTTCTTGTGTATTCTTCAGTCTCCTTCTCACATCTTCTATTCTTTTCTCCCTCTCCGTTATCCCTGCTATAAAGTTATCTACATCATTACAAGCCTCGTCAATGGTGACCGCATGTTTCGGTTTGAAGCGATAACTGGAAATGGTCTCTACTTGCAGGTTTAAGATCTTGTTTTCCATTAGGAGAATTTTCTGGTTGTAGTCAACACATGTTTTACCGAACCGCTTCCGTGACTCTACTACTATGTTCATCATGTTTTCGCATTTCGATTCTAACGTTTGGTCTGAGTCTGAGAAGATAATGATGAATAAAAATTTAAATAAATATCCTTGGACATTTCACACAACGCCATCTCGTCCCAAGTTAAGCAACTTAATGCTTGTGTTATGGTAACAAGATGGATGATAAACTACCAATAAAAATTTTTGTTTGTAAATTCATACATTTTATACATAGAAAACACCCATACCCGGAACAAACACTTGTAGGTCGTACAAATATTTCTTCCATGCGGGAATCGAACCCGCGACATGCTGCGTAGCAGTCGATCGCTCCACCACTGCGCCAACCGTGTCTGTGTCTTAAAAAACTGTTGTGTCCGTTGAAGATTGTAAAAGCCATAATTGGTTTATACAATAAAGCATTTTTCTATTCTGTGTCTCAGTAAAGTAAACAAACTAACAAGACCGATGACCTGGGTTATCACCTGGATGCACACGTCAGCCCGGCTTGGTACTTGGCTTATTACACTCCATGTAACTGTAGGAGGCCCGAGCCCGACTTAGCAGTGCATGGCCCACTGCCGAGTGAGCTGGCTGAGTAGTAGTAAAAGCAGTAAGGTCACTAGCCAGATTGACTATAATGTTACTGGCATTAATTTAATTGATGGAAATAACTAAGCAGCCAAGATAGCTCAGATTTTTTAATCCTATTGGATACCTTTTACAAGTTAAATTATGTTTGTCAATACAGAAACTTACCCATCTTTTTGTAGTATATTGTGTACAGTCCTTATTCCATAGGAGATTTATTAAAATAGTGACTGTATTCCCAATTTTTTTGTTTTTGAAAAGTATCAACGAAAACCGTTAGCAAATAAAAACAAATAGCTGTCATTAGCGATAAAACGCGCTTTTAAGTGACTTGGTTACTAAGACCATTAAGTCTAATCTTCATTGCTCAGCAGTTCTTAATGAAATAAATTTAAGAATTCAAAACATCTATCATTGTTTGCTTATAATTATTAAAGGCACAAAATAATATATATATATATGAGGATAACTCTTGTAAAACATAGCGCCCGGAAAGTTGTGTATTTATTTCGTGAATTAAGCTGCATTCATATTACCAGCCGAGCTCGTGGCTTTTGTTCAGTTTTACAAAAGGGTGTGAGACTTACAACCGACCCTTGAATTTCCAAAAATGGTAATTATTTGTCGTGAAATAAAAGAACTGAGTGCTCAGTAAACTTTAATTACAATCTTATATACTGCGATAGAGTAATATTATATTCATATGGTAATATCATTCACTAGCTTTTGCGCGCGGCTTCGCCCGCGTGGGCTTCGCACCCGTGCATATTTTTTATGAACATAAAATCGGTTATTGTGACTAAACTATGATAGTTAGATATGTGCTCTCGCGGACTTTTTTGTAGATCTTTATAAGACCTACAAATCCGTAGTACATCATTTTGTTCTATTGTCAATAGTTTTTGCAGCGCACGCATAAATAGGTTTTCGATTTTACACCTTGGTTTACAAAATCGCAATTTTCATACGGATCCCTAATTCTTTTTGAAAATAAAATATAGCCTATAACCTTCCTCGATAAATGGACTATCTAATACTGAAAGATTTTTTAAAATCGGACCAGTGGTTCCTGAGATTAGCGCGTTCAAACAAACAAACAAACAAACAAACAAACTCTGCAGCTTTATATATTAGTATAGATTACGAATATTATGAAAACTAAAACAAGTAACATAAAATTGATAAACGCCTTAACAGGTGATCAATATTAAGTTATAATATAGAAGGACATTTTCACACTGCAATGGTTTAAGGAGTCACTATCTTGACACTGTTCTTGATCATCTTCATGAATTCTTGAACAGATATCTAAAATTAAGATTATTAATCCTGTGTACTTAGTAATAATAAATTAAACTTAATATAGGACTTGTCTAATAAAACTTAAAATAGATAAGACTGTTTAAAACAACCGCCTTGGTACATTTGTGCGAATATTGAGACAGATTTGGCAGGGGATATCTGTGCGGTTACGGATTTAGAATACATAATGTCTCCACCCCATTTCACCCTGAAGGTGTCGGTCGTGAGAGGCGACAAAAGGAAATGAAGACGCCGAATACTTAGCTGCAAGAGAAGGAAAACTTGTCACGGAACCCGGCCAACCCGTCTGGACACCGTTGCACAGTAGTGTTAGCCTCCATGTAATGGGAGAAGGCCCGGCAATTGCACAGCAATTGGTCATATATGGGATGAGTAGTAGTGGAAAATAAATGGTTTATTGGCAATAAAGTCGTGAGCTCCACCCTAGTGGCATCGAACAAAACTTTCTAGAGAAACGACTTACAAATCCGTCAAAGTCTTTGTCCGCATCATCGATCATTTCGTCCACTTCCTCATCAGTCAGACCACATCCCAGTATCTGGGACACTCTCTTGACATTATCAAAACTAATGAACCCTGAAAACGACATTCAAATAAATTCTCCGTTAGTCTGGCTGGTTACACCTCTCACATGCTTGCAAAGAGCCTGCACAATACATTAACACCCAGTTCGATAGTAGTCTTTATGAAAAACAGAACGAGATAAAAGTCAAGTTCACTTTAACATTACAATTACCCTGAAATTGCGTACAACGCGGCAGCAGATTTTGGACTGCCACTTGTTCAATACTTGATGCAAGTGGTAGTATGGGAAAATACAGCATAGCACCCGTTACAGTCATCCGGATGATCTCCAAAGTATTTGCGAGTTGATGAGCGAGCGTTGTCGAGCCATTGGTTAATTACGGAGTCCCCAAGACCAAGTCCCTCCCCTTAGGCAATAGAAGGCATAATCACTACATAGTATAAAACAAAGTCGCTGTCGTCTGTCCGTCCCTATGTATGCTTAAATCTTTAAAACTACGCAACGGATTTTGAAGCGGTTTCTTTTAATAGATAGAGTGATTTAAGAGGAAGGTTTTTAAGTATAATACATGCATAATATTGTAGAAAATGTTCATAATTGCACCCGTGCGAAGCCGGGGCGGGTCGCTAGTATTTAATATAATTTAGCCTATCTGCTAGATAAAAACAAGACCTGGATGCGTCAAACAGTGTTAATGCATATTGCGCGATCGTTAGGGATAGCTAGTTGTCTGTCTGCTATTCCAACACTCTTCAGAATTTAATATGTTGGTTGGAAACTACCGGTGTCATCCATGTCGAAAAGTCGGAAGCTTTTCATAATATCACCATCAGAGTCTTGCGACATAACCTTCCTCATTATTGCAGTTTCAAAGTTCTCGAAACTGAGCTTGCCAGTGTCGCCTTTGTCTACAGCGTTTACCATCTTCTGAAGCTCTTCTTTAGTCGGTTCATATCCTATATGAGAAAAAAAAACCTCTGACAGAAAGTACATTACAATTTGTGAGCTATAGAGCGTTCACCGTAAGTTGTCCCCTGCTGTGGTGTTAGCAACATAACGACAGGGGACAACTAACAGTTAGAGGGTTAAATTTTTATTCGAATCCGCTAGGGAGGCACCCAAACATACGGTTTGCTTGATGAGCGGCATATAAGCGGTAAAGATGAACGCACATTACCGAACGCATCCGATGAGTAAAATATGTTTTCAAAAACGCTATCACTGATGTAAATTACATTCAACCGTAAGAATCGTCTGTAAGTTATGACTTAAGTCTAAGTGTAAAGGCCAGTAGTAAAGTTTATTTCAGTGACAGCCGTGGCCTATTAGCTTTCCTGGAAACTGAACAAATTATCAGACGCGTCCTATAAAGTGGGTTCATCAACTTTAACCATGGATTATAGACTGTCCATGTAGTGACGGATATAGAATACATAGTGTCACCATCGCCTTCCGGCCTGAGGGTATCGTAAGAGCCGACAAAAGGAAATGACAAGGACGATAACCTAACCGCAATGGGAGGAAAACTTGATACGAAACACTGTACCAAACCGTCTGGCCAGCGTGACACACTAATCATGGTCTTCGGTTCAGCCTAGAAGTGACCCACTACTGAGTCGGGGCTCCTCCAAATTCATGGAGGGAAATTAATCTACGGCGTCACGCTAGCAAGACAGCTGGCTTAAGCTTTGTATCAAGATTTCCTCCTTCCTCCGGCTCCTAGTAATATTTTTGCTAAAATATGGACTATAGCGTATGATCTCAACGTTAATTTGTCGTATAGACTAATCTTGATCAAATACTGAAGTTTGTATTCAAGAGACTGATGATTAAATACCAAGCGCTTTAATGGCGACACGAAAATCCTCAGCGTTGATCTTGCCATCACCTGTGTAGTCCAACATATTGAAGGCTGCTCGCAAGTCAGAGGCCTGTAAAGAGATATCATCATAATTACAGCCAGTCTCATATCTGGCGAACTTGGCACATTGTGCCGTTTCGTGCTTTTTGTTTATAGGTCTTGCAAGGCCTATATAATGCAGCGTTACAGAGAAAATCCGTTAAAATACCTGACAGTTGGTTTTAATGTAGAAGAATAGAACACTTTTATATTTGGAGTAATTATTAGCATTTTAAAATGAATAAATTTACCTGTTCGTCAGTAAATACTAATCTCGCCTCTACCGGGTTGATATTAAATGTTTTATGAAAATCCTCCGATATTTTTAATATTTCGTCTGATTCTAACAAATCTTTAGCTTGCATAATTTTCGAGTAATAATCTATGATCTGCGGTTTGAGATATCGATTTAACAGCCCCAAAGGGTTCGTAACCCGTTCGGTAGCAAAGTTCATTATTTAAAAAAACATATCCTTTTTAAAGTCGCGTTCCGAAATCCGAGTAGTAATTCACTATCAAATATATTTTAAAACCCCTAACAGGCCGGAGCGTAAGACTGCGCCGCAGTGGCGGATTTACCAATAGGCTGAGTAGGCTGGAGCCTAGGGCGGCATGCTTTAAGGGGCGGCAGATTTAGGACGTCTAAAAAGAAGGTCGTCAAAAAGTCGCAACATCAAAAAAGAAAAAGGTCCGTCTAAGAACTGTAGAAGCGGCATAAAAAGCCTACGGGCGGCAAATCTGTAAATCCGCCACTGCTGCGCCGGCCTGTCCGCCTATAACTTACGGAGATCACTGGCTGGACGATCATCCCTTTGCGCCTCAACTATGTTAAGCATAAATGAAAAGTAAATATCAGACCAAAGCGCTCTATAGAACGCCAGAAAATAAAAAAAAAACACAAATCAATTTTAATGCATAAAATTTACGGGACTACATTAGAAAACGGACATATTTATTCTGTTCATTACAATTGGGGATTATCATCTTGCATCATACATGAGCCACCACTAAGATAAATGAAGAATGGTGAAGATTCTCGCTAGATGGGTGGCCATAAGTCGTAGACATTTATGTTTTTACGACCGGCCGGGCGCGACCTTCGGCGTCAGCAAAAAATGGCGGGACAATGGCGCTATACACTTGAAGTCAGGGCGCGGCAAGCCAAAGGATAATATGATGTAATCTTCCCACATTGCATTAAAAATTGTTCCACATTGCACAATCAGCCACTGAGGTTTTAGTAGGTAGCCAGGGAAGCGTGCTCTTGAGTCCCACATACCGTAACTCTTTTTTTTTTACGTTGGAAATCCTCATGGATTCCCGATCGTTAAACGCCAGCCGGGTTATGTGGGACTCCGGGGCGCGGAAAGCTGGTAGTTACGCCCCAACCTACCCTAAAACCTACGGTGTCCTATAACTGCCCGAGACAGGGCCAAGGGTTTCATTCCTCCCGATGGGGGAGCATGCTCCACGACCCTGATGGGGCCTTGGCCCGCTTGTAAAAACGGTCCCCACGCTTTGATGGGGAGCTCTGGACTCTCCCCAACCTACCGAGAGGCACGTGCGGGACATTGCACGTGCCCCCATCAGGCGCCGGATGAGCTGGCACCCGACCCAAGCGGTTGCGGCGGCAGCCGTGACACGCCTGCCTGGCCGCCCTTCCGCTGCTAGTGGTGGCAGCCCTGGCCTCAACGCATGGCCACCCTCAACTGCAATGACCACGCGCTGTGTCGCGGCAGGTGAAGGCTGAGGCAACTCTGAGGACAGAGGAGGCCTCAGTGCCAAAACTCACCCCGACTCCGTGTGCCGCTCTTAGTCTGGCCTCTCCCCGTGGGCCCGCCCGGCAAGGGTGACCCTGGGCCGGTAAGGCCCCAAGTCAACGGATCCTAAAGGCACGCAAGCCCCCTCACCACAACAAGGTGGCAGCACGGTCGAGGGGGGCATAACCTAACTCTTGGATTTACGCAGCGAGACCTAATGTAGCTATTATAGTTACTTTAATACCTACTCTGTCGAGTTTTTTGAACGTATGAAATCCTAAATTCGTATAAACCTTTCGAAAATATAAGCTGGAGGTGGTCTGAGGCCCTACTTAGGCTTAGAGGTTTGAACGTAATATGAAAAGACCTGTTCATTAGTCAGTATAAGTCTTGCACAAACAGTTTTTTCTTTTGTCTCTGGTGCTTCTTCTATGTCTGCCACTATATCGCCCAAACTTTCGGCAGGATTCATTCTTGTAAAATATTAACAATCTGGTTTCCAATGTATGTATTTGTGTTGATTAGAAATTCAACAAAAAATATATCAGGTGAAGCAATTTTGATAGACGTAACGTCAATGACTATGATTAAATTGAAGGGTTGTGTTGTATGTTAGAAATAGGTAGTACTTTGAAATGAGTTTTCTATTGAACGTACTTGAACTAATTATGGAAATTATACGAATTATATGCGTTCACGACAACATACGTACATATATAGGTTCGGTACAGAACTGACTTTTAATTTTTTATTTTGTTGGCTAATTTACCACAAAACTTAATTTTTTTCTTCAAAATCGGTTGTCATATATTACAATGGTACGAATGATCGACTGTTCGACCTGTTTGATAGATTTCGTACATCAATTATTCTTTCTACTATGTAATAATATCCGATAAACTACTTTAATGTTTATTTCTTGTTAATTCGCGCTGCCAAAAATGTACATTCCATGACATGATATGATGACAAATAAAAGATAAAACGCTTAAACGCTATAACGCTTTCTTAATTGCATGTCCAGGTCAAAATCTTCCCCAAATTCGCAGAGGAGCTGGGATGACATAAACTGCAAATTGTCATATGACAACCTTTTAAGCTGTAGTACGGGTTCGGCGCGTGCTAGGCTTTTGGCCGTGGGTGCGCACGAGGCCGGCTACTGGCTTCACGCGTACCCTTCGTCAAAAACAGGAACATTTCTTGAGCCTGACACGCTTCGAATCGCAACCTGTTTACGGCTTGGGGTTCCGGTCTGCGCTCCTCATAAATGTCCCTGTGGCAGTGATGTCGACAAGATAGGACATCACGGACTGTCATGCCAAAAAAGTGCAGGCCGCTTCTCGAGACATGCCGCACTTAACGATATCATACGCCGGTCCCTTACCTCCGTCAACGTGCCCAGTCTACTTGAGCCGACTGGCATTGCAAGAGACGATGGTAAGAGACCGGACGGTATGAGTTTGATTCCATGGAAGATGGGTCGGGTGCTGGTGTGGGATGCAACCTGTTCAGACCCCTTCCCATCTACATGGAACCAACAACAGAGCTGGTGCGGCTTGTAAAGCGGCTGAAAAAGCTAAAGCACACAAATACAGGGGTCTAGGCTCCGAATATGAATTTGTCCCATTCGGTGTCGAGACCCTTGGTCCGTGGGGTCCTAGCGCTATAAGCCTTTTTAAGGAAATAGCAAAAAGGTTAGTCGACATCACAGGAGACCGAAGAGTTGGTAGCTACCTCGGACAAAGAATCAGTCTAGCGATTCAAAGGGGGAACGCTGCCAGTATCTTCGGAACCTTGCCTAAAGGGACTCCTTTAAATAATATATTTTAGTATTTAAGTTTTAGGTTAATTGGTATTTTTAGTCTTGTTTTATTACTTAAGTTAGTGTTTTGTAAGTACATATTACTTAAGTTAGTGTTTATGGAATAAATAATATTTAAAAGATAAAAACGGAACGTTGACAATGACAAAGTGAGTCATTAGACAGCTGTCAGTTTGACATTTATCCAAATACGACTTCGGTCAATTTGGAGAAAATCAATCAATCCCAATTCCGTATTACAGATTTAGCTTACTACATATTTTATTTTGAACAAAATTCATCACTAAAGTATGCTATTCTAAAAGTAAAACAGTACATTCACATCCAATAGAGGTAAAATATTAGCTTGAATAAAATTTTAGTACATAATAATAGTTCACACTTATAAACGAGTATTTTGCCATATTTTCAGTGTTTACACTGTGTAAAGCGAGAATGTCGCTTGCTTTGGGTCAGCGTGTGACTGTCGTGGCCAAAGATGTGAAGGGCTCCGTCGCTTACATTGGTCACCCAACGTTCGCCACTGGAAAGTGGATTGGAGTGATTCTAGATGAACCTAAGGGTAAAAACAACGGTACTGTGAGAGGACATGCCTATTTCACAGTAAGTATCTACTACTTACCTTTCCTTTCCACTAAATGCCTTCGTAGGGTGCTGGAATTCTTCGGACATATTGCTCGTAAAGAGGGTCACAATGTGGAACAGCTGATGGTGACAGGCAAGGTAGATGGCAAACGTCCCAGAGGACGGACATTTCCTTTAGACAGCATTTACAAGACCGTAAGCTTCTTTATAACTTAAAAAATGTGGGGAACACTCATTATAAACCACCCCAAGTGTACATTTCAACTCCAAAACCTGCTCCTAAGGCTCTCCACTGCCCATGCAATTTTACGTCATCATCATCAGTCCACTGGTCCACTCTTGGATATAGATTATCATTTTAAATCCTCAAAATGACACCTCAACATTAATCTCTTGTATCTGTTTGGTGATGGAAGTAGAAGTAATCTTGTGCATGTTCTTATAGGCAGCAAAACCATTAGCCTTCTATCATAGTCAAAACAAACATAGCACATACAAATAATATTTTATTAATATTATAGGTATTAGTTTAGCACAAGAGGTGTATTAAATTAAAATCATGAAATATCACAAGCGGGGAGGGGGGTATAGTAAGATATCACATGTATTTATTTTTCCTTCAAATGCTTGACTTTTAAACCGAAAAGCGCAGTGTAGCTGCAGTTTATACTTTTGCAGCTACCATTGTTTTACCTGTTTACCATGTCTCATGTTCTTGTTCCGAAATAAAGTTTTTTATTTTTTTTAACTTTATTATCACCTTTGAGTGTAAGATTGTTTGTAGGTACTAAAAAATACATGTGATTTGAATGAGGGGTGGGGGGTAGTCTTAAACCTCACCATGTATTATCAAGGGGGAGGAAGGGGTTAAGAAATGTTAAAAAAACATCAAATGATTCAAGCCACTTGCCTAGATATTGTGTGATTTCCACTAAGGGGGAGGAAGGGGTTAAAAATGTTAAAAAAAAACATCAAATTATTAAAGCCACTTGCTTAGATATCGTGTGATTTCGATTAACCACATTTTAATGATGGTTTTTGTAAATATTTGACCTTTAAATTACCCTCCTGTAAATTTTACCCAATTTCGCTTAGTAAGGATTTCCTTTCAATGGTAAGTTGGGTAAATTTTTTATTTTTTAATGATTTTTCCTTATTAAATTGCAGTGCGAAGAGAACTATGGTGTGTTTGTGCGACCCAATCAAATCCAGCTGTTGGATGCGGCAGGCAATCCAATGGAGACATCCATGACCACTCCATCTGAGGAGTCACGGTCTTCTGCTACTAATCGGAGGCTTAGCAGGTATGTGCTATTATGGTAGACTCAGTGAAAAGAATAATTAAATTAAAACTATTCGTTTTGTAAAGTTACCACACAGGTTTGAATTGCAGAAATATTTTGAACGTAACCTATACAAATACATAAATAATAGATTTGTTATTTTTTTATAATTCTGATGAGCAAGTGAGATTAGGCATGGAGACCTGAGCTGTGTCTCATGTGACCAATGCTGGTGGCCATCTGTTAAAATATTTCGGCGATTTTGACAAGTGTTGTTTTTTTACAAAATGTGTGAAAATGCGTAATCTTAAAAACATCAAAAACTATTGATCTCTCTTGAAAATATTGTTAAAATCTTTATTGCAATGTTGAAATTATATAAATGGAAAAATAACGCATAGATTTTAAAAACCTATTGAAAAAAAAAATATTAATTTTAAGAAAACGATTGTGGCAGGTCATTTCTTTTATTACATCGTAATGTCTCACAATTTTACTAAATGTATGTTATTAGTTAAATAAATAACTGTTTATGATGTAAATAAATAACTGTTTATGATATAAATAATTACATATATTTAAGTTAAGGTACTTTAAAATTATACCTTGGTTAAAGTGCAGATATTGGCTAATAATCGCAGATTGTATATGAAGATAGAGTTTGATCAAACTATTAAATTAAAAATAATTTTAACATGGTATTGTTTGTGGTGTACATTTGTTGGGTTGATCCATAGAGCATGGTAGAAATAATAATTTAATTAAAATTAAGATAAATTAACCTTTTTTTCCAGTGGCTACACAATATTTGCAATACATAGATTGTTTTTTTATGGTAAATATAGTCGATTAAAACTATTTAAAGGTCATATGAACAGTATTTCTGGCAAAATAAAGAAACAGAATTTTAAATTTAAATATATTTTAGATTTTAAAGTCAATGCAACTGAAATTAAGACCACAATCTTTTAGAAGAAAATAAAATTGCCACCTCTTGTAGGAATAATTTGTTATGTCTATAAATATTGGATTAGGGTAAGAGGGTCTTTGCACTACAGTATTGATAAGAGCTTCATTTTATGTGTACCATTTAACAAAAACAGTAATATACCTACTCTAGAAAATATTCTATGTATTCTCACAAGGGTAGCCGTTGTGAAAGATTCTTAGATGATGCGGTCAGTGAAAAATGATACTAAATAGCTATTCTTAGACAAAATAGTGGTTCTCTCTGATAAAGAACACATGTTTTTGTATAAAATGACACGTTTTTTAAAAAAGAACATTTTATTACTTTACATTTATAACATTATGCATGTTTAACTACTAATCTATCTCCGAAAAAATAAGTTTAATAAATTATTACAATTATTGTCTGTGGTGAATATGAAAAGAAGCTCTTGTTAGTTATCTATGGTACACCTATATTTGGGTTAGAATTTAGTAGAGGGTAATTCTATGTGAATCTTAATAAGATATAACATTGAGAACAATTTGAACAAAACATGTTTACATTTTGGGTCTGTTCACATTTATTGAAAAGGAACCAACAGGTGGTTCCTCACTCAGTTTAGAATAGGCTGGTGAAATCATGTATTTTAAATACGACGAATTTGTCATATTATTAGAGTAACTGACAGGTTGGTTGCATTCAGTAATATATTTAGTGGTCTTCGAGTACCAGGTAGCACAGTGCTCGTAGACCGATGACCTGGTTGAGGTCGTCGGCATCCGATGTAAGCGGACCGGTCTTTGTGGAATTCCTTGGGCGAGGCCTCTCTTCAGCATTCGTGATGATATAAAATATTCATTGTTATGAGTGTGGGGTTTAAGCCAAACTTATCTGACGGCGTGGTTTCAAATTTGCCTTTATTGTGGCTGATATGTAATTACTTTCTTAGTTCTTTAGCTGTCATAATTTATATAAGTTCTCACTGTTATGTTCTGTTATTTCTCTAAAGTTCTCTAGATCTGAACTTTTGATTTCTAGTTATAAACAACTACATAGTTTAGTGATAGTTTTCTTTATATTTTCTGTCAAAATAATCATTAGTATGATGTGTAGAAAACTGTGGTAGGTTTCGTTATCTCGTCTCGGAACTTGTGTCCCTAAGCAGATGGAGCTCTAGCCCCACGTGGGAGAGAACCCACTTAAGGCTGTGTCCCCAGTAGGCAAACAGTTTGCAGCCGACTGAGTGAGCCGCAAATTTGTGGCGAACTAAAATTTCAGTTAGCTGCAAACTCAGATCGATTTTCGTGTGTCGCAACCGGTTTTGCTGTAAGTCGGCCACTAACTGAGACAGCCGGCGGCAAACACGGCAAACCCGGCAAACTGCGAAATGTGAGCGCAAACATGGCAAACTGGACACTCCATTTCAAATATATGGAAGGGCGTACTAAACCGCTACGCCGCAAACTGTTTGCCTACTGGGGACACAGGCTAAGAGTAGGTCGGGGTGCATTCACTTCAGCGAATGGCACCTTGGAGTTCCACTAACCCGGCTAGTGCCTAATGGACCCCCACGAAACAAAAAGGTTTTGTCATCTTTATACAGGGTGGCTAGGAATACCTGGTATTATAGATGAGTTTATAATGTTATTTTTTAAGCTGCATCAACTTCGATGAAACTGGAAAGCTTTCCACGAATAAAAGCGAAGACTATCTAAAATTCGATTAAATAATCAGTTTTCTGTACATCATAATGAATGGCAAGAGTTTGTTGAATATAGCGTTAATGCCGCAAATGATGTGAAGAAACAGTCGACACAAATACACACACCCATTGCTGCTTAATGAGTGGTAATCTTTGGGGACGCGTATGTTTAGCGGTACACGTCTAAGCTGAGGGTTCTAAAGGACCACCTTTTAAAAAATACTGACATCTTCTTTCTTCGTTTGTGTGTAACAATTTTTCTTTCACACTGTATAAAAAAAAACATAATCTTGTCAGCATAGATTATGGCGCTCCGATATATTAAACATACTCTTGCTAAGCATATAGTGTGTGTTTCACTGACGGTTTTTTTCTCTCCTCGCTAGTATAACTGTCGCCCAGAAGTCTAGGCCCACCAAGTGAGTAAAATTACACAGTAGCGTCACAGTGCAACTGGTGCTGGCAGTATGTCGACTCTACTCTGACCTTATAAATAACAAACAAAAATGAAGTTTATATTTCTTAATGGATTCCAAATTTAATGCCAATTTTGTTGAGTTTACTTTTGTTATTCGATTTTTCTTCCGTAGTCACTTAACCGTAGCTGGATGTTAAGGAGACAATCTGACTATAAAGCTGATTTCTGAGTTGATCTTAGCCGCACAAGCAGTCAGTTATTATAATATCTATGGCAATGACATGGTCCAGTAGTCTTACTACACAAAGACAAGGAAGCAATTTGCAGAAATGTATTTCTAGATAGAATATATTATAGCAAGACCACGATTAATTTAAGTCTAATGCCTCCATATAAACTCGATAAAAACATAGCGTCGACATACTGTTATTTAGTTTCACTATTCATCGAACACAGCTTTGTAATAGCTTTTGCACCTATCCTTTTTAAAACAAGAAACGTACTCACAATTTAGTTTTGTATGCACCTATGCAATAACGTATGTATATATAGCTATATGTTTCTTGCCGATATTGTCTTTATCGAATTAGGTCAGAGCGAGATGACGAGCAATAAGTTCAGCTGTTCGTCGCCAAGTGTCGAAATTGATTGTTCTTGACCTTTGGTGTCTGTAGTAACCTCAGTGCAAATTTAATGACTTTTTTATTCACTTGGCATATAAAATTACTTCCCAAGAGATGGCCCTTATAAGGGATTTCACGCACAAATACAGGGTTTTGTTTTTTTGTTCAAAATCTTCCGGTAAGATTCCTGACTAATATTGATTTGTCAAATATCCAATTATGTAGTTTTAGTTTTCAACGAGACTGTTTCCGTTAATAGTCCTGAGAATTTAAATGTTGGCAATCCACGAACATTTGGAAAAATTACTCTGTACAATACGCAGTTTCGCTTATTACAACCCATTTTTTTGGTTTATGATCCGTAACTCGCTTACAGTTACAAGGTATTTTTCAGTGGCACTGCCAATTCTACTTCTTATCCCGATATCCCTACTCGAAAAGGATTTTTTCTAATCGATATTATTTTTTGTAATGTGGATGTCTATATACGACATCTTTCTTTGAACGACTCCTCCGCTATCCCCTAGCTAGTCCTTGAAAGTACCTCACGTGTATTTATTTTTATTCTATGCTCGTTTTAAACTTACTTCTTTTCTCCTTCAATTTACTGTGGTTATGTTTAGATGTCTGCATGTTACCTGGTTTTATTTTGTATATTTTTACTTTCCAGAATTTTATTTGATTTCATTGTATATGTAAACGTTGCTAAATACGGTTGTTAGTAAAAACGGTAAGCTAGTTTCTAAGATAAGCTTCTAAATTTATTTACAGATACTATAATTCACACTAATCTTTTAAGTACTAAGAACGATTTTTTTATGTCACAAAGTAATCTATACGCAGATCATCCAGTGTGCAACTTTTTTCAACAATTAATTTTGTATTGTGTAATATATTTACAACAGTATATTTTTGTATTAAATCATTGGCCCAATCGAATACATATTTTCATTAATCATTCAGACAATTCAGAATAAATAGTGACAGAACTGTACTTTTATTATTATTTTCCTTCTGCAACTAATTAACCAAGAGGACTCTGTCATTCCACTAAAATTAAACATTCTCTCACCTATCTGCACGACAACTGATGCATTGATGTTATATATCTGCGTATACTTTGCCTTGTGCCTATTTAATATTTCTATACAATTGTGTCTTTACTATTAATACCTCAGTGCCTTAAACATAACAGTTCACAATAAGTGTCATCTCTATTAATAAAACCGTAGTGTCGAAACCACCAGAAAGTAATCAACTTCACCATTCACACTCGTTGCTTCCGAATGCCCAATGCACTCGGCCTTCTTCGGTTTTCAATTCGGCAGTTGTGGTGTAAATCTATTTATTAATACGAGAAGCAAACGTATGAATACTGAATAAGCCATTTTTATTAATAAGACTTAATAGAGGAGAAGGAGTTAATAAATTATGAATAAAAAATACACTACCATGTATTTGACACACACGCAGTCTCAAATGAGATCAGAACTATATATATATATATATATTAAATCAATTAGGGTTGAATTTCGATCAATGGGACCACAAGTTATAATTGTTTAGTGTTTTTTACCAGCGGGAGAGAGGTCGATATATTTATTTGGCTTACTGTTATGGGTAAGGCAGAATGTATGTTCCTATTGTGTACTTTAATGTTTAATTAATAATGTTAACTGTGTGCGTGAGTACTAACAAGTTGGTTCAAATCAAGGGTGCGACGCAAGGTGTCGCCAGCGAAGACGAAATCCGGAACACTGTCAATGTCGAGGTAACAAAACTGTGGTGATGTGCGATTTTGAACGCAACGAATAATTGAATGTTTCCGAACGGATCGAACATGTTGTAAGGGAATGATCTGTAACCAATATCATTCAATATGGTATTTATTTTATTTTTTTAGAGAGCATTATTTGCATTTTATATCAGTTACAATAATCAAATTAATTTTCTAATAAATTATGTTAATCGCACGTGACTTGACTTATTATCAACAAACGTATTCAATTTTACCACATTTTAATAATATTTACGAAGTGTATTTTGTGCCATACACGCACTAAACATTGCCAAAAATCTACTTTGGCATGGCATTCAATTATATCATTCGTTCAGTGTCACCCATCTCTTTGAATTTACTATGTTACTTTGAAGATTCGCTGGTATATCAACATTGTACAAATTGCTTACTGTTATTCTTAACATACAGAGATACATTGCTGTGCTTGTTTTCACTTCAAAAGTTAAAATAGGCGCAGTTAGTAAACTACGAATAGTAATACCATTTTTACTAGTTGTTGATGCAAAACTTTAGTTTCCTTTTATTTACAAATCTGTTTTGCATGACATTGATTGGTTCGTCGTAGTAAATAATAATAAATTGTCTTTGATTTTTGTATCGGTAACCAAATTTGAAGACGCTATATTGCTGTGATTCTCAAAGTTTTATGGTCTTATGGTTGCCTGTTCAAAAATGACATATTTTGTAAGTTTTATGTTTAATTTATTATTATTATACTGCTTGGGTCTATGTTGCTTTTCTAATGACAAAGTTCCTTAGCTGTTTTAAAGTTTTTTTCTGAGCATAATCGCGTCAAAATCTTCTGGAATATACATAACAGTCATCTTGTTTTTTCTTTACAACAGCTTGCATGGATGTGTACTAATTTTGTGACAATGCACATTTTATTAACAGTAATCCTATTTTGGTAAATAATGATATTATGTGAATTTTATCTTATTTTACTTGTGCAGATAGAAATGCGTTTCACAAAATTTGTTATTTGTCAGAGAGTTTATTTGTAAACAGTAAAACAGGCCTTGTATCCTACGCACAATTATACGATTCTCATTAAAATTAAGCTGTAGTATCTAGACTTATGCCTTATGGACTGGTATTATATTAATGTCATTGGTGAATGTTGCATTACGTTTTAGTTTATATGTTCATGTAATTAAGTCGTTTATGCCTAAGCACAGCCATTTTTCTTTACCGCACCTTATAACATGTAGTGATTTTAAATCTGTATGTGTCTGTCCGTTTTCGTTTTCTATAAAGCCTATCTTCCGCTGAATATATTTATAGGTTAGTTCGAATTATTTAAAATGTAATTAAATAGTTTTTTGATTCCTACGGACTGGTCCGTCATAAAATCCTATATAATTTCTACCAGCTTTCAGGCCATTGCTTTTACTGTGTGGGTTATTAATTCCTAGTCTATTTCATCGGGATGATAGGGATTTTGTGTTAATTATTAACATTTATAATTGTACATTGTACAGCATATATAAAACGTATTTAAAGACCTATTATGTATGTTGAAGGATTATTTTCCCACGTCTGAGTAAATTTTGGTGACACGCTTTGAATTTTAAAAGTTAGTTGACATTTTTGCTAGTGTGTACTCAGATGTGGTTTGATATGGCCTTCAACTTTGACTGCAGTTGATGGTATAAACCTCTACATTGGCCAGTGCTGCTCAAACTTTTTTATTCAGAACTGAGTGTTTTATATGTTTTATGTGTGGTCCAATATTCTAGTTTGAGAATCACTTGAAATTTTGGTTTATACCCGTTTTCTATGCAATACGGATAAATATACATAGAAAACAAACCTATTGGTAAGTCACCGATGCTTGCAAATACGCCACGTAGTAATATACTGTATGTTCTTTGGCTGTAAAGCTTTGTTAAAAGTCTTACATAATACAAAGTTTGTGAAAGTTATAGTGTGGTTGCAACGTAAAACTTACACGCAATTTTTGACGGATTTAGAATACATAGAGTCACCACCCCAATCCATCCTGAGGGTCTCATAAAAGCCGACAAAAGTAAATCACAAGGCCGAAAACCTAGCCGCAAGAGAAGGAAAACTTAAAACGAAACCCTGTGCCGTCTGGTCAGCGTGGCACAGTAGGCTAATTATCCTCCCTGCGATTGGAGGAGGCCTGATTAAGTGGTGGGTAATTTATGGGCTGAGTAGTAGTGTTACTTGTTTAGCACAGTGCACCAATATTGTGAAAAATATTGTTACTACTTAAAAAAAACACGTATTATCGCGTGGGGTTTTGTAAATATGTATTTCACGAACACAAATGGCACCCAAGCAAAAGAGTTTAAGGGAAGAAGTAAATACAATTTAAAATTGATAGCTTTTGTTCGCACTGGTGGTGGTCACGAAGCAACCATAATATATCTGTCACGCAATCAGAAAGTTTTTTTTTTCTTAATTATCGTTGTTTCCAGACTGAGTAATGATTTTTCAAAAATCTAATGAAGCCGTTTTAGTTTCCACCAAAATCGGGCTCGAAATTAAAATTATTTGAGACGTTTTCACTATATCCTACAGTTTCGACTAACTTGATTTCACCCTGTATATTCCCACAAATAATGTATTTATTGATTTTTTTTTTCAAAACTATCGTCGAGACTGAACGTATTGATTTTTCCAACATTTATTAAAGCCTTTTTGTTTTCCATTTAAATCGGGTTCCACATTCATTTGCGACTCTTATATTACATTTGGACTCACTGTATATTCCTACACTATTATCGTAGTGATTATAATGTTATATGAATAGAATTACAACGCGAATTACAGCTCGCGTACGTCGCTGGCCAGTAGCCGTCAGTCACTGACGTCATATGTCTCGCCGACCACCGAGCGGGCTACATCACCTGAACGGGACCTGGGCGGCAAGAAGGCTTCCTTCGTCGAGGTGATCTGGATTTTACTAATTTAGAGTTCATCGCTTTAACTGTTCAGCCTGTTCGTCTGTAGAATGCGTTGCCGTTTACGGTGAGGTGTGTGACTATTTTATATAGATGGTCAAAGAACACTACTGTAGACAGTAAAAATAAATAAATATTTATGATTTTTGTCAGCATAATATCTTATGACATTACTTTGATGGCTTCTGATAATAATTCTTATTTTTTTTTGGTCCACTTGATGAATTGACCCTATATTTTTTTAATATGATTGGGTATGGAGCGAGCTATGCTTGGAGTTTCTTTGAACGATAGGCTCCGTAACGAGACTATCCGACAGAGAACCAAAGTCACCTACATAGCTCAAACAATTAGCAGACTGAAGTGGCAGTGGGCTGGTCATATCTGTATAAGAACCGACAATCGTTGGGGTAGACGAGTTCTTGAGTGGATACCGCGAATCGGCAAGCGTAGCGTAGGATGGCCCTCTGTTAGATGTAGCGACGATCTGCGAAAGGTAGCGGGCAGCAGCTGGTTGCGTAAAGCTGAAGACGCTATGGCGCTCTTTAGGGGATACCTATGTCCAGCAGTGGACTAATGTGGGCTGATGATGATGAGATAAAAAATTGTATAATTTCATATAGTTTACATGTAAGTACAGCCTTGTCATGTACAAGTAAAATTTTTTTTTTACTTACCGATGTAAGTATTACCACAATTGGTATAACTGTTTTTTTGCTCTATTTAGACGGGCTTTGTGGAGACTCTTACGCCCCAGTACACGCCGGGACAAAGCATAACGTCGCCACAACCCGTCTCATCCACCGTTGAAGATAAACTGGCGAACATGCAGGCGCAGCAAGAGGTAATATTTTTATTATTTTTCATCACTGGAAGGCCCAGTAATTTTAATGTTGTAACACGCTTACGGATATGTTTAGCATATCTGCCGACTGTAAGTACTATTTCTACTATGGTAATTTGTGGATTTATTAGCACTATTTTCACTATAATCATCTGTGGTTTATCAGCACTATTTTTACTATACTACTACTCTACTCAGCTCATAAATGATCTACTACTGAGAGAGGCCTCCTCCCATCGCAGGGAGGGTAATAAGCCTACTATGCCACGCTGCCCAGACGGGTTGGCACAGGATTTCGTTTCAAGTTGGCCTTCATGCGGATAGGTTTTCGGCCTTGTCATTTCGTTTTGTCGGCTCTTACGACACCCTCAGGATAGAATGGGGTTACTATAATCACCTGTAATTTAAAAATTCCTTATCTGTACCAAAAGTCTCATACCATAACAGATAACCAACTTGAAGTCTGAAGTAGAAGACTTGAAAGAGAAGTTGGAGACAATCAAGGTGCGTCGTGCAGAAGACAGGGAGAAGTTGAGAGAGTTGGAGAGGGTCAGACTGCAGTTGGAACAGGCTAATGAGTTCAAAACCAAGATCATGGAGTCGCAGGCCCAACTTCAGAGGGACTTGCAGAGGGCCAAGCAAGAGGTTGGTGACTTACTCTCAACATATAGATAGATTTTGTATTATGGTAATAGCATTAATTTCATACGTTTCAGAACCGAGATGTAAATTATTATGTTACTACGCAAGGGAGTGAACTAAAAGATATGTGTTTAGCAGAGCGTGGTTTATTTGGGAATAAAATAGAATATATTATGATAGAAAATATAGAGAAATACATCATCATATCATCGTCATCATCATCATTTCAGTCAGAAGACGTCTACTGCTGGACATAGGAGATATCCCCCAAGGATTTCCATACAGGACATAGGAGACATAGGAGAAATCCCCCAAGGATTTCCACAAAGGCCGGTCCTGGGCCGCCAGCATCCATCGTTTTCCGGCGACCTTAACCAGGTCATCGGTCCACCGTGTGGGAGGCCTGCCAGCACTGCGCTTTCCGGAACGCGCTTAAGAAATGAATATTGACATAGAATTGTAAAATATTCAAAAAACATCAGAGTGGCCAGGGTGTTCACATTGTTAACCAAAGAGGTTTAACATAAATAGTTTAAACTAGCTGACCCGGCGAACTTTGTTCCGCATTATATATATTTAAAACAAAAAGAAAGTTGGACATAGGATACCTGAGATTTTTATCCCGTCCGTATAAAACCTACTTTAACAAAAGGCAACTGACAGCGAAACGTTATGTTGTCTATAGTTTAATATGGTCGAAAATTTGACAATTAGAAATTTTGTATTCGACTTGTTTATATTGTTGTAATTCACATAATATCTTTATAACTTGTAGCCTTGTAGCTATATTATTGTAAAGTTTCATTAAAATCCATTCAGTAGTTTTTACGTGAAAGAGTAACAAACATCCATCCATCCATACTTACAAACTTTCACGTTTATAATATTAGTAAGACTAGTGGCCCGCCCCGGCTTCGCCCGTGCAAAGCGGGGGTGGGTTATACATATAAACCTTCCCCTTGAATCACTCTATCTATTAAAAAAAACCGCTTCAAAATCCGTTGCGTAGTTTTAAAGATTTATGCATACATAGGGACGGACAGAAGAATGCGACTTTGTTTTATACTATGTAGTGATATGGACGGAACTGCACGTTCTTTACAAACATATTATTTGTAAACACGAACTGACACTCGAATCCAGAGCAAGAACTTGAAAATACTGAAGAAAGAACCCAATATCGACCCCCATTGGAATTGCGAACACAGTGTTTGTAGAAAAAGTCTTGAAGTTTGTGACGGGAATATAATCTGTGCGGTTTTATGTTAATAGCATTTCTCATAACCTACTAATTCAAATGAAATTCAATAGAAATAGGTTTGGAGCCCTGGAAAATGACATTTAAATATAAAATTACCACAGTTTCTTGCTGGTCATCTCTGTAGTCCACAATGTTTCAGAAATCTTCGAGTTATCAGTAATGCATATTTCTACCTTACCTCTCAGCCCATAAATGATTCACTGCTAAATGAGTCGTGCCTCCTCCAACTACATGGAGGGATTACCCGTCTGGCCAGTGTTGCATGGTAGGCTAATTATAGCCTACTATGCAACGCTGGCCAGACGGGTTGGCAAAAGGTTTCGTGTCATGTTTTCCTTCTCTTGCGGCGAGGTTTTCGGCCTTATCATTTCTTTTTGTCGGCTCTTACAAATACATAGACCCCGTTCCGGCCTGAGGATGTCCTCAAGCCGGAACGGGGTCTATGTATTCCAAATCAGTCACCACATGGAATCAACCTATTTGTACGGTCTCCATCAGATTCGCGAAGCTCAAGAGGCCCTCGAAGTTCACAACGACGAGACTGCCGAGCTACAAGAAGCAGCTGAAATGGCAGCTTTGGACAAGGAGATGGCAGAAGAAAGGGCGGAGGCATTACAACTGGAACTAGAGCAGTGCAGGGAGAAGCTGGAAGAAGCTACACTTGACTTGCAGCTGATGAAGGCCGAGATGGAGGCCGGTGGCAATATACGTGAGTTTCTGGTCCAAATTGACTATCAGTTCAGTCGCTATTCACACTGTAACACACGACTGTTTATAGTCCTGTTTAAAAGAGATTGAGTGTGAATTGTGAACGAGGAATGAATGGTCTAAACGTGAAGTGTAAATAGTACCGAATGATACGAATGATTTTTTATGCGTTTGGGTGGCACCGAGGATGGCTTAGATTCACATTTCAGCCATTCGGATGGCGCTGCAGTCGGTAAACGAATATCATTCAGGAAAACGTTTGCCCGGTCAGCTAGTATTCTTATATTTTCATAGTTACTGAATAAAATGGGAATAGTAGGACAATTATCACATAAGCTATGAATAAAGATAGCCTGTGTAGTCTCCTTATTAACTTACTTTATTGAAATAAGCTTTACTCCAAACGAACGCTGCTCGGTGAGCTTTTGAAGTTGACAGATTGTGTCAATCCCATACATTTGTTTTTCTATTCTAATAAAGCGTGCGTTACGAAAGCCACTTAGTTAGGCCTCCTGCGTAGAAGAGCCTACGGGACACGTTTTTATATTCCCGTCATTTGCCGTGCTTGGGTTAGTAGAGTATGAATAGTCGCGTCTGAGTGAAGTATAAATAGTTATATCGTGTGTGTGCTGAAGTACGAATAGGCAATGACTGATGCCTGTATGGAAGATCATTGTATTTCATGGTATTCTTGTAATCATAATATGTTGCTATGGAGGGTCAATTTATAGCTTTCGATAGTGATCGCTGGGACAACGTGTATGTGACTGAACTTTAGAGTATGAGCTGTAAAATAGCATAATTTCGTGGCGCCATGCTGTTTTCTCAGACACCAAATGTTGATATAGATATGAAATTGCCAGTTCATAAGCGAGGTCACTTGATGACTTAAGTATTTCGTAAGCACAAACGCAGCACACATATTTGAACAAATTACAGTGCTTAGCGTGACTTATCTAGCCGATGTGAATTCGACTAACTGTTCAGAATTAACCGTTCTTATAATTTTTATTTAAATACTAGCTGACCGGGCAGACGTTGTCCTGCATGATATTTGTTTACCGACTGCAGCGCCATCTGTCGGGCTGATTTGTGAATCTAAACCATCCTCGGTGCCACCCAAACGCATACAAAAAATTTCATTCAAATCGGTTCAGCCGTTTAGGAGGAGTTCAGTCACATACACACGCACACAAGAAATATATATATTAAGATCTTTATAATACATACAAAAATTCTTTCCAATTAACTGACACTTTCCAGTCGTAAATCGTTATTCCTTGCAACGTATACAAACATGGAATGAAAGTTTCTTTATAGAAGCAATGAATCATGCTATGCATTGTAAAACTATACATTTTATTAAAGCACATTTATTTTGTAGAACTGTTTACGCAACTCAAATATGTACGTATTATACACATAATCTATTTTTATCATTTCTTTTTCAATTTCAAATGTGTTGTTATCACGCCACATAGTACTTTTTTCAAGTTTAGTACCATTGTGTTGACATATTCATTGAAGTGCATCTACATTACACATGTATTCTATGTACATTGTAATTCAATTACCGATACATTTTCAATAATAATAAAATAAAAAATAGGCACATTAATTGCTTTCAAGTTTAGGTTTCCAAAGTGATTAAATGATAATTAATTAGTACAATGTTTTGAAACTAGATATAAAATTAATTTCCAGTCACCATTGTAATTTCGATCTAAAAAAATTGGCAAAAATCTAATGTAACAGCTAGCCTTCAAACTGTTAACACGTTTTAAAAGATCTAAGGCTCATTTGAGCTATTTCGTTTTTTTTTAAATATATGGCTGGAATTTTCACGGACGATTTTTCCTGCAAGCTATAAACTTAACTGCCTTTACTACAATGTTTGTTGAATTAAATTTCAACGGGAAACACTAATTGTTGATAAAGATAGAATTTAGATATATACCGAATATACGATAGTAATATAACGTCGAATTTCTCTAATCGTTCACTGGCCTAAGAAATAGCTAGATTGGATGACACTAAAATCGTAATACTATGGGGCTGTCCATTAATCACGTGATGTTTTTAACATTTTTAACCCCTCCCTCCCATTTTTGATACGTGGTGAGTGTTGAAAATTGGAGGGACTCAGCAGAGTAGCAGCAGTCCTGAATAGATTAGTTTAACTATAAATAAATATCACATCTTATAGTACAGACATATTTATTTCGACTGATCGTCATAGTTCGAATACAGTTTGAATCACACACGTCGTATGTGACAGATTATTATAAGTAGCCAGTTTTACTTGGCTATACGACCTTCAACACGCCCCCTTAATCTGCCACATGAGGACGCACCAAACTATAACTACATACGTCTACACATAACATAAAATAAAAACCCAGTAAACAGAGATTAAACCATTACAATAGAAACAAAAATATTAACAACACATATAAAAACTTAAGTTACCTCACTTCTATTACCCGCCCTCTTAATGGGTAATCTCGACAAAGCCATTTTTAATTTGGGGCCTGACAGACACTTTGTTAACATATCTGCCACCATTTCTTGTGAAGGCACATAACGCACCTCAACCGCCTCATTCAATATTGCTTCGCGAACAAAGTGAAACCTAATATCTATGTGTTTCGTTCTATTATGGTTCATCTTGTTTTTAGCAATGTGATGTGCAGACTGATTGTCATTATAAATGACTACGGGTCTGTCGCAGTTATCATTTATTAAGCTAATTAATAAACTCCGTAAATAAATCGCCTCCTTTGAAGCCTGGCTAAGACCAATATACTCAGCCTCCGTGGAAGACAAAGCCACACACCTCTGCTTGCGACTTTCCCATGTTATTAAATTCCCGCCTAATGTAAACATTAGACCCGTACAAGATTTCCTATCATACGTCCCACCCCAATCTGCGTCTACGTAGCCAACCAAATCTAAGCGTCCGGTTTTGCGGAACGTTAGGCCAAAATCAGATGTTCCTTTTAGATACCTAAGCACCCGTTTAGCACACTTAAAATGAAGTTCATCATAACATGAATTGAACTGCGACAAAACACTAACTGCGTGAGCAATATCGGGCCTAGTATTTTGGGCTAAATAATTAAGACAGCCTACTAGATTTTGATAAGGCAAATTACAATTGGGACTCGAAGCTTTTTCTAACCTAAGACCAGCTTCCATAGGGGTAACGACTGGCTTACAATCTAACATTTCGAAATCTTTTAAAACATTATTTACATACTGTTCTTGGTCAAAATAAATAGTATTTGCGTCCCGCCTAAGTCTCATGCCTAGAACGTGTCTAGCATGACCTAAATCTTTGACTTTGAACCTTTTTAACAAACCGGTTTTTAACTCCTCCTTTTCCGCTTCGTGTTTTTTATTATAAAACACAAAAATATCATCAACATAAACTACTACTACTATCCTATCCTTATCGCCTAAAAACATTTGATATAAACAAGGTTCGATTTTGGATTGTATAAAACCTAAACTAATCATCTCCCTATCAAGCTCGTGAAACCAAGCATTTGAAGCTTGTTTCAGTCCATAGAGTGACCTTTGCAGTTTACAGACTTTTGTCTCTTGACCTTCAACTATTGCACCTTTTGGCTGAAGCATATAAATATCCTCCTTCAATTTGCCATACAGAAAAGCAGTAGTTACATCCCATTGATCAATTATCAAGTCATATTCTACAGCTAATGAGAACAATAAACGCAAAGTCGAGCTTCTAACTACAGGAGAATAGGTTTCATTGTAGTCTATGCCTTGTACCTGGGTAAACCCCTTCGCTACTAGTCTAGCTTTATATTTAGACACCTTACCATCACTGTCCCGTTTAATTTTGAACACCCACTTGCATTGAATCGGCTTCTTGTCACGTGGTAAATCAACCAGAGTCCAAGTTTCGTTTTCGTTCAACGATTGAAGCTCGTAGTTGATGGCTTTCTGCCATAACTCACGATCAGGCCTAGCTAGCGCCTCCTCAATCGTCGTCGGATCGCCGTCAATCTCCGCAATAGCGTTGGTACACGTACAAGTATAATCCACTGCCTTTCGTGGCCGCAGATTGTATCTTGGCGCACTCGGATCTATACTCGTACTTGGTTCAGCTCGATGAGAGGTAAATACGTCATCAGTACTTACGTCTTGCATAGTAGCGGGGTCGGTACCTGATACATCCGAATCCATATAGTCGCCAGCACTCTCCGCTCTGACGTCATCAGATTCGCCCGTCACCGCAGGTTCAATTCGTTCCTCCTCAATGTTAACAGGAACAACTGCGTTCTTCGTCAAATTCGTACCATCACCTGGAAACACATTCTCTAAGAAATTTACATCTCTAGCAATTGTCACCTTACCGGTCTGTGGATGCATTAGTCGGTATCCTTTTGTTGTCTCACAATATCCAATGAAAATCAAGGCTTCTGTCTTCATGTCTAGCTTTCGCCTTTTCTGTTTGGGTATAAATGCATACGCCAAACATCCAAAGATTTTCAAATGACTCAAGTTAACTTTCCTACCAGACCAAAGTTCCTGTGGTACTTTATCCTTGACAGCCTTTGTAGGGCTCCGATTCTTCAAGTAAACTACGGTACATACCGCTTCGGCCCAAAACTTTTTGCTTAGGTTCGCCTCACAAAGCAATGTTCTTGCTTTTTCCATAATTGATCTGTTCGCCCTCTCAACTACGCCATTTTGTTCAGGCGTATACGGCACTGTCGTCTGGTGCTTTATACCAGATAACTTGAACAACGTATTAAAGGCTTGGTTACAAAATTCTTTACCGTTGTCAGATCTGAGGCATTTTATTGATTTTCCCGTCTCCCTTTCGACATCCGCCTTATACTCTCGGAATTTTTCAAAGGTTTGACTTTTATTACGCATAAAATATACATGCGTCTTACGGGTGAAATCATCAATAAAAAGCAACATGTATCGCGAACCAGCAAATGATGGCTCTTCCATGGGACCGCAGATATCCGTGTGAACTAATTCTAGAATCTGTTCCGCTCTCGTACCTTTGTTTTTGAAGGGACTTTTACACATTTTGCCGTTAATACACGGAATACATGGCTCAATTTTATCCGTATTCTTGAATTCAATACCAGTAACCATATTTTTCAACGAAATCATATACTTTTGACCCAAATGAGCTAATCTTCTATGCCACAAATTCGTCAAAGTTTCATTTGACAATGTCAGATTGACAACGTAGTTTTCTTTTTCATTCAATTTAAATATTCCATCAACTTCATGACATCTTGCAACTACTTGGTTATTTTGGTTTTTAATTGTACAACCTTTTTTGTCAAAACTGACCTCGAACTGTTTCTTGATGAGATCGCTCACAGATATGAGATTCATTGATAACTGTGGAATATGCAAAACATTTTGTAGAGGAAGTTTTGAGTTTCCACAACCATGAACTATTGCATTTCCTCTGCCTTTCACTGGTATTTCTTCACCATTTGCCACTCTTATCTTAAAATTGCCGTGTGCTTTTTGGTAGTTTGATAAGTTCTCCGCATTAAAAGTCATGTGATTCGAGCAACCACTATTCACATACCAGCTGTTATTAGTGGTATTCTTACTTAACGAACTCATGCAAATATTAGCACTCTTCTTATTCTTCATCTCGCACTCGGATGCTTTATGACCTGTTTTGTGGCATTTAAAGCATTTCCACGGCTTTCGACTATGGTTTTTGCCCAACGTCTTGCCCAACGTAAGCAACGCCTTTTCATCGTTTCCGTCAGCTGTTGATGTTTGTCGACTAGCTTCTTGTAGCAATTTTGTTTTTATTTGTTCCAAATTGATCTCTTTACCACTATTGTCAACAGCCATGATCAACGGATTGTAATCTGATGTCAGACCAGCCAGCAAGATAGATATAATCCATTCGTCTGATACTTTCGCATCAATATCACTCAGTTGTTGAGCTATGGTTACAACATTAGAGATATACTTCTCCATACATGCAAAATTATCCAACTTACATGACCATAATTGACGCTGTAGTGATATTCGTCTACCCCAGCCTTTGTCCTCGTATGCTCCGCACAGATTGTGCCATACTTCACGTGCAGTTTTTGCATTGTAGACGTTAGCAAAACACGAAGGCTCTACCAGCAGACATAACGTAGTTACTTAACTTTTCTATTTACATCCTTAAGCGAAGGACTGACTTCATCAGCTTCCACAGCTTCCCACCAGTTTTTACATTCCAAATAGTTTTTTACTTGAAACTTCCACCTGGCGAAGTCATTCGATCCCTGCAGCTTTCTTATGCCACATATCGATCCTGAAGATGTGATCTCGTCATCGACCATCCTTAAGAAAATTTGCGCACTTTTTATTCACTTTCAAACTAACTATTCAGGTATGGAATAATACTCCATAACCTGTTGAAAATTGGAGGGACTCAGCAGAGTAGCAGCAGTCCTGAATAGATTAGTTTAACTATAAATAAATATCACATCTTATAGTACAGACATATTTATTTCGACTGATCGTCATAGTTCGAATACAGTTTGAATCACACACGTCGTATGTGACAGATTATTATAAGTAGCCAGTTTTACTTGGCTATACGACCTTCAACAGTGAGGTTTAAGACCACCCCCCTATTAAACATCACGTGTGTTTTTAGTAAACAAAGAATTTTACACTCAAAGCCGCTTTTCGGTTTATAAATCACGCATTTGACAAAAAAATAAATACACTTGATATCTAACTATACCCCCTGCCCCTTGTGATATTTCGTGATTTTTGCTGACCCCCTCCCTTCGGACCTCACGTGATTATTGGACAGCCACTTGGAAAGTGTTGAGTTTTTTTTTTTATCAATTATTGCATGTTTTTTTTGTTAGCGTCTTCCTCGGTGACTTGACGTTTATGAATTAGCTTTTTATTCCTTTGCAAGCTTCCGTAGGCCACGGTGATAATTTTCCACCAGGTAAGCCACTCTAATATAAAAATGTATTTCCCATCTATATATTTATCATATCTATACGAATGCACGAGCTATTTATTATTTTCCTCTTCTAAAAGATGCAATATTTCATTAATTGGCGCTAAAGGTAGATGGATATGTATAAATTACTGCACTCACGACATTCAGTGTGTAGAAGATCGTTTTAAAAAATAATTTGTAATAAAATCCGTCTACAATATTTTGTATAAAGTGGAACTTAATACCCCGTAAATGCCCGCAAATTCTGATCTATAAAAATATATGCTGAATATAAAAGACTAGTACATATTAAATCCTAAGTACATATGTAGTAAGTTTTTGTATTGTGCTCGATGCCTATCTTTGTTGAACTTACTTGTGAACAATAAACTCAAATATAATCTAAAAGAAAAACATGATAGACTCACCGAGGGAGACATGCATGTCATTACGTGTTTGTAATGTGTTGTGTACGCGGTGCCCGATCAGAGCACCCGTACGCAGAGGGCGGCGGCGCCACTGGCTACGAGATGAGACAGCTACAGCAACAGAATGTGCGTTTGAGAGATACGCTCGTGCGACTTCGGGATCTGTCGGCTCACGATAAGCATGAGATGCATAAAATGCAGAAGGTCAGTACCCCAAGTCAATTTTAATTTTTATGGATGAAACGCAATTTACCATCACGAAGATTTGTAACGCTTAGCGTCACGAAGATATGCACCGTTTTTTATGCTATTTCATTTTAAAGTTAGGAAGTGTTAATATTCACAAATAACATGTGGCATTTTAATTGGCCACTTGTCATTTAATAAACTATTTTTCATTATGTATAAAATAATATTTCATAAGTTTTAATTTCAAGATTTGGACTTTGTACGAAAGCACTTATTTTTTCGATCCTGAAAAAATTGCCAACCAACCACCCCAGCGGCATGGACATTTTGATATAATATCATCTTGGCATTTTAAGATAGTTTTTTAAGATTAGACTCAGCAGTGAAGTGAGTCATCTAAGGGTTAAGGATTAAACAATTCTTGTAGGTTCCGAAAGGAATGTACTTTTTTGGTTGAATAATAGGACTTGGAGCAGTATAAATCCGAGATTGCCGAGTTAAGCCGCACCAAGGAGAAACTGTCATCCCGCGTTGAAGAGTTGGAGGCTCAGGTTGGGGATCTCCGGGAGCAGGTGGATGCTGCTTTAGGGGCCGAGGAAATGGTCGAACAGCTGGCTGATAAGAAAATGGCTTTGGAAGACCAGGTGAATGTGATGTTTGAATGAATGAATGAATGATGACTTGATTTGAACGAACTAAAGTGTTCATTCAGACTAGTGGATTGAAGTTTATTCATAGACATACCGACCCTTACTTACTTGTGTAAGAGAGTATGACGCTGGCATCTGTGGGAAAGTGTTTTTTTTTCTTAAGTTTCGCTGCCAACCCAACTCTTCCGCTAATGGAGCTCTGGCAAACTTACTCGCAGGAACATAGCGAACGTCCAAGTATGATGTATTTCGGCTGCGGTATTCTGTTAGCCTTATCCGTGAGGTGATTTGTCATCATCCCATTCCATCATGAGGGTGTCGTAAGAGTCGACAAAAGCAAATGCCAAGGCCGATAACCTAGCCGCAAGAGAAGGAAAACTTGATACGAAGCCCTGTACCAACCCGTCTTGCCAGCGTGGCACTGTAGGCTAATTACTCTCCATGTAATAGCAGAAGGCTCGACCCTGCAGTGGGTCATTAATGGGCTGAGTAGACGGAGATACTTTTAAGTTTTCGCTATACATTAAATCACTCTGTATATTTGTTTCGTAACAGGTGGAGCAGCTAAAGCAAGATGTCTCCGAGCTAGAAGCCCTGCAGGAAGTCCACGAGCAATTGGTGGAATCCAACCGCGAGCTGGAGATGGACTTGCGCGAGGAGTTGGAAATGGCGCACGCTGCCACTAGAGAGGTATTAATTGATTTATGTGTTTTCTTTCGACGAGGAAGCGGGTGACCCGCCACACTTCATGTGAGGAAGGTATTTGGTAGCGAGCTATGTGTCATAATGGTGATGGAAGTTGGTGACCCGTCACACGTCATATTATGGTTGTGGAGATGGATGTTCTATTATGACATAATGGCAGTGGAAGTAGTTGACATGCGTCATAACTAATGCAAAGGGTTCTAAATAGCTACGTGTTTTTTTCTAATTATAATGATAATGGCAGTAGACGACCCGCCACACGTCACTATTCGTGTTTGAAGGGCCTATACTGACACAAGTTGTGAGTCCAATAGTCTCGATGATGGCAGTGGACGACCCTCCACACATCATTCCGAATGTTGGAGGCGCCTAACCCTTCAGACGTCGAATAATTCCTTTTGCAGGCTGTAAGAGAACGCGAGGCTGCTCTCGAAACAATCATGGACCGGGATTCCACAATATTGAAGTTCAGAGAACTGGTACAAGCTATGACAGCTCAGTACAACGATATACGCACGCAACTGGAGTCGAAACAGGGTCTGTTGTTTATATTTCTACAGTCCGCGCCAATCTTTATGGCCAGTCTGAATGTAGCTGTGGGTACGAACTAATAAATCGCCATCTCGTCCCAAGTTAAGCAACTTAATGCTTGTGTTATGGTTTCGAGATGGATGATAAACTACTTATAAACATTTTTTTTTTTGTAAATACATACATATTATAGATAGAAATGACACCCAGACTCCGAGCCAGTGCCTCTGGTTTAGACAAAGACACTGGCCCGACCCCGGAATCGAACCCGGGACCCGTTGATCCAAAGGCGTCACATCTGACCACTAGACCAACGAGGCAGTCAAATTTTGAATGATTTAATTATTATATCACACCCGCAATATAAACTATTAAAGTGTCAATTACATCTCAACCTGTAAATGACCCACTGTTGAGTCGGCCTCCTCCATGCCACGCTGGCCAGACGGGATGGCTTAGGGTTTCGTGACAAGTTTTCTTTTTCTTGCGGCCAGATTTTCTGCCTTATCATTTCCTTTTGTGGGCTCTTACGACGAAATGGGGTGGTGACATTATTTTAGGGGGTGCTGGTAGGCAATGGTAAGGTACGCTGATTGTCGGTTGGACTCCTATTCGTTCCCCTAATATAATTAGACTCGTCAGTGAGGTTGCGGGCGTCTAACAGAAACACTACGGAGACGGTTTAACAGTATTTATAATGAGAATAATCGTTACAGTACAAACAATGAAAAGGCAAACGGTTGGATATTTAAATTGATTCGCGCGAACGTTAAAGCGGCGGGAGCTGAGATAAAGTGACGCGGGCGTGCGCTGGAAAGGTTGGGAACGCACTGCGGCTGCCGGCGGCTGTCTGCTGGTCGCGCGCCGGGACCGGTTTCTCGCGCGCTGTAGTTAGGGAGCTTGCGCCCACACTATGTATTCTAAATCCGTCACCACACGGAATATGAGTAGAAGGGAAAGGGATACTACTCTGGTATTATCTGGGCGGCTTCTTTTTTTTCTTTTTACATTAGTTGGTATTCGTTTTGCTAGGAGTGACTGAGAAAGGGCCTCTGGGTCGGGCAAGTGTCTTTTATTAAATCAGAGGCACTTGCTTTGAGCCTGGGTGTCATTTGTATTCGTCCAAGGGAAGGGGTTTAAAAACATTCTCTTAGTCTAACATCCTGCTATACAACGACCTTCACCGATATGTTTAATGGATTAAAAATATTTTATTAGACATTTAGTATGTTAAAAATAATAAAAAAAATTGTTGCATGAAAATATCCTGGCTATGAAAAAAAATATTAAAATTTCACCGGTTTGCTTATTAGACAAATTCTATAACAATCGAAAGTATGAAGCCCATAGAATATGCAAACGTGACAAAATTACCGGTGCAAAATGCTAGTATTGATTTACCTGTACCTGGCTACCCGAGAGTTGTGCTGTGACCGGTAATGAATAGGCAACCTAACATTTGCATATTCTATGAGCTTCATACTTTCGATTGTTATAGAATTTGTCTAATAAACAAACAGGTGAAATGTTAAAACTTTTTTTTTTTCATAGCCTGGCCAGGATTTTTTCAGGCAACCCATTCTTTTTATTTTTTATACATAATTCTTTATTATCTCATTGTTACATATACTTTTACAAAAAGGAAACAAATTCATAAAAATATATATAAAAATAGGATGTCACCCGCCGAAGACGAAGTCAATGACCCAAGCCAACGGCGGTTCACCAGAAAGGAATCTTCTTACAATCCGCGCAGTCTCTAGAAGGACGGCTTTCTGGGCCAAGTGCTTAACCCAACAACTAAGCGAGAGCTTTTCAAGATAGCGATTAAATAATTATAATTTTATAATTATTTAATAATACGATTATAATTTTTAACATACGAAATCTATACTAATATATAAAGCTGCAGAGTTTGTTTGTTTGTTTATTTGTTTGTTTGAACGCGCTAATCTCAGGAAGTACTGGTCCGATTTCAAAAAATCTTTCAGTATTAGATAGTCCATTTATCGAGGAAGGTTATAGGCTATATTTTATTTTCAAAAGAATTAGGGATCCCTATGAAAATTGCGATTTTGTAAACCAAGGTGTAAAATTGAAAACCTATTTATGCGTGCGCTGCAAAAACTATTGACAATAGAACAAAATGATGTACTACGGATTTGTAGGTCTTATCGAGATCGAGAAAGATCTACAAAAAAGTTCGCGAGAGCACATATCTAACTATCATAGTTTAGTCACAATAACCGATTTTATGTTCATAAAAAATATGCACGGGTTCGAAGCCCACGCGGGCGAAGCCGCGCGCAAAAGCTAGTGTCTAATAAAATAATTAAACATATCGGTAAAGGTCGTTGTATAGCGGGATCCTTTACTATTTGACCTTCCACAAATATGTCAAGATCAAAATAAGCCAACCGACTAGCGTTTCTCCAATTTTAACGTGACAAACGAACAGCAATTAATTTTTATGTATATAGATAGATAGATGTACTGATTTTGTTATCTCCACAGATTCGCCAGCGCCATCTAGCGAGCAGGAGTCGACTCCCGAACCGACAGCGCGAAGCTCTCCACCAGTCGAGCTGACTTCCTTGGTCCACGCTTCCCGGGCTTCCACTCGATCCATTGACCTGCAATTGCGAGCTTTGGAGTTGACTCAGGCCAGAGCCAGGGCTGATATGCTGGCTGCCTGTCTCCCGGATCACTTTATGGCTTCAGCGGGTAAGTTGGGGGCTGTCCATTAATCACGTGATGTTTTTTTTGACATTTTTAACCCATCCCTCCCCCTTGGTGATACTTGGTGAGGATTAAGACAACCCCTCCCACCCCCCATTAAAAAAATAAATACACGCGATATCTTACACCGAGGGGGGTATAGTAAGATATCACGTGTAATTCTTTTTGTGTATACCCCTCTATTTCGTGATTTTTAACGAATCGAACTCGGGACCCCGTGATCTAAATCAAACCCCAACGAGGCAGTCAAATTTAAAACTATATTAAAACAATTTTTTTTCTTTTTCAGGTGACCACGACGCGATTCTGCTGATTCTCTTGCTGCAAAGACTCAATACCAAGGCCGACATTATTCTGGGCCAGATTAGAGAAAAGTAAGTGGGTGTCCGTACTGTGTGGTGGTGACGGATTCAGAATACACAATGTCACCAACTCAAATCATCCTGTGGGTGTCGTAAGAGGCTAATAAAGGAATAAATAAATAAATATCCTTGGACATTTCACACAACGCCATCTCGTCCCAAGCTAAGCAACTTAATGCTTGTGTTATGGTAACGAGATGGATGATAAACTACTTATATACATTTTTTTTGTTGTAAATACATACTTATTATAGATAGAAAACAACCAGATCCGGAACAAATACTAGTAGGTCGTACAAATATTTCTTCCGTGCGGGAATCGAACCCGCGACATGCTGCGCAGCAGTCGATCGCTCAACCACTGCGCCAACCGTGAGGCAAACCCTTTTTTTTGACCCGGGGTATAATCCTCTATGGACTATTCCCCGCCAGCCTGTTGATGGCCAGCAGGGGATGTGTGGAAGTCCCCTCCGCCTCTGTGAGGAGACGGAGGTATACCCACTAAACGTCCCCGGGGTATAACCTTCCGCGCTTGCTGCCCCGTGGGCCCTGACTGACTACTACTCAGCCCATAAATGACCCACTGCTGGGTCGGGCCTTCTCCGGCTACATGGAGGGTAATTCGCCTACTGTGCCACGCTGGCCAGACGGGTTGGCACAGGGTTTCGTATCAAGTTTTCCTTCTCTTGTGGCTAGGTCATCGGCATTGTCATTTCCTTTAGTCCGCTTTTCCGACACCCTCAGGATAGAATGGAGTGGTGACACTGAATTCTAAAACCGTCACCGCACGGTATTGTATACTCCGTTGGAAATCACTACATAGTATAAAACAAAGTCGCATTCTTTTGTCCGTCCCGATGTTTGCATAAATCTTTAAAACTACGCAACGGATTTTGAATCGGTTTTTTAATAGACAGAGTGATTCAAGGGGAAGGTTTATATGCATAACCCACCCCCGCTTTGCACGGGCGAAGCCGGGGCGGGCCACTAGTCCTAAATATATCATCACCTCAGCTGGAAAAATCCACTGCTCGTTCCGGCCTCCTCCGAATACCTGGAGGGTAATATTGTGCCACCCTGGCCAGACGGGTTACGTTTTTTTTAAACGAAACCCGTGCACTAGGTATAACCTGTATCGCTGGGGCAGTTTACAAATTCAAATTCAAATTAAAAACTCATTTAATCAAGTTGGCTCATTAGAGCTCTTTTGACAAGTCAAACAACAAAATAATATTTAATTTAAAATTTACCATCTACCACCGGTTCAGAATGCAGTTCTACAGAGAAGAGCCGGCAAGAAACTCTGTAGTTGCTCTTTTTAGATCGCCATTTTTAGGTACAAGGCCGTGATAAGACAGTTTGTGAGAGCAAACGCGCGCAATAGTCGCAAAGGGCCAAACATCAGCCAGATCTAATCAACAATACTAACCTTCTAACGCCCGAGCCAACTGACCCCCAGCAACGGCACCTGTTCACAAGCATGACGCATGCGGCAGCCATCGCTCTCCTCAACCATATTGCAGGCAAGAGAACGACCAGTCGCACGACGCCACCACTGCCATGAGTCTTAAAGTGTACAAACATGTAATTCATGAACACAAATGACACCCAGACTCAAGTGCCTCTGGCTTAGACAAAGACACTTGCCCGACCCCGGAATCTAGCCCCGCGACCCGTTGATTCAAAGGCAGCACATCTAACCCCTAGACCAACGAGGCAATCTCGTTTCAAGAGAGAAGCCGCGTCATAAACAGGCTGTGACGTCATCGTGTTTTTTTTGTAGGTTCCCATCAGTCAACGTGTGGGACAGAGAGGTGGTGACGAAGACGCACACAGCAGTGCAATATAGCTTCAGGTGCCAGCTTGAGTACCAGCTTCACATGATACAGGTAAGTAACCTGCTACTATACTAAGGATGGAATGGGGTGGTGACACTATTTATTCTAAATCCATCACCAATCAGAAAACAGGCTACAAGCTGCTTTTTGAGACGCCCCCGTAATCGGAGGGGGCCCTCAGAGCTTTGGGGCTGTCCATTAATCACGTGATGTTTTTTTTATCATTTTTTAACCCCTCGCATTGGTGATACGTGGTGAGGTTTAAGGCTAACCCCCCACCCCCCATAAAGATCATGTGTATTTTTTAGTACCTACAAAGAATCTTCCACATAAAGGTAAGGACAATACACGCCGATTTTCGGTGTAAAAATCACGCGTTTGACGAAAAAATAAATACACGTGATATCTTACTATATCCCCCCTCTCCCCTTGTGATATTTCGTGATTTTTGCCGGACCTCTCCCTCCCTCTTTCGAACCTCACGTGATTAATGGACAGCCCCTTGAATGAGGTGGCGGATTTAGAAAAATATGTGTCACCACCCCATTCCATCGTGAGGGTGTCGTAAGAGCCGACAAAGACGGCTGATAACCGACCCGCAAGAGAAGGAAAACTTGTAACGAAACCATGTGCCAACCAGATGGCCAGCGTGGAACAGTAGGCAAATCAAGGCCCTGTCAGTTGGCCCTGTCAAGGTCTATCCGTCATTCATTGCGTAAACGTGTAGCGTGTTTCTCTCATCTTGCGAACTTGCTCTCACTATGCTGTTTGGTGCTTTTTGTAAAGTTGGGCAATATTTAAAAAAAAAGTAAATACAGAGTTTCTTGCCGGCTCTTACGGCACCCTCAGGATAGAATGGGGTGGTGACACTATGTATTTTTTTTAATGATTTAAGTAATTTTGATTGGCCCTGTCCAGGCCTATTCGTCATTCATTTCGTAAACGTGTTTCTCTCATCTGGCGAACTTGCTCTCACTATGCTGTTTAGTGCCTTTTGTAAACAAGACCAATAATTTGAAAAAAAAAACAACCACATAGTTTCTTGCCAGCTATTCTCTGTAGAGCAGCCTTCCGAACCGGTGGTAGTTTCGGCATGAATGTGAGTGAACGCAGGGGTTGTGAGCGATCAGGGGAGATGGAGGGATTGTATGAGTGAGGAGTTGTGTGTGAAAGGTGTGAATGTAGGTACGACGACTGATAGGTGTGTGGTAGTCTACCACCTAGTGTGGGACAGGGGCCGTAGGATGATAATGGTATTTATAAATATGACGATTTATAAGAGTTTTGTGACGAAACCTACGTAAATACAGTTCCTTTTGAGTTTGAGTTTGTCATAGGCGGAGGCCCGAATCAGCAGTGGGTCAGTTATGGGCCGAGTAGTAGTAATTGTTGGCTGCCTCGTTGGTCTAGGGGTTAGATGTGCCACCTTTAGATCAACGGGTCCTGGGTTCGATTCCGGGGTCGGGCAAGTGTATTTGTCTAAACCAGAGGCACTTGCCCTGAGTCTGGGTGTCATATGTGTTCGTGAATTTCATGTTTGTAATCTGCCCCCGTGATACAGGTTATACCCAGTCCAGACGTATCTTAATAAAAAAAAAACAGAAAATAAATTAATAGAAAACAGTGTCACCACCCCATTCCATTTTGAGGGTATCGTAATTGTGTCGTGTCGTAAAGGTGCCGTATTGTATAATGTAATGTATGATGATAAATAATAAAAAAATAAATATCCTTGGACATTTCACACAACGCCATCTCGTTCCAAGTTAAGGAACTTAATGCTTGTGTTATGGTAACGAGATGGATGATAAACTACTTATATTAATTTTTTATTGTAAATATATACATATTATAGATAGAAATGACACCCAGACTCCGAGCCAGTGCCTCTGGTTTAGACCAAGACACTTGCCCGACCCCGGAATCGAACCCGGGACCCGTTGATCCAAAGGCGGCACATCTAACCACGAGACCAACGAGACATGTATGATATGTATGATGTATGACCCACTACTGAGTCGGGCCTCCTCCAAATTCATTTAGTAGTAGTAGTTGTTGTATATTTGTGTTTATTTTTCAGTGCATAGTTAGCATGTGGAGCGAGGCCCTCGAGTGGTGTGCTCCTGAACTGCTACTCCGAGCGGCGAGTGCTCTACCGGACGCGGCGCAACAGGAACGCTCCATCGATGGTCTGATACACCTGCTGAAGTCTGATGAGCTGGACGAGAACTGCGACCTTACCGGTGAGTGCTTCCAGATTTTTTTTTTATGGATGAGGGAGGCAATCGATCAAGCGGGTCACCTGATGGTAAGTGATCACCGCCGCCCATGGACACCCACAACACCAGAGGGGTTGCAAGTGCGTTGCCGGCCTTTATTTTGCCCTCCCTTTGTTGTTTTTCGTTCGAATCCTCGTGGAATTTTAATGTATCCCTCATACTGTTTTTTCTACTAAAAGGGTTAGGATATAGAATGCATGATGTCATCGACTGAAATTTTCCTTTTTTTTAACGAAAAGTTATCGTTATCGAAAAGTCTGTTATCGACACCCTCGGTAACAAGGACAAAGGAGTTAACTTTTTTCAATTCAATTGTGTGATGATGTTTGTAGGCGCGGAGCGCTGTTGGACGTACCTGTCGGCCATGTGGTCGGCGCTGGGGCTGGGCGCGCTGGAGGGCGCCCGCGTGTGCCGCCCCGGCGTGCTGCACCTGTGCTGCGCGCTGGACGCGCTCGCGCGCGCATTGCACGCCGACGCCAGCGCGCTCACGCAGATACTGCAGGTACACGCTTGGTCTGCCCTCTGGTATAGTCCGCTGAGGATTTTAACCCGCAAAGGTATATTCCAGGGTCGGGCAAGTGTCTTTGTGTAAACCAGAGTCTGGGTGTCGTTTGTGTTCTTCAATTACATGTTTGTAAACTGCCAGGTGTTATAACTAGAAAAGGTTTTCTGGTTATAACACCAAGCAATTTTTTTTTATAAATTATATATTTCGTATAAAAACTAGCTGACCCCGCAAACGTTTTTTTGCCATGTAATTAAATAGGGGTAAATCTTAGGGTGGTGAAAATTTAGGGTTATATGTATTTTTGTATGGTGTATCATAAAAAAAAACATTTTTTTTTGCGGTGAACCACCTTTAACTCTTGGAGGTGTAAAAAATTGTTAACAACCTATTCTTATGCCTACTGAATATACATATGATATTTCATCAAAATCGGTAAAGCCGTTTCGGAGGGCACAAGAATTTTATATATTAGATTATTTTGTTTATGCAACCAGGCCGCAGATGGGCCGCAAGACTTGGCACAGCTCCACGAGGCGGTCTGCACAGCCAGTTCCTCATTGCAACAGCAACTGAAGAGCATTAGGAGGAGATTGCCCCCTGGAGTCAGGCTGCATGTGGTGCCCATTGATCCTCAGGTGAGTATTTCTTTATACCATACAGTATAAAAACGATTCCATGTGGCTCACCACCCCAATGCGTACTGAGGGTGTCTAGGATGTCTGCTGGCTACTATGACCAACCCAAAGCCTTTGTATATTTTGTTTTATATTATAACTAGCGACCCGCTCCGGCTTCGCACGGGTGCAATAATGAACCTCTAAATTTAGCAGTGTTTCTCTACAATATTATGGATGTATTATACATATAAAACTCCTAACGGAATCACTCTATCTATTAAAAACTGCTTCAAAATCCGTTGCGTAGTTTTAAAGATTTAAGCATACATAGACAGCGACTTTGTTTTATACTTTGTAGTGATAGTGATGATAGACTAAATAAGGTTGATATTTTAAGACGTTAAAAAGTGTAATACAGCTGTACAAGGTGGATTTAAAATGCATTGGGTCATCTCCCCACTCCATGCTCAGCGTGTCGTAAGAGTCGATAAAAGGAAATGACAAGGCCGAAAACCTAGAAGAAAAGGATAATTTGATACGAAATCCTGTGCCAACCAGGCCAGCGTGGCACAGTAGGCTAATTACCCTCCATTGATTTGGAGGAGGCCTGACTCAGTAGTGGGTCATTCATGGGCTGAAACGACGACGAACGACGATTTTGTGGAACAAATTTGTAATACTTTATGTTTTTATTATGCCATATCTGATTCCTGTCATAATCTGTTCTTTTAAGCATATAACTTATACAAAACATTTTCAATGTTTCAATTCTGCCGGGCGTCCAGCGACGGCCCACACATTTTTCACTGTATGATCGTGTTTACATAGTTGGTGGATCGTCTCCGCGGCGACTGCGCGTCCGCGCTGTGGCGCTGCGCACGCGCAACGTCTCTCGCGTCGCGCGCCGCGTGCACGTGCGCGGCCACGGCGGGCGACAGGGGGGAGGGGGCGCCTCTGCCTCACGCCACTCTGCTCACCCTGTGGGCTGCAGCTGTCGACAAGGTTTACCAGCAGGTAACTTTGCCTTGCATAGCCTACAAATCTATACAGGGTGTAAGGGATGGCGTTCCGAAAACCGATACCAGTACATGATACTGACACCCTTGTTTGTACCACCATCATTATAACCCTTTTATTTAAAAGAGCTACCATGAAGTTTCTTGCCGGCTCTTCTCTGTGGAATGGCATTCCGAACCGGTGGTACTAAAACTATATGATAAATTATTTTGAATATTTTTTTTAAATTTTGATTTAGAGTAATATTTTTTTGACTATTTGAAAGCATTCATAAGAATGTATTCGAATAAAAAACATTTTGATTTTGATCTTGGAGTTTGAATTTTCCGAAAAAAAAAAGGAATTATCTGTTTTTTCTAGTCATTTATTTTCGTATAATATAATGAACAAGTTACATTTTTCGACCCGCACTTATATTTTCATAAAATTATCCAATAAAAAAATATCAAAAAAAAACTCTCACTATCCGCTGATACAGCGGCAAGTGCAATGACACGATCGCCCCGCGCCTCGCGTGTCTTCATAGACCGAGGATTTGCCTCGCGTGGCTGCCTCGCGAGGCTGCTCGCTCAGTCAGTACGTGGCTATTGACTTATACTCCGTGTCCGCGCGTGGAACGACGCTGCAGCGAGAAATTGTATTGTTCGATGTACATTGCGTAGCGCGAATTAACTAAATAATGATAAATCTTTTATCTTTCATTTTTATGCTGAACTGAATTTTGCATGATAATAAGTGACCATAGAAAGCTCATTTTACGATTTTTTCCGGACAGCATGGCGCCACGAAATTATGATGTTACACACTCAAACTCAAAAGGAACTCGGAACTGTGTCTGTGTGTTTTTAGTTTTACTATCGCGTTTTTGTTGTAAAGTGTGTAATTTCAACTTGGCCTCCGCAGGACGCCCACGAGCCGGTGCGCACCGTCAAACACTCTCTGTCCTCGGTGGCTGGTGACGTTGGCAAGCTGGCCACGTTTGCGCAGGACAAGGAGTACGACATGATGTCCCTTACCAACGTTCAAATCGAACAGGTAAGCTTGTCGTGATACTGGTATTAGAGGCTTCCATGTGGTGACGGATTAAGAATACACAATGTCACCAACCCACACCTCCCTGAGGGTGTCGCAAGAAGAGGCTAAAGCCAGCAATATACGTTGGCCTAGCATTGCCGAGTGAACGCCAATACCAACGTATAGACGGTATATTTGCATTGTCTGGCCATCGCTCGGTGTCGCTCGCCTAGTTGGTTTCGATACACTTGCCCAACGTGTATTGCTGGCATTAAGGATCGCGAGAGGCAGATCATCTAGACTCCAACTCTAGTGCTTGATACATACCCTTTTTTTGGTATCACTGGGGAAATGATTTATGTATACCGCCGCCCCTCTGGTCGGCGATTATGTGGGACTCCGGAACTACTCGGCTACCTACTAAAACCCCAGGCGTATACCCTCACACTACGGTTGGCGCAGTGGTTGAGCGATCGACTGCTGCGCAGCATATCGCGGGTTCGATCCTCGCACGGAAGAAATATTTGTACGACCTACAAGTATTTGTTCCGGGTGGGTGTTTTCTAGCTATAATATTTATGTATTTACAAAAAAAAAATATATATGTAGTTTATCATCCACCTTGTTACCATAACACAAGCATTAAGTTGCTTAGCTTGGGACGAGATGGCGTTGTGTGAAATGTCCAAGGATATTTATTTACTACACGCCTTGGGGCGCCACAGATTCGCGCAAACGCATTCGAATGTGGTGACCCGAAGTGGTGCCCACTACGCGGGCAAGCGGAACAATTCGGATAGATCCGAAGGCGTCCCGGGCAATTGGGACGTCCTCAGATATTGAGGCCTTCGTCGGTGGCGGGTCCCCCGACTCACCACCGGCCTCCAAGGCAAGGGTAGAAAGGCCCCCGGCCTCCGTCTGCGGCACGGGTTAGCCGGAGCATAATAACTAGTGCAGGGGTTTCGTATTTTAATATAAAATAGAGAGTAATTTATTGCATAGCGCTTAAGCATGATCCGCGTGGTGTCTGGCGTAGAATACATAATGCCACCACCCAATGCCATACTGAGGGTATGGTAAGACAATGGTGGCATGTCATTGCCTTTTGTCGGCTCCTGCGACAAGCTCAAGATGATTTGGTTTGGTGACATTGTGTTTTTTTATATACAGGGTTGATACGAGATAGGGGCATTTTTTAAACTGCCTATACTAAACTCTGTGCGTTGTAGCATGGTGCGGGTGACAGTTTCAGTAACATTTCGTTTCACTCTTGAAAGTTGCCGCGTTTTACAAATTATGACTTGGTATTTCAGCTGTATCACATTCGTAATATATTAAATCATTAATAACTGTAGTAAATTAAATTAAACCAACTAGAATATTCTTGTTTACAAATATAATCAAATTGGATGAAAAATTAAGCAAAGTGATGCGAAAAATATGCGTAATCGTAACGTCATAGACGTCTTGAGTGATGGGATGTACTGGTACGATGGATAGTCGATATTTTTCATAATAAGAAACCTATATTGTGCGTAGGTCAATTTTATTGTTAAAATTTGTCTATATTTATACAACAGAACATTTATAGGCTAATGCTGCTTAAAAGCCCTACTAAGAAAAAAAAACGTTAACCCACTTTTGATTATTTTATATAAGTACAAACATAATAAAACATTTATATTGACAAGTTTATACACGTAGTTACAGTAGACAGCTGAATAACACACACATTTTCATAACAATATTAAAGATAACTAGATTAATGCTGCGAGTATCGTTAGCGTAAAAATGAATAGCATAACGTCACATCCCTAGTAACGTCGCACAGGCAACTGTCACCCGCACCATGCTACAGCGCAAATAGTATAGGTATCATTTCCAAGCTTTGTACCAAAAAAATTAAATTAAAAATTTAAATAAACCCCCGACACAATAACCTTTAAAAAGTAAAAAATAAAAATAAATACTTCGCGTTGGGGGACAACTCCCACTTATTTATTACCTGACCCTTGGTCCCCCAACGCGAAGTATTTATTTTTATTTTTTACTTTTTAAAGGATATTGTGTCGGGGGTTTATTTAAATTTTTAATTTAATTTTTATTTTATACTTTTTATAGGTACATACTTATTATAATGTAGATTTTGTTAAATTGCACGTGATGCGCTTTCATTTGAGACCCCACTCGATTATATTTGCAGACATTCGGTTTTTCTTCCCCACTTTCACCCCTCATAACTTTTAAACGGCTCACCCGATTTTCATCAAACATGTCTAAGAACACTCGCCCGTAAATCACCTTTCATACAAAAAAAACTTTATTGAAATCGCTTCATCCGTTCGCGAGCTACGGTGCCACAGACAGACAGACAGACACGTGAAACTTATAACACCCCCCTTTTTGCGTCGGGGGTTAAAAATAAATTAAATTGGAACAATAGTTTAGCCGCAAATGATTTTTTAAATTTTTGCCTCATTTTAACATGATGTATCTTTCCTAACAAATGTTTATGCCTAACGCATAATTTATTAACCTTGGGGGCTGTCCATTAATCACGTGATGTTTTTTTTAACATTTTTTAACCCCTCCCTCCCCCTTGGTGATACCTGGTGAGGTTTAAGACTACCCCTCCACCCCCCATGAAAAATCACGTGTATTTTTTTTGTACCGTTTCGAATTCATACTAATCACATATATATACTTACAGTATACTACAGTATACACTTACAGTATACTTAGTGTAATTTAATGCCCCTCTGTCATATCAACTCTGTATAAAAAACGAAACCCTTGCTATGTAACCTGTATCGGGGGCAGTTTACAAACATCTAATTAACGATAACAAATAACATCCAGACTCGGAGCAAGTGCCTCTGGTTTATACAAAGACACTTGCCCTGGAATAGAACGCGGGTCCCCGTGATCCAAAGGCGTCGCATCCAATCCCAAGACCAACGAGGCAGGTTTACATCTGACTGTTTTTCTTCAGCCTACACCTCCGGTGGTGGTTCGGGCGCAGTTGGTGAAGAAACAGCTCGAGGAGACCAAGAGCCTTACCATCAAGTTGGAGAACAAGGAAGCGGATCTGAGGGAGATGAAGAAGGCGTTAAAGGTATGTGGAGAAGTTAGGATGCCCAGTAAAGTAATTAGCCTACTGCGCCACGCTGGCCAGACTGGTTGGCACGGGGTTTGGTATCAAGATTTTCGTACTACTAGTAGATGCTAGCAGTATCAAGATTACGATAATATGTTTGTAAAGATTTCACGCAAAAACTACTAAATAGATTTTAATGATACTTGATAACAAAGGGCAATGGAGAGGGCTATGCTCGGAGTTTCCCTGCGAGATCGAATCAGAAATGAGGAGATACGCAGGAAAACCAGGGTCACCGACATAGCCCACCGGATCGCCAAACTTAAGTGGCAGTGGGCAGGGCACATAGCTCGCAGGACCGACGCCCGATGGGGCAGAAAAGTCCTCTAGTGGCGACCGCGTTCCGGAAGGCGCAGTGCTGGTAGGCCTCCCACACGGTGGACCGACGACCTGGTTAAGGTCGCCGGAAAGCAGTGGATGCGGGCGGCCCAGGACCGGCCTTTGTGGAGATCCTTGGGGGAGGCCTATGTCCAGCAGTGGACGTCTTTTGGCTGAAATGATGAAAATGATGATGATGAAACTTGATAATAATATAGCAGGAGAGAAAAGGTACTCACGGAGACAAGGTGATGGCGGACTGGGTAGATAGTTCCATAGGCTGCTGCAGTTCTTGTCTCGCCTTCCCTCCAGCAGGTTCACACGCACACACACAAAGCACCTATGGTGTTTTGAGAAATTATTAAGCGCTCATACACACGAATGGCATGTTGCCAACGGCACAGACAACTGCAGCCGTCGACTGCCGTTGACGGCACTCGATTGCGAAGATATTTTGCGAACCACCTCTTTACAACGAATTTTCAACTATGAAAATAGTGTAAATACCTCTAATTAACGAATTTTATCAATCCAAACCCTTTACATAACGTTGATGAATGATAAGTATATAATTTTGAGGTGAAATTTTTTTTTACCTCTTCATAACAATTTGCAGACCAATCTAACCTTAATATAAGAAACCTCAGTTTAACGAATTACTTGATATAACTTATATTTCGCCTGTTCCAAAGAATAACCTATCTACAATACTGCTTTGAAACCATTTGGAACTCTATTCTTCGGAACAAGCGATTTACCTGTTCCCTGCCAATTTGTTGGTTGCACTGTAGTAGCAATATTATTATTAGTAGCAATCTATACTAATATATAAAGCTGCAGAGTTTGTTTGTTTGAACGCGCTAATCTCAGGAACTACTGGTCCGATTTCAAAAAATCTTTCAGTGTTAGATAGTCCATTTATCGAGGAAGGTTATAGGCTATATTTTATTTTCAAAAGAATTAGGGATCCGTACGAAAATTGCGATTTTGTAAACCAAGGTGTAAAATCGAAAACCTATTTATGCGTGCGCTGCAAAAACTATTGACAATAGAACAAAATGATGTACTACGGGTTTGTAGGTCTTATAAAGATCTACAAAAAAGTCCGCGAGAGCACATCTAACTATCATAGTTTAGTCACAATAACCGATTTTATGTTCATAAAAAATATGCACGGGTTCGAAGCCCACGCGGGCGAAGCCGCGCGCAAAAGCTAGTATTATTATATTACTATTGCTAATTATTATTGTATTATCCAAACTATTCTAACAGATGGCGATATCTGTTGACTGGATTGAGTAAGAATTCAATAGATGGCGCTATTTTAAAATTTAAATTAATTTCAAATGTAATATAACGAAAACAGCAACGCGTGGCCTGGTCTGCCAGTAGTATATAATTAATAGCTTTGTTCGTTGTCAGGCGAAGCAAGAGGAGTTGTCGGAGATGCATATACGTCGTGAGCTTGGGGAGCGGAAGCTGGTCTCGAAGGCGCACGACGCCACAGTGAGGGCGGATCAGCTGCAGAGGCGCTTGGAAGACGCGCAGAACCAACTCAAGAGGTAACCGTGTGATGGCTCAATGTCAATGTTATTTTTATTTTATTTTAGTGTATGTGTATATATATATTGTGTGTATATATATGTATGTATATATATATATATATTATATATATATATACATACACGCTCTGTGGAAATCCTTGGGGGAGGCTTATGTCCAGCAGTGGACGGCTTTTGGCCGAAACGATGATGTTGATGATGATGATGATGACACATTTTGTCTGTGAGATCGCAATTTTTAACACATAGTCTTTATAATGTTTTTTAATTCGAATTGTGAATTGTAACTTATTAATTAGGTATTTCTTATATTCTCATTTGAATTTAAGCTATGCTTGGAGTTTCCCTGCGAGATCCAATCAGATATGAAGAGATACGCAGGAGAACCAGGGTCACCGCCATAGCCCACAGGATGGCTAACTTAAGTGGCCGTGGGCAGGGCACATAGATCGCAGGACTGAGTTAGTGACCGCGTGTCAAACGCAGTGCCGGTAGGCCTCCCACACGGTGGAACGATGACCTGATTAAGGTCGCCGGAAAACGATGGTCGCGGGCGGCCCAGGACCGGCCTTCGTGGAATTTCTTGAGGGAGGAGGCCTATGTCTAGCAGTGGGTGTCTTTTGGCTGAAATGATGATGACAGGTGTTTTTGAAAGGTCAAAAGTGAAGTTAAGAAGCTAGTTGCTTGTTCCAAAACGTAGATCCTATGGAGAAGAACAGGCAAGAAACTCCGTGGACACTCTTTGTATCATATTTGTTTACATTCTGTTACCGGCCCTGACATTTCCATTTGTCGCATCTTACGACCCCTTAGGGTGGAATGGGGTGGTGATACTATGTAGTATAAATCTATACACCACATACTATATTATATACATTACATTGAAAACACGTTCCTTTTTGTCAATGGTTAAAAAGTCTTTTCTCCTCAGGAAAGAGAAGGAGTTTGAAGAGACTATGGACCATCTGCAACAGGATATAGACTCGTTGGAACTGGAAAAGGGCGCGCTAAGAGACAAGCTGAAGTTGTACACGAAACGCGGTGGGGTGCACACCGGTGAGTTCTCATTCTTCTTTCGATGGTGGCAATTCGAATTGAAATCTGCCTGCTTTTATAGAGACTTGGGGTAGCTGAAATAGTTTCTTTTTAATTGTGGCAAATGAAATAAAATGTTGCTACTTTGGGTTATTATGTGCTTTCATAAAACACACAGCGTTCAATTGAAGAAGGCTAGTATGTACTCACCTTTAAACTAGGTATCTATGGTCATTTCTCTATGGTTTTTATACCTTTCTCTTTCTCTCACCAGCTGGCGTCCTCTTCTCTCCGATGAGGCGGTCGCCACTAAATATGGCCGTTCATAGCTAGTGTCTCACGACAACAACAAACCACAGAAATTAGTGGAATTTTGATTTTTTCAGTCATTCTACTGAAATTTCAGTTAAATAATAACATTTTTGCATTTTTTTTCACACACAGCGTTTTTTCCAGTTCAAATTTAGCATCTGGTAAGTGTTTTTAATTGCTAAATATGATTTCGCAAGAAAACATTGAAACGCCGGTTGGAAGTGGGAACATTGTAAGATGTGATGTTTCAGAGGGCGATCAGCCTATAAAAAATCCTAACTCAGATGAGTCATCAACCTCTTCGTCCTCGGCGGACAAGTAGAGCGTACCATTTCCAACAAAAGGCAAACAAAATCACGTATTGATATGTCTTACTTTTCAAGTAGGATTTATATCACAGTACATATCACAAAACCAGTTGCTTCACTTCACACAATCAGTAACCCTTGATCCCGTTACTACCAACAACTCAGGGATCGTAGACCCTCTTCCTAACAGTGTCTCGTAAATCCAAATAGGCTTTGACCAAGGGAGAGCTTGGGCTACTAACTAGCTTGAGTAACTAATTTTGATAAAATCAATAACCCCAGTAGCAGATAAGCTGAAGCTTAACCAAGCATAAGTTGATTGACTAGCAAAATGTTGAATAATGCTTTACAATCATACATGGCTAGGCCGGGTTTTAAATTGAATTAAGATGTTTGCCATCTTATTAACTATAATATTAATAATTTGTTTGTCAAATATTTTATATATACTATACTTAGATAATACATTATTATATAAATATCAATAGGAAATAATAAATCTTAATTTACAAGAGAAACAATCTGCAGACTGGCAGTGGGCAGATGTTCATCTCAGTGAAGAAAGTATTTTTAGTCTGGGTACATTGTATAATTGATTCCTTGGGTGGGTCTCAATTATTGCTTAAAACTCTAGTTTATATTAATGAGAACATTAAATATCTCTAGTTTTCAACATAGAAAATAATTAATACCAGAAAAGAAACATAATAAATTTAAAAAATAATCAGCTATGTTGTTAATTTAATAACAGTGGTAACGGTGGACTATAGTTTTTTACTCAAATTAATACAGATACAGGTACAGAAATTATGGTATAGCTATAATAATAGATCTTAAATAGAAGAAAATGCTGGCAAAACCTTGACAGATCCAGCTCAACCGTGTTGAATTTTCTTAGTAAAGAAATCAGATGGGGGTTTATGTCATATCTCAGGGGAAAATACTTTTATGTATCTACATAACATTCCACCTAATATCACAGATACATGTGTCAGAATTCTTGCAGAGCAAAGACTGACTAGATAGATATCCAACAAACCCATATTCTTTTTCCAATTGTACCAACTCACAGAATGTTTCTTCAGATCTATTGTAACAGTGAGTTGCTCTAATTAATTGCCTTAATTGGCAAAAGGCCTATGTTCCATAAGTTCCAAGCATGTTTGCTATGGTAACAAATTGGGTTGCGGAAACCCAAGGATCACAGGGATTCCGGGTTGTAGTATACCTGGACCATTCTTTTTATTGATCATTCATGATCAAATAACTTTGGAAACATTGCAGGAAATGATTTCATAATGGTTCTTAATGTTATTTTATTTAAATTGTCTGATATTTATTTAAAATTTAAATTGCAAAGTTTTAGACACTTTTGCAGTGTTCATGGTTGGAGAAGACACACTGTCAAGAGGTCTTTTCTTGCAATGTGCAAAGATTGTGAAAACCTAAGCCATCATAACAGTGGAACCTTAATTTTAAAGACAATAGTGATATTCGAATCTTTGGGATGGCATGTAAACCATTAAATATCGGTCCTGGGACATTCTCAGGAAATAGAGTATTTGGTGCTTTGGTATACCCAACAAAATTTTGTGAAACTTGAAAGAAAATATTAAAGTACTTAAGGAGTTTAATTTCAAAAATCTTAAACAAAGCAGAATTTCTTAAAAAGTTGCAAACCATGCCATCCCCAGGGGTTGACTTCACGGTTGCAATTTGAATCTGTTCCTGAGAAGTTCTCAAAAAGCAAGCTACAGGTAAAGAAGGTATCATCTTTATCAGTACCTTAAGATCTGAAGGGGCGTTATTAAATATCTGGACAGGGTTCAAATCCCCTGTCAGCATAACACACGGCCTAGACTCAGATGCAGCGTATGCAAGCTGGGAAGGTCATCTAAATAATCAGTACCTCTCAGGAAATGGCCAGAACAATTGGCATTCCAACCCTATGGATGTATGCGTTACTTGCCACCACAAGAAGCCATCAGGCTCTAAAAGGGGCAAATGTTGTGGTATAGTCAGACAACAAGACCATTGTTGCATACCTCAAAATCAAAGAGAGGGGGGGGGGGACGATCAATAGCCTTGCTATTATTGACATCCAGTCTCCTAAAACTAACAGATCGTTTCTAAATAGATATCTCAGCCACTTACCTCTCGGGGAGGTTAAACGGAATTGCGGATCGCCTCTCTAGGGGCCGCAAAGTACTGGGCACATTGAGACCTATTCAGGAGAACCGTCGTACCAAACTTCGTAACCTTTGATTCTATAGATGGTGCCGCAGTCTTTTGCGGCCGTGGGATTGTCGGTTGGTTTGGGTATTTCCCCCGCCAAGATTAATAGCCAGAGTTCTAGCTCTCGTTTAAACAGGGCAACTACTACTATACTACTCGGCCCATACGTGACCCACTATTGAGTCGGGCCTCCTCTAATGACATGGAGGGTATTTCGCCTACTGTGCCACGCTGGCTAGACAAGTTAGGACAGGGTCTTTAACAAATTTTCCTTCTCTTCTGGCTAAGCTTTCGCCCTTGTCATTTCTTTTTGTCGGCTCTTACGACACCCTCAGGATGGAATGGGGTGGTGACACTGTGTATTCTAAGTCCGTCACCACACGGAAACAGGGCAAAGGGTTACAGTATAGTAGTAGTCGTATATTACAATATATCTTATAGCGCTGGAGTAGACCATGTGCTTTTGGCTACCCGAGATGCGAACAAGAGCTCTAGCAGAGGGTTTATAAACCTGCGGAAGGTTTATATAACCTGAAACCTGCGGAAGGTGATAGATTTGAAAAACGGAATTGTCCCCTCACAAGTAGACCATGTACTTTTGGCTACCCGAGATGCGAACAAGAGCTCTAGCAGAGGGTTTATGAACCTGCGGAAGGTTTATATAACCTGAAACCTGCGGAAGATGATAGATTTGAAAAACGGAATTGTCCCCTCACAAGTAGGCCAGTGCCACATGCGTGGAAAATTGGGGGTGGTACGATAACATTGAGACTGGACCTTAGAGGAACAGAATTTATTAGAGAGTAGCTAGCGGACATCTACTCTGTATATACTTATAGTTCCCCAACCAAGCGTTGCCTACGCTGGTCAGATCAGAATGCAGTTAAGTAGCACTTAGTGGTTAGAAAGTAGCTAGATTTTTAGCTAAATTGTTTCTAGACAAGCTTGCTTGTAGTATTTATATGCCATTTTACTATAAAAGTCGGCAGATTCAACGTATTTGTCTGGAAGACTTTCCAAAGAACTTTCATACAACAGGTTTTTTAAAGCAAACCAGCGGCAACTTTCTAATCATAACAGAAAGATTCTCATACCAGTCTGGAATACATGGATTTTAATTAATTAATTTTTAATCTCCTTAAATTTGAGGAATTTTGAAATCTCTTAATGGAGTGCTCTAATACACCTATTAGCTTCTGGCCGTAGAATACATGACCTCACTTTATAAGATACCAGTAGTGAAAATATCATTTTTGAGGATAATAGGTATAGTTTGCCTTTGGCCAATATTTGGGTGTAAGACTGACAATATGTCACTTGAACAGTGAGGTTGGTTGTTGCGGAAACATCCAAATTGAAAGAAACATCCAAATTGGAAACAAAAAAAAAAAAAAAAAAAAAAAAAAAAAAAAAACTAATTGAAAGCACAAAACAGAGAAGAAACTTTAGTTATTTCACTTTCCGGACACTTACAAGTACTTACTTACAAGTAGGCCACTTGAGGACTATGAGATGAGGACAAATCTACCATTTTTAAAGATATTCAGATTAATATCCATTTCAGAAAATTTGGGATAGTAGTAGCCTCCAAGGGCTGGATTAAAAATGTACCTGTCCAGGTGAGGATATTGGTAGAGTAAATTGGAAATGAATCCAAAATTACAATTTTTGTCACCCAGTGCATTGCCATTATAAGGCTGATCCAGGCCAATATTTTATAATTTGATGGTTGTTCTAATTTGTGTACCAACTTAACGATTATGATAGATTTTTTAAAAAGATTGCTGATTTAGCAAACTATTAGAATTTTGAATTCTAGCCTATGGAGCCAAACATTATTGGATTTTTATTTAACAATTATTCAAATAATTAATAAAAGCAAGAGGTTATTACATATGTAAGTTCATCTCAATAAGTTGAGCATTGAATTTGTTTACTATCTTACAGGTTTAAATTACATTTAAAGATGATCATTTTGATAACATTGATCTCTGTTACAGTAAAGATTACAGAGCCTTTTCTGGTTACATTCATCATAGCATAGTGTCATTGAGCACCAGCAGATAACAAACAGGTCTTCAATTGAACGCTGTGTGTTTTATGAAAGCACATAATATAACTGTTTTGCATTCCAACAAAACAGGTATTATGTGTGCAATAAAACACACAGCGTTCCAGCAATGTTCTTGCTGGTGTATCGAAGACTATGAGCGGCCATATTTAGTGGCGACCGCCTCATCGGAGAGAAGAGGACGCCAGCTGGTGAGAGAAAGAGAAAGGTATAAAAACCATAGAGAAATGACCATAGATACCTAGTTTAAAGGTGAGTACATACTAGCCTTCTTCAATTGAACGCTGTGTGTTTTATTGCACACATAATACCTGTTTTGTTGGAATGCAAAACAGTTATATTTTATCTGGAATTCGTGCCAATAGTTTGTAATTGGTCGAAATGTAACGCCACAAAATCTGAACGTGCAAATCGCCATGATTTCTCGTTCTTCTTTTATTAGTGGCAATATAGATTGGCATTCACGTTTTGCACAGAGTAAAAGCTAATTGTCAGATTTATTAATAGTAAACAATTTCTGTTGTAGATTTGGAGTTTTTGAGTAAGTTAGTGTGTTGAGTGTGTACCTAACTCGTGTGAGAATTATGCTAGTCTAACAGAGTTACTTATTCTAGAAACTTCTAGAACAATCCGGAGCTTTTAAAAGGATTTTTCTATGTAAAATCTTACAAAGATGGCCCAACAGCACGAATGGCCAAGTAAAATACCAGCACCAAATAAATTTGCCAGTAAACGTGGCAAGGTTAATAATGTTGCCAGCATTGTTAAAAAATCTCGATAATGACAAAAATACTAATGCAGATTTAATTAATTACTGTTTTTCATGTGTATGTTACCGAGTATTGTATGTGTTATAAATATTGAACAGGCCAGACATCGAGTCCCGCTCTCTACGTTCGCGACTACGCCAGTAAGATCACTGCGCATGTCTGACTAACAACCAGGGTTGCCCGCTTTCCCTTTACCCCAATTTCGGGAAAAAATAATAATTAAAAAAAAAGCGATATAATAGATACAGCTAAAAATATTCTTATATTATCCACTATATGTATTAGGGTCAGCGCCGACCAACGGAGTGGCAGCGAAGAGACTAATCCAGTGACAATTAAAATCCAATTTAAAACGCTTCAGAATACAACTGTATTTGGTAAAACGAAATACAATGACGGCGAGCGACATAAAGCGCGGCGAGCGTATACTAAATACAGTCGTATTTTGAAGCTTTTTAGGTTGAATTTAAATTGTTACTATATTTGTCTCGTCGCCGCCACTCCGTTGACCCTTAGGTGGACACGCCGCGGTATGTAAGCCAAATCATGTTAGGCTGGGCTCGTCATGACATTGGGAAAGGCCATAAGTGACCCATTGCTGGGTCGGGCCTCCTCCAACTAAATGGAGGGTAATTATAAATAAATAACTATCCTTGGACATTTCACACAACGCCATCTCGTCCCAAGCTAAGCAACTTAATGCTTGTGTTATGGTAACGAGATGGATGATAAACTACTTATATACATTTTTTTTTGTAAATACATACATACTATAGATAGAAATGACACCCAGACTCCGAGCCAGTGCCTCTGGTTTAGACAAAGACACTTGCCCGACCCCGGAATCGAACCCGGGACCCGTTGATCCAAAGGCGGCACATCTACATCATCTACATCAATTAGTGGGTAGCTTTGCGTAGCTAGTTTTCCTTCTGTTCGTCTATTTTACGACACTCTCAGAATGGAATGGGGTACTACCACTTCTCGGCCCATAAGTGACCCACTGCTGATTCGGGCCTCCTCCAACTAAATGGAAGGTAACTGTTGGGCTTCATATCAAGTTTTCCTTCTCTTGCGGCTTGGTTTTCGATAATGGTCGACATTTCCTTTTGACGTCTCGTACGACACCCTCAGAATGGAATGGTTTTACTACCTCTACTCGGCCCATAGATATCCCACTGCTTAGTCGAGCCTCCTCCAACTAGACGGAGGGTAATTAGGGTAACGTGTCACACTGAGCTTCGTATCAAGATTCCCTTCTCTTGTGGCTAGGTTTTTGACCTTATCATTTCCTTTTGACGGCTTTCACGACACCCTCAGGTTGAATGGTGACACTGTTTATTCTCAATCCGTCACCAATCTTAATATATATATTTCTTGTGTGCGTGTGTATGTGACTGAACTCCTCCTAAACGGCTGAACCGATTTGAATGAAATTTTTTGTATGCGTTTGGGTGGCACCGAGGATGGTTTAGATTCACAAATCAGCCCGACAGATGGCGCTGCAGTCGGTAAACAAATATCATGCAGGACAACGTCTGCCCGGTCAGCTAGTATATATATATAAATAAGTAAATGTTTATTGAAACTAATTATAGTGATGTCTTATAGCTGTCATGACTCCGGTAGCCCCACCCAAAGAGGCTTTACGTAAGGGTTAAGAGATTATGTTACATTCGTTGGTGTCGCATGCGCTTTGACGGATATTTTTTTAATGTGAAATCTGGACCGGTTTGGCGTTTTTTGAAATGAAATGAAATGGAAAATATTATTATGATGTGTTAGGTTTTCACGATCTTTGCATATTTTTCATTGCAGGAAATCATTTCCTGCAACGAAAAATATTTCAAAAAACTCAAAAGGAACTTTATTTACGTAGGTTTCATCACAAAACTCTTATAATTAGTATATTTATAAACACCATTATCATCTTACGGCCCCTGTCCCACACTAGGTGGTAGTCTCCACACACACCTATCAGTCGTCATACCTACATTCACACCTTTCACACACAACTCCTCACTCCTACAATCCCTGCGTTCACTCACATTCATGCCGAAACTACCACCGGTCCGGAAGGCTGCTCTACAGAGAAGAGCCGGTAAGTAACCTGTAGTTGCTTTTTTTTAAATTATTGGTGTTGTTTACAAAAAGCATTTAACAGCATAGTGAGAGCAAGTTCGCAAGATGAGAGAAACACGTTTACACAATGAATGACGAATAGACCTTGACAGGGCCAATCAAAAAATAAATCCGCGATTAAAGGTCTCCATTGCGTCTTATTTTGAATAAAGTTGTTCCATAAAATTCCCCACAAATAACTCAAAACTCAAAATGTTTTGTTCATTTTCATTGTTCATTTCTCTTGTACATCGTCACACTTAAAGTTACCCTTTATTTGGTGTATATTAAATACACTTTATTTGGCACAAAAGTGAACTAAGAAAAAAATACTTTGTTTACACTTAAGTGAAACCACCATACACTGAAAATTAAGGTTAGAGAAACTACTGTCTTGCATACTACTACTCAACCCATAAATGACCCACTGCTGAGTCGGGCCTCCACCCTTTGATTAGCCTACTGTGCCAAGCTAGCCAGGCGGGTTGGCACAGGGTTTCATATCAAGTTTTCCTTCTCTTGCGTCTAGGTTTTCGGCCTTATCATTTCCCTTCGTCGGCTCTTGCAACACCCTCAGGCTGGAATTGGGTGGTGACATTATGTATTTTTGCATGTGTTTTACCATTCGAAATTCCATAAACGCGGTACTGCTACTGCCATCTTTGAAGAAACAGCGAGAACTTATTCAAGAGCCTTTTAAAACCTAACCTAACAACAAACGTCAAAGCGGTTCAGATTTAAGAAATAAGTATTTTTTTTATTTTGGAGTAAAGGGAATGCAACTTTTTAAACGCTTCACGGCAGGTACGGACTGTGACTAAAGTCTTTTAATCTGTGTCTAACTTTGCGTTGCGGCATGATGGTTTGAACACGCAGTGACGCGGGACGCGCAGCGGAGGCGGGGAGATTTTTTTTATCTCTGTTAATTGTTAATAATGACCCACTGCTGAATCGAGCCCCCCCCCAAGTCCATGCAGGTCCTACTTAGTTGGGGAGCGTCAGTTCCCCATAAAAGTGTCCGTCAGTCACGGAGCATACTACTAATACTACTACTTAGCCCATTTATGACCCACTGCTGAGTCGGGCCTCCTCCAGTTACATGGAGGGTAATTGGCCTACTGTGCCGCGCTGGCCAGACGGTTTGACACAGGGAATAGTATCAAGTTTTCTTTCTCTTGCGGCTAGGTTATCTGACGTCATTTCCTTTTGTCGGCTCTTACGACACCGTCAGGGTGGAATGGGAGGGTGACACTATGTATTCTAAATCCTAACGGACTAACGGAGCATGCTGCAGAAATCCAAATCAGGGTCAACGCGAGCAAAGCGGTGGGATGTAATCCAAAACCGCTGGAAATGAACCTTATTAAATTATCTACGCCCCGCCACCGCTCCGCGTATCGCGACACTGTGTTTTAGCCTTATTGTTTTAAGCAATGTTTTCTTTTTCAGCTTGATTTAATTCAAATAATGTTATTAATAAATTAATTTGAATGTCTGTCTTACATATTATTGTGCTATGTTATTAATCAATCACTGTTGTTTTTTATTTTAGTTTTTATGGCGGCTGTACACACTCGCCGAGAACATCTCGCCGAGACTCTCGGCCGATATCATCATTTTTCATTTTACATTTCACACGTCCTTAGTAAAAATAGTCAGCGGGCAACTGAATAAACGAATGTGTAAATGATGGCTCTCGTTTGCTTCGCGAGACTCCACGATGTCCTTTGACTCGGGCGCAAAAAACCGACAAGCGACTCAGGATATGCCAGGCGAGACGTGAGAGAGCGAGACAAGACGAGAGCACCATGTACACACTCGCTCTTGGTCTGTCTCGACGAGTGTGTACAGCCGGCATTATGATGTTTTTCGGTTATCGCGATTATTACACATTGAAATTAAACGGTACTTTGTACTTTTGAAGACAACTGTCATCTAGTCTCTTGCGTGACTACAACTGCTGCAATGCGTTCGAAACGTTCGGAATGAAATAATGTGATATACCCGCGATAAATCGGGCCTCCTCTCATCACAGGGAGTGGTGTAGTATGTTGTAGTAAATGTTTAATTTCAAAATGTAATTTATTTCCTTTAAGGTGTTTGCTCCAGGGTAGCCCGCGAAATTCAAATTTTCTTACGTTTTTTGCAATTTGCAGGCCAGTGCTAGGTTGTATGATGATGAACATTTGATTCGCGGCTCTAAGACGTATGTAGTTACAGAGTTATAATCATCAAACTCATCAATACAACCCTCCAAGCTCATAAAGATGCAAGAATGACTTTGACGTTCAAAAAGTTTTTCTTGCACCTATATGAGCTTGGAGGGTTGTATTGATGATTTTGATTATTATAATTTTATAACTACATACGTCTTACAGCCGCGAATAACTTTTTAATCAACATACAACCTAGCACTGACCTGCAAATTGCAAAAAACGTACGAACATTTGAATTTCGCGGGCTACCCTGGAACATTCACCTTAAAGCAAGTAATATCTTGAAAATCATAAGATAAAATTGCTCATGTTTTTTAATAATCTTTTTTACATAGTCGTTATTTCTTTCTACTTAATACAGTGTACAACAAAAACTTAATATACATTGTTGATACGGTCTTAGATATATATACATATTTATGGACAAGACACGTTTACAGGTACCTAGATATCGAAGTAGTTGCGTTAAAAAAATCAATTAGTAGTAGATTAATACACGTACATACAGTTTTTGTTGCATTGTATATAGTCTTATATTTAAAAACATTCAGCAGCGCCTAACCTTATGTCGGTTACCGAAAAACCTACTTTAAACCTATGTGGCATACAGTATATTTTGAGGATGGTCATAGCGTTCACTACAGTGATAGTGTAGATTTTTCACTTTGCCCAAATACAATTTTATTTTTAAATTATGACAAGCAAAATTATACCCAAAAATTGCATAAAATAACGCATAAAGTTTCGCTTAAAATCTTGAAATTGGCATTGACGTCACAACTGAGCTATATTTCGTCCGCGTTAATTTGGAAAGATTTGATTGGTCACGGACAATGATCGCTCACTGCGTACTTAACGCGAACAAGGTACGGTGTTATATTTGGTACGAGAATGACATCTTACTAATATTATAAACGTGAAAGTTTGTAAGTATGGATGGATTGATGGATGGATGGATAGATGGATGGATGGATGGATGGATGGATGTTTGTTACTCTTTCACGTAAAAAGTACTGAATGGATTTTAATGAAACTTTACAATAATATAGCTTATACATCAGAATAACACATAGGCTACAAGTTATAAAGATATTATGTGAATTACAACAATATAAACAAGTCGAATTCAAAATTTCTAATTGTTAAATTTTCGGCCATATTAAACTACTAGCTGACCCGGCGAACTTTGTTCCGCATTATAAATATTTAAAAGAAAGTTGGACATAGGATACTTGAGATTTTTATCCCGTCGGTATAAAACCTACTTTAACAAAACGCAACTGACAGTGAAACGTTATGTTGTCTATAGTTTAATATGGCCGAAAATTTGACAATTAGAAATTTTGAATTCGACTTGTTTATATTGTTGTAATTCACATAATATCTTTATAACTTGTAGCCTATGTGTTATTCTGATGTATAAGCTATATTATTGTAAAGTTTCATTAAAATCCATTCAGTAGTTTTTACGTGAAAGAGTAACAAACATCCATCCATCCATCCATCCATCCATCCATCCATCCATCCATCCATACTTACAAACATTCACGTTTATAATATTAGTAAGATAGACAACATAACGTTTCGCTGTCAGTTGCGTTTTGTTAAAGTAGGTTTTATACGGACGGGATAAAAATCTCAGGTATCCTATGTCCAACTTTCTTTTTGTTTTAAATATATATATTGCGGAACAAAGTTCGCCGGGTCAGCTAGTAGTGCTATATATTATATCTGTATTACTGATATCACTCACTCGAGAACTACTTGGCGGGATACGGGCGAGCAGTTGACCTGTAAAATATACTGTGTACCAATCGCCTAAAGTCTGTTTTTCAATAACAATGGTAACGGTAATTTTACAACTACTTTGCTTCGGAATTAATGCCATCATCTCCACACAGAGGACACTCCAGTCAAGGCAACTCCTGGAGTACCAGCGGGAGAGGTTAACGAGGCCCTGCAGCACCAGATCAAGGTGTTGAGCTGGTAAGTACATTACTGCAAAGAGGTTTTCACTGCTGCACTCCACTGCTGGACAAAGGCCTCTACCAAGAGCCTGGTCTGCTGCTTTATGCATCCAGTCTTTTGAGAGTCCATTGCCATTTCAATTTTGAGAGCTTTAAGGGTATTTTCTATGATGGATCATATCGTTTCGATGTTTGTCCAAAGTCTCAAACTCAATAGGAACTTTATTTACGTAGGTTTTATCACAAAGCTCTTATCAATCGTCATATTTAAAATTACTAATATCATCTTAAGGCCCTTGTCCCACGTTAGGTGGTAGTCTCCATACACACCTATCAGTCGTCATATCTACATTCACACCTTTCATACATAATTCCTTATTCTTATCTCTCCGCTATGCTGTTTAGTGCTTTTTGTAAACAAACCCATTGATTTGAAAAAAAAAAAAAGCAACTACAGAGTTTCTTGCCGGCTCTTCTCTGTAGTGCAGCATTCCGAACCCGTGGTAGTTTCAGCATGAATGTGGGTGGACGGGTTGTGGAAGATCAAGAGAGATGGATGGATTGTAAGCATGAGAAGTTATGTATGAAAGGTGTGAATGTAGATATGACGACTGATAGGTGTGTATGGAGACTACCACCTAGCGTGGGACAGGGGTCGTAAGATGATGATAATGGTAACTGTAAATATGACGATTTATAAGAGTTTAGTGATAAAACCTACGTAAATAAAGTTAATTTTGAGTTTGAGTTTGAGCTTACAATCCATGCATCTCAATTGATCGGCCACAACTGTCCTTCAGAGAGACTCCGAGCATAGCTGTTCCCATAGCACGTTGAGCGACTTTAAGCTTTTGGGTTAGCCGCCCAGGCAGTGTCCATGCAGAACTACGAGGAGCCTTAAGGGTTAGCGCCCACCAGCGGAGTGGCGGCGAAGAGGCTTTTTCAGTAACTATTTAAATTCAACCTAAAACGATTCAGAATACATCTGTATTTAGAATACGCTCGCCGAGCGTCGCTCGCCGTCATTGTATTTCGTTGTACCAAATACAGTTGTATTCTGAAGCGCTTTAGGTTGAAATTAAATTGAAATTAAACACTTTTTAACGGATTTATCGCGTGTATATTACATTATTTAATTCCCGACGTTTCGAATGCTTTGCAGCAGTCGTGGTCGCGGGAGAGAAAACGTCGGGAATTAAATAATGTAATATACACGCGATAAATCCGTTAAAAAGTGTTTAATTTCAATTTAATTTCAACCTTAAGCGCTTCAGAATACAACTGTATTTGGTACAACGAAATATAATGACGGCGAGCGACGCTCGGCGAGCGTATTCTAAATACAGATGTATTCTGAAGCGTTTTAGGTTGAATTTAAATTGTTACTGAAAAAGCCTCTTCGCCGCCACTCCGCCCGGCGGCACTGACCCTAACTACTCAGCCCATAAATGACCCACTGCTGAGTCGAACCTCTTCCCATTGCGTGGAGGGTCATTAGCCTACTGTGCCACGCTGGCCAGACAAGTTGGTACGGTATGGTTTTTTTTAATACAGTTGCTCAAAAAGTGGCATATTGCAGGGACGTATAGCGTTCGGGAAGTGGGCTATTACACACGCGTACTTTTTTTTACCATTCCCGCACTAGTGCGTTTTCTTTCCCAACTGTCAAAATAATGTCTATTATAAGGAAAAACCAACCATGAATATGTTACTAAAAAAAATCATAGAAGTTTTTATGATTCATGCAAATACGTATATTTATTAAAAGAAACTACGTACTAATTTGTTTCAATATCAGATTTAATGATTTGATTGAATGAGTTAGGTTAGGTTTAATTTCATTTTCATTTCATATCAATAAAAAATGTCTACTGAAGACTTGGCTGTATGGGCATAGTTGCATTTGCCTACTAGAATGGGTAAAGAAAAAAAAATCTGTGCTTATATTCTACGGTTGGCGCCATTTTTTTTATAAGTCATAAATGATTAGTTAGTTGTGTTTTTATTATTTTATTAAATTGCTTCATTTTTTCGCAACTGTATTAAAAATAGTCGTTCAGGACACGTGCGGAACCGTCATTGCAACTTGTTCCGACATTTGTCGGAACTCGTTGTAATGACAGTCTTTCCGCACTTGTAATGAAATATACTATTTCATCTCTCTACTACAGCGAGGCAAGTTCTAATGTTGTTTTAGGACGGTGGAGCGCGAAAGAGCAGCTCGAGTGGCGGCGTCCCGTCGGGCCGAGCGCTCCGCCATCCGGGCGCTCCGCCCCCTGCAGCACCCAGCTTCGGCATCAGCTCAGGCACGAAGACAAGCCGCTGCCCAGTTGGAGAGGGACCTTGCCAAGCTGCAGGCGGTAAGTACCTGGCACTAAATAAATAAATAAATATCCTTGGACATTTCACACAACGCCATCTCGTCCCAAGCTAAGCAACTTAATGCTTGTGTTATGGTAACGAGATGGATGATAAACTACATATATACATTTTTTTTTGTAAATACATACATATTATAGATAGAAATGACACCCAGGCTCCGAGCCAGTGCCTCTGGTTTAGACAAAGACACTTGCCCGACCCCGGAATCGAACCCGGGACCCGTTGATCCAAAGGCGGCACATCTAACCACTAGACCAACGCTTTAGAGCAGTTGAGGCGTCTGGTCATAACGGATTGAGAATACACAGTGTCGCCATTCCGTCCTGAGGGTGTAGTAAGTGGCGACTAAGGGAACGCAAAAGGCAAATCACCTAGCCGTAAGAACTTGATACAAACCGCTTTGCCAGCCCGCCAAGTAGGCTAATTCCCCTCCATGAATTTGGAGGAGGCCTGACTCAGCAGTGGGTCATGTAAGTGCCAAGTACTACTACTCAGCTAGGGTTGCCAACGTTTTTTTTACCAGAAATAAAGTATATTCAGCTCTATGAAGAATATTAAACAGTATTTTAGAAAAATGAACAGTATTTATTTATTGATTTAAATACATATTTTTAGAGCTTCTCGCACAACTTACTAATCTATACTAATTTATAAAGCTGCAGAGTTTGTTTGTTTGTGTGTTTGTTTGTTTGTTTGAACGCGCTAATCTCAGGAACTACTGGTCTGATTTCAAAAAATCTTTCTGTGTTTGATAGTCCATTTATCGAGGAAGGTTATAGGCTAAATTTTATTTTCAAAAGAATTAGGGATCCGTATGAAAATTGCGATTTTGTAAACCAAGGTGTAAAATCGAAAACCTATTTATGCGTGCGCTGCAAAAACTATTGACAATAGAACAAAATGATGTACTACGGGTTTGTAGGTCTTATAAAGATCTACAAAGTTTTCAAGAGCACATATCTAACTATCATAGTTTAGTCACAATAACCGATTTTATGTTCATAAAAAATATGCACGGGTTCAAAGCCCACGCGGGTGAACCCGCGCGCAAAAGCTAGTTTATAATGTTTTTTAAAAACTTTATTTTCCTCACCACACTTAAAGCTGAAATTAAAATAAATGAGGAACTCATTTTTTTTTGTTAAATTAAAAGATGCTCTTTTTCTACCCTCCCGCCACTTAGCATTAATTACTGAAAAAATGTGTGAGCGACTATATAACACATAGTAATGTGTTTGCATTTTGATGCTGAAAACAGTATTTTATATACTTTATTTTTGTTCAACAGTAAAAAGTATAATTTAGTGTAAAACAGTATAATACTGTTCAAAACAGTATAGTTGGCAACCCTATACTCAGTCCATAAATGACCCACTGCTGAGTCAGGCCTCCTCCCATCACAGGGAGGGTGATTAGCCTACTGTGCCACGCTGGCCAGACGGATTGGCACGGACTTCGGTATCAAGCTATCCTTATCTTGCGGCTAGTCCCATCCTTGTGGCCCATATGATGATGGATTTAGAATACATAGTGTCACGAACCCATTCCATCCTGAGGGTGTCGTAAGATCCGACAAAAGCAAATGGCAAGGCCGAGGACCTAGCTACAAGCGAAGGAAAACTTGATACAAAACCCTGTGCCAACCCGTCTGGCCAGCGTGAAACAGTAAGTACCCTCCATGTAATTGGAGGTAGCATTTCTCGGCAGTGGGTCATGTATGGGCTGAATAGTATTTCCTTCTGACGGTCCTTACGACACCCTCAGGGTGGAATGGGATGGTGTAACGTTCTAAGGCGCCGTCCTATTGCCATCGCTCGTGCGATGCCGCGATTAAATTTTATCGTGCGATGAAACCGATCACGCGATGAGAAAACGTTTGTCCTATTACGCTTTTGCGATGATCAATAATCACTACATAGTATAAAACAAAGTCGCATTCTTCTGTCCGTCCCTATGTATGAATAAATCTTTAAAACTACGCAACGGATTTTGAAGCGGTTTTTTTTAATAGATAGAGTGATTCAAGGGGAAGGTTTATATGTATAACCCACCCCCGCTTTGCACGGGCGAAGCCGGGGCGGGCCACTAGTAATTAATAATATTGTAAGTTTTATTAACTATTTTCACTTAATCTTACTTATTTTATTCAAATTCATTGCAATAATAGCCCACTCTTTGTCATTTTTATGCCTGTTTTTATAGTATTCACTCCATTTATTCCAAACAATGGGATGAGCACGCATTTTATTAATGAAGTTCTCTTCAAATATCATCTTACGAATCCATTGAATCGAACCATATTACATGTAGTAGATATCAGAATATTGGAACACACGGTCGTCCGATCAATACGATGCCTTTAAACAATTTGGTCGCATCTCATGATCGCACGACCTTCAATAGGACATTCAGTAGATATCAGTATGTTTGATCGCACGGTCGCACGATCATTTTCGTCGATAAGACGGCGCCTAAATGTGTTACGACGCGGAGTGAAGTTCCTTTTAATTTAATTAACAATAATACCGCAGGAATGGACAATGTTCGTGGCGCGATCAGGTCTGGTGCAGTTCCCTAAGGAGCCTGGCCAGTACGCCAGGACCCTGCAGCGACACAGGGAGAAGCAGCGGGAGATGCGACGGCAGCTGGAGGTAAGTTCACATTACAGCTAGCGATGGCCGACTAATTTTGTTTAGTCGCGTTTTGTTAATATTGTTCTTGAAATATTCGTGTGAGTCCAAGGAAAGTTTGAAAGGTGAGAAAATGTGAAAAAATATCATTCAGGTTTTTTATTGATTGATTCTGAGGCGGTACGAAGTTTGCCGGGTAAGCTAGTAGCTAATAATATTCTTTATAGAGATTTAAAAAAAAACACCATGCATTCTAAATCCGTCACCAATTTGATATTTTAGTGGTACATTGTATAACTGTGCAATGTTTTGTCTCGCCAGGAGCGGCTAGCTGTTCTTCAAGCGGAAGTGAGACAGCAGATACTCACCCACAGGCCGTGGCGGTGTGTCGAGGCGGACTTTGCCGAGTTCCCCGCTCCAGAGCTCGCTGCGGTGAGTTTTATCTCTTTCTAGTCGACGTTAAAAAAGGGGGAGGTTCTCGATTCGTTAGAATCTTTTTCTTGATGTAAGCTGCCTGTTAAGGATTGTACTGTAGCGACCAGCATGCTACATACTTAAAACAATTTATACGAAAAACCTGAACTAATAACATCAAGAAATATCGCCTACAAATGCGAGAATTACCAAACAGTCCTGCACCGCGATAGCGAAGTTTCCACAGCAATTCGCACGGTTAGGAAATAAATAATCAATATCCTTGGACATTTCACACAACGCCATCTCGTCCCAAGCTAAGCAATTGAATACTTGTGTTATGGTAACGAGATGGATGTTACACTGTAATATATATATATATATTGTAAATACATACATATTATAGATAGAAAACACCCAGACCCGGAACAAATACTTGTAGGTCGTGAATAAAATATAATATAAATCCTCGACTACAGTTATCGGGGGATAGGCGCTGCGACTATGCAAACATCTGGCTGGATGATCATGACGAATTAAGAATACATTGTGTCACCACCCCATTCCATCCTGAGGGTGTCGTAAGAGCCGACAGAATAAATAAATAAATAAATATCCTTGGACATTTCACACAACGCCATCTCGTCCCAAGCTAAGCAACTTAATGCTTGTGTTATGGTAACGAGATGGATGATAAACTACTTATATACATTTTTTTTTGTAAATACATACATATTATAGATAGAAATGACACCCAGACTCCGAGCCAGTGCCTCTGGTTTAGACAAAGACACTTGCCCGACCCCGGAATCGAACCCGGGACCCGTTGATCCAAAGGCGGCACATCTAACCACTAGACCAACGAGGCAGTTGGACAGAATGAAGTGACAAAGCCGTTAACCTAGCAGCAAGAGAAGGAAAACTTAAAACGAAATCCTGTGCCAACCCGTCTGGCCAGCGTGGCCCTCCATGTGACTGGAGGAGGCCCGAATCGACATTGGGTCAACTATGGGCTGAGTTCTAATAGTGGAAAAAAATAATGTTTTTTTTTTGTTGTTTAGGTGCTGTCATCAAGAACGGTTGATATCGGCACCATTCGATACCCGGCCCCGGTCGCGAACGCCGATGACGTGGTCTATGTGACTCCTTCGCAGCTCGCCAAGTAATTATGATAGAGGTTGCAGAATATAAAACGTCTCAAACTCTCAACTCAAACTCAAATCATTTATTTCAATTGAACCTATTTACTGGTGTTTTTGAAAAGTCAAAGGTGAAGTTAGGAATCTAGTTGCATGTTCCAAAAAGTAGATCCTATGGAGAAGAACAGGCAAGAAACTCCATGGACACTCTTTTTATCATATTTTCTGTTACAAGCATCTGATTGGGTTACATTGATTTCGTGTTTATTTATAGTAAGCTAAGATGTGAGGACAATGTAACATATTCCACAACAGAAGTGTCCAGGAGATCAATATAAAGCTATGTAGGTATGTCAATCTCCCCCTGTCTTCCACCCGCAAGCGTCCTCGCCACCCGCGTGTCAGTGTGAGTGAGCTACGTTAGTATTGGTCATGAAATGTACGATGCGCAAGTTTGTACCCACGGCTACATTCAGACCGGCCATAAAGATTGGCGGGGACTGTAAGTCAACAAAACCCAGCACGCTTGGTGGTAAGATCGAATGGTCCGCCCGGCTAGCTACCACCCTCATATCTAAGTCAAGCCAAACAGTTTTACTGTGTTCCGTCGTGAGTATGTGGGAGCCGGTGCCTGACAGGGCATTTCCCTGAATTGCCTGCTCCACCTTAGACCCTGGCGTTGCTTTCCATCACGCAAGCCTAGGGTCAAAGGCATTCAAGTCACTGATAAAAAATAAGGGTGGTCTGTGTGGCGACGGATTTGGAATACTTATTGTCACCACCCCATTCTATCTTGAGGGTGTTGAAGAAGCCGATAAAAGGGGATGACATGGCTGATAACCTGGCGGCAAGAGAGGGAAAACTTGAGACCCGTCTGGCATTGACTGTTCGTTGGTCTAGGGGTTAGATGTGGCGCCTTTGGATCAACGGGTCCCGGGTTCGATTCTGGGGTCGGGCAAGTGTCTTTGTTTAAACCAGCGGCACTTGCTCTGAGTCTGGGTGTCATATGTGTTCGTGAATTGCATGTTTGTCACATCTAAGTCATGTATGGTTTGAGTAGTAGAGAGATGGAAATCTTGATACGAAAACCTGTGCCAACTAGTCTGGCCACCGTGGCACAGTAGGCTAATTACTGGGGCATTCTATGGGTTGAGTAGTTAACAATTTTCCTCCTTGTATCTGGTGAAGGCCAAATAATAGAGAATAATGATTGTCAACAGGTTGCGTGAGCTTGTCACAGAGTTGCAGTCAGATGACGTCAAGCTGGAATTGAACCCTCTCGATACCGTATGCGCCGCTTGAACATACTCTATACTATGGTTTGTCCGCTATCAAATATGTACCTACTAATCATTACAATGCGTGGACGATTATCAACTTTAAGTCGCGATTAGGACTGCACATTGCAGTCTTTCTTGCAAATTGTGTACTGGACTGCAGATTGTCCACTGGTTTGCAATTTGTGGACTGGTCTGCAAAATGTGTACTGGACTGCAAATTGTTCACTGGTTTGCAATTGTGGAATGGTCTGCAAATTGTGTACTGTACTGCAAATGGTTCACTGGTTTGCAAATTGTGGAATGGACTGCAATTTGTGGACTTACTTGTAGTCTGTAGCCTAGAAACAAACCTGGTACACGGTAATTCTCAGCAGGTCTGCAATTTTGGGCCTCGAATTCAAATTGATCTTGTAATCTTCATTTCGTTTCCAATTAACAGCCTTGATACATGGTTTAGTTGAAAATTGCGATCTGATTTTTATATGGGGCCTAAACTGCAAGTTGTGGACTCGAAGCAGAATAAACAATAAATTATGGACTTATCGACCAATAATTGGCATTTAATCGCGAAATTAATTTATTATAGCGGTGTTAATTGTAAATGTCGGTGCTATCATATCGTGAATCATAAATTGTGGCCTGAGTTACAACTTGCGGTATCTATTTCTTTTTTTATAATAGGCTCACTAACAACTGATTATATAAATGGGACACGCATGATTTAAGGCTGGGTGTAACAATTTCTTATAGGTACCTATCTCAGTTGTTCTTTAACTTATAATGTTTAACTTCAAAATAACAATACCTTCAAATTGAATTTATAAATGATATTTGATGTAAATTTAATATTAATATTACTAGTATTACTGTACATTACGGCAGCTTTGTTCTTAATTATTTAGCAATTAGCTGATAGAATTTAATTATCATTTTTACAGAATTTAATTTAAAATATCGTATTGCGCTTACTTATATCTTGCATTCCAAATTAGGGAGATACCAAAGGCCGGTTGTTTGATACGGTTGTTCGACGAGAGTTCTTCTTTAATAACAATATCAGTCTCAAGTTCGATCCCCGAGTAGAGTAAAGTGCAATTTAATATTTCTAGAGAAGAAATTGCTTAATTGTAACGTGAAAATATGTATGTTTACGAGTTACTGACGGAAAAACGTATTTTTTTATGCAGTGTGTAACATTATTGGGAGAACCGGTAGTTATGTTAGACCAGATTTTCTGACCAGCAGTTTGTATACTACTAAGTACGTGTAATCCGTGTGGGTTTAGAATACACAGTGTCACCGTACCATTACATCCTGAGGGTGTTATAAGAGTCAACAAATGGAAACGATAAGGCCGAAAACGCAGTAAAAAAAATGCCCCTATGTCGTATCAACCCTGTATAAAACTCATGCCCACAACTGCTGCTGTCAACATGATACATCTACTACCACTGCTATTCAGCCCATATATGACCCACTGCTGAGTCGGGCCTCCTCCAATTACATGGAGGGTATTTAGCCTACTGTGGCACGCTGGGCAAACGCCGACCCGTTTGGCCAGCATGCCACAGGGTTTCGTATTAAGTTTTCCTTCTACTCTGGCTAGGTTATCGGCCTTGTCATCTCCTTTTGTCGGCTCTTACGACACCCTGACGATGGAATGGGGTGGTGACACTATGTATTCTAAATCCGGCACCTCACGGACTATAGGGTTTTTGATGCACTCTGTATGAACAATGATGTCTTACCCCGTAGTAGAAAAAAGTATATGTCTCTTTTATAGACCTTATAAAAGATGAACATCTCCACATGGAGTCTCTCGCAAACCTGTCCTATCCCGGCCTAGTACCTTAAAATTTGACGGCTCTTCTCTGTAGAGCTGCATTCCGAGCCGGTGGTAGATGGTAAATTTACAATTTTAAGCGGTTATGTAGCGAGCAGCGTGCTTCATACTTTTCCCTAAAAATCTGATATAATAACATCAAGAAATATCGCCTACAAATGAGAGAATTACCAGAAAGTCCTGCACCGCGATAGCGTAGTTTTTATAGAGCAATTCGCACAGTTAAGAAATCCCCTACTATAACTATCGGGGGGATAGGCGCTGCGACCCCTAGCTAGACATGCCATCTCGACTGGCTGGATGATCTAGAGTGAATTTAAAATTTTATTTTATTGTTTGACCTGTCCATTAATCACGTGAGGTTCGAAATGGGGGTCCATTAAAAATCATAAAATATCACGTGTATTTATTTTTTCGTCAAACGCGTGATTTTTAAACCCAAACACGGCGGGCGCGGCGTGTAGTGACCTTTAAGTGTAAGATTCTTTGTAGGTACTAAAAATACACGTGATTTTAATAGGGGGGGGGGGGGAGGAGGAAGGGATTAAAAATGTTAAAAAAACCACGTGATTAATGGACAGGCCCTAGCCTAATTGTAATTAGTATTTTGTCGCACATTTTAATGATTAAATTTAGCAATAAATTATGCGCTTGTTAACTTTTATGTATATAAGGAAATGTATTGTTAGTTATTTAGAATATATTAATAAATATTTATTGTAAAATTTATTGTTTTTTTTATCTAAGTCTAAGTGGGTATTGATGGCCAGTATCTACTTTGGATTAAGAATACATGGTGTCTTATATCCTGAGGGTGTCGTATGAGCCGACAAAAGGAAATAACGTCGATAACCAAGGTATTAAGAGCAGGAAAACTTAAGGTGGATGCTCCAGGGTAGCCCGCGAAATTCAAATTTTCTTACGTTTTTTGCAATTTGCAGGGCATTGCTAGGTTGTATGATGATGAACATTTGATTCGCGGCTGTAAGACGTATGTAGTTACAGAGTTATAATCATCAAACTCATCAATACAACCCTCCAAGCTCATAAAGGTGCAAGAATGACTTTGACGTTGAAAAAGTTTTCCTTGCACCGTTATGAGCTTTTAGCTTGAGGTTATAATTCTATAACTACTTACGTCTTACAGCCGCGAATACCATTTTAATCAACATACAACCTAGCGCTGACCTGCAAATAGCAAAAAACGTAAGAAAATTTGAATTTCGCGGGCTACCCTGGAACATTCACCTTAAAGCGAAACCCTATTCCAGCCGCGCGGCCTGCAGTTTTTCTAGTTATAATTTAGTGGCGGTTTATTGCGTCCAATCATAGGCGGTTGCATATTAAACTGCAAAAGCGGCAGGCCGCGCGGTCAGCCGCCTCCGCGGTTCAACCGCTAGTGCGTAAGGGGGCTAAGTCACCAAGACTGTCGAATTCGACAGTTGAAGGCACGGTGATTGCCGATTTTGCCAGTATCGAATTAGTACGCGGCCTTGTAACAAAAATTCGATCTATTAAAAGCAACGCAGTTTCTTCTTCTTTTCTATAGAACTGCATTCCGAACCGGTGGTAATTGGTACCATTTTTAATTTTAAATGGTAAATTCTAAATTTTGTATTATTGGTTAAAAGAGTTTTATATAATGAGCCAACTTGATTAAATGAAATTAAACATTTTTTAAAGGATTTATCGCGTGTATATTATTATTACGTTATTGAAATCCCGACGATTCCCTTTGCAACAGGGAGGGACTGACGTTAAGAAGTATTTAATTTCAATGATGAAACCCTAAAGCGCGTCGTGCACGCAGAGAGAATAGATCTAGACAGATTGACAACTAATATAATCTATACTCTAATTTCTACGTACACGTAGAGAGAGTAGCCGAGCCTGTCTATGTAGACTGTAGTGACACATTAGCTAGGGTAGTCTCGCTAATGTGTACACGTCGTAGATTGCCCTATGACAGTCGCTCTCCGTAATTTTAATCTATCGTAGACGACGCGATTTCATTGGGAACGAACAGAAACGAGATTTCAATTTGAGTAAGTTTTGGCCCCCGGTCAGCGCAGCTAACTAACATCACAACAGTGATATCTGATTGTATCGTCGAGATAACAGTGGACAAGGGTTATTATGTAACTAACAACACTAATCGCATTGACCGTTTCAACTTTAACGAGTCATATAGTTAGTGCAGTAGGCTTACAAAAGTTTAAAATCGATAAAAGACTGACTGCTCTAATTCATGAATATTGGTACATCAATACTACAAATAAAATTGGAGTGTCTGTGTGTAATCTATACTAATATATAAAGCTGCAGAGTTTGTTTGTTTGTTTGTTTGTTTGAACGCGCTAATCTCAGGAACTACTGGTCCGATTTCAAAAATTCTTTCAGTGTTAGATAGTCCATTTATCGAGGAAGGTTATAGACTATATTTTATTTTCAAAAGAATTAGGGATCCGTATGAAAATTGCGATTTTGTAACCCAAGGTGTAAAATCGAAAACCTATTTATGCGTGCGCTGCAAAAACGATTGACTATAGAACAAAATGAAGTACTACGAGTTTGTAGGTCTTATTAAAATCTACAAAAAAGTCCGAGAGCACATAACTATCATAGTTTAGTCACAATAACCACTTTTATATTAATAAAAAAAATGCATAGAGATAAGCACGGGTTCGAAGTCCACGCGAGCGAAGCCGCGCCCAAAAGCTAGTAATAAAATAACTACGTTTTACTACATGCGTAAGTATCTATGTATTGTATACACAGTACTTATATTGGTAGTTAACTCAACTTGAAAGTAACGAAAAAACCATTATGATACAATCAAGTATTGATTTATAGATGAATTAAAACAAAAAAATGCCAGATTGCCCGCGCGACGCTAAAAAATTGAACTAAGGGCCTCCGCGCATTATGCGGCCAAGTCTCTGCGGCCAACTAATTCTTCTACGATGTATATATCTGCGCGCATTACGCGGCTATGAAAAAGAAATCGATTGTTTACGTTGAGTTTAAGGGCCTCCGCGCATTAGGCGGCCAGGCCGCGCGGCCAACGAAAATATCGCGTCAGATACGCGGCCTATTGCGGTGGTTGGCCGCGGCGGCCAACAGCCGACCGCGTGTGTATATTCATAGAAGCGAGAAAGGTAAATACAAACAGACTAAAATACTTTTATTAGACTAGCTTCGCCCCGAGTCGCGCGGTGAACGACAATAACCGCGGGACTCAGCTTGTGAGTATTATAGGTAATATTCGTGAAAACCTAAGAAATCATTTAATAGTTGTGTTTTTTTTTTATTTGACTCTTTAAAAGCATTGATTTTGTACAGGTGTCCGTCATATATGATGACTGACCTTCGTGCTTCGGCGTTAGGGCGCTTAAAGCCGTTGGTCGCGACTGCCATTGTACCATGGGCGGATCGTAAATTTGTGGGGCTTTAGGCTGAAACAATTTAGAGGCCTACGAAATTACTGAAAAACTTGTGTCAAAAATCTGTTCGATAGTGATGTAGATAGGTAGGTATATAGAAGATATAGGACTAGAAAATAATATGATTAATTTGGTGATTGGCAAAGTTAAAAAAATCTTTAAGGTGGTATAGCAATTTGGGAAAACGTCAACCAGGTGCCGGGGGGCCCTTTGTATCCACGGGGCCCTGGGCTACAGCCCAAAAAGCCCTTAGGTAGATCCGCCCCTGCATTGTACTATAGGTAGCAGTTGTTACATGAATGACTTCCTCGTTAGTTTAGGGGTTAGATGTGCCGCCTTTGGTGCAACGGGTCTGGGGTTCGATTCCGGGGTCGGGCAAATGTCTTTGTCTAAACCAGAGGCACTTGCTCTGAGTCTAGGTGTAATTTGTGTTCGTGATTTACATGTTTGTAAACTGCCCCCGCGATACAGGTTACAACTTAAACAGGGCTTTCGTTAAAAAGAAGAAATAATATGGTTTAGCCATTTAAGTCGTAAGACCCGACTAAAGGTCGAGAACCTAACCGCAAGGGAAGGAAAACTTGATACGAAACCAACTGCCTCGTTGGTCTAGTGGTTAGATGTGCCGCCTTTGGATCAACGGGTCCCGGGTTCGATTCCGGGGTCGGGCAAGTGTCTTTGTCTAAACCAGAGGCACTGGCTCGGAGTCTGGGCGGAGATTTCTATCTATAATATGTATGTATTTACAAAAAAAAAATGTATATAAGTAGTTTATCATACATCTCGTTACCATAACACAAGCATTAAGGTGCTTAGCTTGGGACGAGATGGCGTTGTGAGAAATGTCCAAGGATATTATTATTAAAAATCTGGCCACCGAGGCGCAGGAGGAAAATTACCCTCCATGTAGTTGTAGGAGGCCCGAATCAGCAGTGGTTCAGTTTTATGCCGAGAAGAAAAAAAAACCACGATAGACTAGAAAGAAGATATCATGCATTTCAATTTAATTTATCTGTAACTAGACGAGCATTGACGAAGCTAGTTTAAAAGAGTACTAAGTTCATAAGTTACTCCGTATATCTTCAGCTACCTATCAGTGAAAACCCGTCAAAACAGGTCCAGCCGTTCAGAGATTAGCCGGAACAAACAGACAGACAGACAATTAAAATTTAAGACAATTAAGTTATTTTGGTAAAAAGCATTTAGTAAAATGTGGTTATTTTATTAAAACTCAAAACTCAAAAAAAACTCAAATCATTTATTTCAATTGAACCTATTTACTGGTGTTTTTGAAAAGTCAAAAGTGAAGTTAGGAATCTAGTTGCATGTTCCTAAAAGTAGATCCTATGGAGAAGAACAGGCAAGAAACTCCATGGACACTCTTTTTATCATATTAATACAAACAGACACTCCAATTTTATTTATTTGTATAGATAGGTTCAGTGTTAACATACTGTTTGGCTCGTTGCTGTGATATTAGTCTCAAACAGTATCGATAGGGGAGGCTGGGCGGAGTTAGGGCACACCCACCCCCTCTCGAATTCATTTAAATACCCCGCATTCTCAACATGGGGCGCATTTAGGAGTATAATAATATGACTTGCTGTCTTAATCTATCGCTGGGTAACCCGAGAGTTGCCTGAGACAAAAGGGTGTTGAGGTTCCTCTCTTTGGAGACCCTTGGAGTTTCCCTGGAGGAGATACGCAAGACGACTAGTATTACCGATAGAGCCCACGGGATTGCCAAACATAAATGGCAGTGGGCAGGGCACGTAACTCGCAGGACTGACGCCTGATGGGGCAGAAAAATCCTCGAGGGGCGACCGCGTTCCGGAAAGCGCAGTGGTAGGCATCCACACGGTGGACCGACGACCTGGTTAAGGTCGCCGGAAAGCGACATGGACGGATGGAGAAAATTAAAAGTTGATACAAAACCCTATGGCATCCTGGGTAGGCTAATTACCCTCCATGTAATTGGAGGAGGCTCTAAACAGCAGTGGGTAATTTACTTGCTGAGAAGTAGAAGTAGTTTGCTTTTCTTGGGTCTAGGTTGTCGGCCTTGTCATTTGTTTTTGTCAGCTCTTACGACACCCTCAGGGCGGTTTCGGGTGTATTCTAAATCCGATACCACACATACAAGTAAAGCTATGTTGAAATTAAACCCTTTTAACGGATTTATCGCGTGTATATTACATTATTATTTAATTCCCGACGTTTCGAATGCTTTGCAGCAGTCGTGGTTGCGGGAGAGACCAGATGACAGTTGTCTTCAAAAGTACAAAGATACATTTAAAATCTATCGCCTATAATTTTGTTTTATTGATAACGTACCTGTGCAAGTTTAAATCATTAAGTTACGGTATAGGAAAACCATTAATTACATACGTACATACAATCACGCCTCTTTCCCGTAGGGGTAGGCAGATACCACTTCTTTACCCTTGCTACGATCCTTACATACTTGTTTCGCTTCGTCCACTGTCATTATTCCCTTCATACATGCTCTCCTGACCTGGCATTTTTCCAAGACGCCGCTGACTTGGTCTCGAAACGCCGCCTAGGTCTTTCAATTTCATTGTCCTATTGCATAGTAAAGTAAATAAAATATCTAAAATAATATATGATTGCAAATAAAAATGCAAAAATAAAGTTTCTTTATGGTTGTTAACTCAAGACTATAATAATATAAGAAAAAGCACTGTAAATAAATAAAAATGTTTATTTCAATGATCCTTAATCCGGTCCTGTCATTGTAGAGACAGAAATTTATAACATCGTCCTTAGCAGGGGACGCCTTTCTATAAGTTCTCGCAATGAACAGATTCTAAATGGACAATTTAATCGTTAAGAATTATTTTAGTGTTTTTTGATACCAAGCATAAATTCTGATGGTAAGCGTATAACGATTTCACACTCCGACCCTGTTATGAGTGAAGAGTCTTCGAGTGCGACCGGCAAGCTAGTATATCTACATCACTACTCTCCTCAACCCATAAATGACCCACTGCTAAGTCGGGCCTCCTCCCAACACAGTGAGGGATGACTGTACCGCGCTGGCCAGACGGGTTGGCACAGGGTTTCGTTTCAATTTGTCCTTCTCTTACCCTTCGGCCTTGTAATTACTTTTGGTAGGCTCTTACGACACCCTTAGTATGGAATGGGGTGGTTACAATATGGAATAGGGGTGGTTACAGAGTTTCTTGTCGGCTCTTCTCTGTACAGGTGCACAGGTGCATTCCGAACCGGTGGTAGATGGTAAATTTTAAATTTTATTGTTTGACTTTTCAAAAGAGCCCTAATGTGCCAACTTGAGTGTTGAATTTGAATTCTAAATTCGTCACCACACTGAACCTACATCATACAGGTTACCCTAAAAATCTAAACTATCAACATTAAGAAATATCGCCTACAAATTCGAGAATTACCAAAAAGTCCTACACCGCGATAGCCAAGTTTCAAGAGCAATTAGCACAGTTAAGAATTCCCCGACTATAACTATCGGGGGGATAGGCGCTGCGACTCCTAGCCAGACATACCATCTCGTCTGGCTGGATGATCATCCCTTTGCATCTAAAAGGAGTTTAAAAATACGTGTCTATAGCAAACGAACCCGGGCACCTAACTAGGGCAATGAAGCTAGCATTATTGCCTTTCAGTTTAATACATAGTTATGCCAAAGTTCACATCAAACACCGCGAAATGAAATTATTTCATAAACTGCGCCTTTGATCTTGCCGCGAGAGGGCGACTCGAAAAATGGACAAGCACGCTCCATTTTACGCAGCTGGGTTCCGTATAACCGCCACGCAGACAGAAACGGACTCTCAAACTCAAAAGGAACTTTATTTACGTAGGTTTCATCACAAAACTCTTATAAATCGTCATATTTATAAACACCATTATCATCTTACGGCCCCTGTCCCACACTGGGTGGTAGTCTCCATACACACCTATCAGTCGTCATACCTACATTCACACCTTTCACACACAACTCCTCACTCCTACAATCCCTCCATCTCCCCTGATCGCTCACAATCCCTGCGTTCACTCACATTCATGCCGAAACTACCACCGGTTCGGAAGGCTGCTCTAAAGATCTTTATTTCTCATCACTCGGGATAGATCTCGGCCTTAAAGAAACTTAAATCGCACAGGTCAAGAACCAGCAGTGGGTAATTTATGGGCTGATTAGTAGTAGTAGTATTTAACTTGATCATGTACAGGCTAGTGGCAAATAATTTTGATTCATTAAGGTGAATGTTCCAGGGTAGCCCACGAAATTCAAATTTTCTTACGTTTTTTGCAATTTGCAGGTCAGTGCTAGGTTGTATGTTGATTAAAATGTTATTCGCGGCTGTAAGATGTATGTAGTTATAGAATTATAATCATCAAAATCATCAATACAACCCTCCAAGCTCTTAAAGGTGCAAGAAAAACTTTTTCAAGCACAAAGTCATTCTTGCACCTTTATGAGCTTGGAGGGTTGTATTGATGAGTTTGATTATTATAACTCTGTAACTACATACGTCTTACAGCCGCGAATCAAATGTTCATCATCATACAACCTAGCACTGGCCTGCAAATTGCAAAAAACGTAAGAAAATTTGAATTTCGCGGCCTACCCTGGAACATTCACCTTAAGGCCAAAAATCACACGAATAAAATGATTAATGATTGTTGTTATCGGCCATGTCATTTCCTTTGGTCGCCTCTTACGACACCCTCAGTATGGATTGGGGTCAGGGTACTCTAAACCCGTTACGGATATTTTGGACTAACTAAAATTAAAACAGTGGTGTATAGGTGTTAAAGCATGTTATTTGTCTCTGAATTAGCTGCTACTACACCCGACTGCCTTCGTACTAAATTCCTCCCATTAATATGGACGGCCTCGACTCGGCATTTTTTTTTTAAACGAAACCCCAGCAATATATCCTGTATCGTGGGGGCAGTTTAAAAAAATTAAAGTCACGAATATAAAATACACCCAGAATCAGAGAATGTGCCTCTGGTTTACACAAAGACACATCAAACCCCTAGACCAACGAGGCAATTTTTTTTTTTAATATTTAATTTGGAGGTGACGAGGTTAACTCCATGTGGTGACGGATTTAGAATACACAATGTCACCATCCCGTACCAACCTGAGGGTGTCGTAAGAGGCGACTAAAGGAACGAGAGAGGCAGATCATCTAGCGACAAGAGAAGGAAAACTTGATCGGCCCGTCTGGCCAGCGTGACACAGTAGGCTAATTTCCCTCTTTAAGCACAAAGGGATGACCATCCAGCCAGACGAGGTGGCTAGTCTTGAAATTTCGCTATCGCGGTGTAGGAATTTTTGGTAATTCTCGCATTTGTAGGCGATATTTCTTGATTTAATTCGTTTAGATTTTTCGGGTAAAATGTGTAAAGTATGTAGCATGTTGGTCGCTACACCTGCATGAATTTGGAGGAGGCCCGACTCAGTAGTGGGTCACACATGGGCTGAAACGAACGAACGAAGTTGGAGGGTTTCGACTCGGGATTAGGTAGTTTATGGCCCGAGATGACCTGTCATGAGGAACCCAAAAAATATCCAATAAAGCGGTTTGCGCGGCAAAGCATACCGCGGCGACGTTCATCGCGAAAATATACGTCCCTACATCGGCGTCACGCATTTTATTGAAGAACTGTAATTACATTTTTTAATATTTTTTATTAGTTTTATCCGTGAGCTTGTCTTTGCCTCGCGGACTGTTCGTACCGCAATCGACATGGCGAATCGGCCCGTGGTAATTTCAGCACAGTTTCAGTATGCACGTGTATGGACTTAGGGGTTGAAAAGAGGTAGGTGTATTAATAAATAAATAAATAAATATCCTTGGACATTTCACACAACGCCATCTCGTCCCAAGCTAAGCAACTCAATGCTTGCGTTATGGTAACGAGATGGATGATAAACTACTTATATGCATTTTTTTTTCGTAAATACATATTATAGATAGAAAACACCCAGACCCGGAACAAATACTTGTAGGTCGTACAAATATTTATTCCGTGCGGGAATCGTACCCGCGACATGCTGCGCAGCAGCCGATCGCTCAACGTGTGAATGAGAACGAACGAGAATGAGAACATGCTCTATGAAATACATGAATACTATACTCGTAGATTTAACGCTGTTATGTATGAGTGTATGGAGACAACCACCTAGCGTGGGACGTGGGCCAAAATATGATGATGCTAGTGTTAAGGCCGTCGTCTCGCTTTGCTCAACTTCTATCCCAGCCGTTTCAGGTGGCGCTCCCCCCCCTGCATAAATACGTTCAAGATTACGATGGAAGGTTGCTCTACTTAAATAAATTTATATATTTTTTTTGTTTTCAAGAATAATCCTTTTACTTTTTTCGTGATATGATAATTTTATCTATTTGTATTTCATAATAACAAATGTTGCAATTTTTAACCGACTTCAAAAAGAGGTTCTTAAGAAAGAAGCTGTATTCTTAATAAGAAATTTTGCTTTTAAATAAGTTTTGATAAATATGTTTGCCATTAAGAACGTTGTCAAAAAAATAATGTTGTACATAGGTTAACGGCAGTGGTTAGAGCGCTAGCCAGTCACGTTATAGGTCACGTGTTCAAATTTTAGTCGAACACAGATCAATGAGATTTTTCAAGACCATATTTTCTCCAAGTTTAAGTACGATTGACATGACTTGTGATATCAATCAAACATATATATGTGTCGGAGATAGCGACGGTCTGAGCGATAGAGTCGTCATCATCTTGACTTGGTACGAGGTTTATTACTTGTAACTTTATAATTCACAATATTAACCACAGTATCAATAACAATGTTCAGTTAACACACTTAAATAGACAAACCGACAGGTTCGCAACGGAGAAGTGTCTCGGTCCGTGTCCCAACGTCGACTGACTGATCGAGCCAACCTCACTTTCCATTACGACTCTGTCCACGTGCCGCCATTGCAAAACAACTGACGTCACCGCGTTTGCCGCACTACTGTGTCAACAATCAATTGAGAAACTTAATAAAACGATATCGTTATCCACGACACGGCCATTCTGACGAAGCACACGTCCTCGTGTGTACTTGTAACAAAATAACCAACTGAGGCACATTTTCACGTTCGGCCAACCTGATGGTAATGGTCCGTAATCGTATCTTACGAATAAAGTTAACAGAGATCACGTTAGCATACAAATAATTTCAACAACTTTAACACGAAAGGTTCCTCTAAGCCCATAATCTTTAAATCTCAATACTGATACTTTAAAACAGTAAGCTTAAGACAATAAGTACACAACACATGGCCCAGCTGTCCCAGCAGCTAGTGACAATTCACGTGTCACCCATATCGACATCGCTCCAAGCGATACGACCAACACTTTAACTGGAGTCCACGACTCCCAGGCCACACAGGACCATACAAATAGTCTCTCTCGAAACCCGGGTCCCCGCCACACCACTAGCTGCCCATCGCGCTCTGTACAACTCTGAAAGTTGCAGTTACGACTACAGACTAGTGCGTGTAGTGCGACCTAGCCAAGGTATGTGTTCTTATTTACTGTTGGAGGCATCCTCCTCACCATCTTCATCAGACAAATTTAACTCAACGGACACACTGCTTAGAGGAATCCTCCTTATACAGTCGTGAGCGTATTTTTATGTTCTATTACCGGTCAAAGATTTCAGCAAATAACGATCACCATCAAGTAACTCCACATTTTTTTTTTAAAGGTCCCTTGTATTTCGTGTCTAATTTAGTTGGGTTTCTCTTCGTTCTGAATTTAAACTAAATTACCAACATCAAACTTTACCACTTTAACTTGTAGTTTTATCAAATTTTACTTTTTCGTAACTGGCACTCTTTTCTATGTACGTGGCCGCTTGCTCTCTTGTCTTACTAATGTCTACTGCCGGTCCGGAATCATTCAAAGTTAATAGGTTAAATGGTCTAGCTAAACGTCCTATCAGAAACTCGAGTGGACTCGCTTGTATTACACGGTGGACAGAGGAATTCAAAACTAATTGCACGTCTTCTAACGCTTCATGCCGGGACCTATCAGACGCTTCTACCGCGGTCAGCATATTTTTTAACGCGCTCATTGTTCTTTCTACTTGGCAATTAGCGCGACTTGACTAGCTATCAAACGTAAAGAAACACCGTGAAACTGACAAAAAAACTTTGAATTCTTTGTTGGCAAAGCATCGTCCCAGATCTGCAATAACTAACTGGAGCTCCAACTAAAGACGCTTGATTTAAGGGATTTAATTGTTCTAGCCAAATCTATTCTCAGGGTATGATATAAGGGAACAAATTTTGTGACCGCATCAATTAAAACTATGACGTACTCCTTGCAATCGCTTTTTCCACTTAATTTGCCAGTTAAGTCAACGTGCACAGTATGCCACGGGATACTTATGTTAGGAATTGGATGAAGTCCCGAACGCACTTAGCCATGTGCTCGAACCAATAGTGATCAACCCTTTCAAGAGTCTTCTTAAATTCAAGGTGCATACGTGATTCGTGCACGTGGTTAATTACTGACCAGCGGAAGGCCCGGGGAACAATTGGAAGACACCGGGTCCGATTATTTCTCTGTACCTTGCGATGTAGGACACCTGAGCGCATGTTGGAAATGTCGAGTGGTAACAGATGATCTTACGAGCTCGAGCCATACGACGTCCCTCACGATAACTGATTTGAAAATCAAAGGCCTGCACCAAGGCCCACCTAAGATGCACACGTGCGGTGCTGTCGGTGTTCCAGGGCAGAATGAATAGAACATTCATCCACTCCTGCGATGACCGAACCACTGACTCACTTCATTCGCGAGCGAAACCATCCATTTACTCGTTCCTTCGTTCGATATGTCACAGCTCTTCAGAATCTATGCGCAGCGCCATCCGCGAGTAGTGCCACGGAGGCGGCATAGATGGCGCTAGTAGTACTAAAACGTTAACTCAATACGCCACACGACCATCCTGACAGTCGGCGCGTTCTCGCGCGTCTTTCATTGTCGTTGCGTGTGAAACGTAATAAAAGGAAAAACTCGTACGGTTATCGGGGTGCCCCGAGTCACAAAGCGCCAAGCTTTCAATGGTCAACTGTACGCGAAGCGCGTAGCTCCCGACGTAACAGTACGGGCTACACAAAACACGGAGTTCCGACGTACAGCAACGGAGCTACGTGAAGCGCGGAGCTTCCAATACACTATAGCAGTGTTACACGAAGCGCGGAGCTTCCAATGCACTATAACAGCGTTACACGAAGCGCGGAGCTTCCAATGCGCTATAACAGCGTTACACGAAGCGCGGAGCTTCCAATGCACTATAACAGCGTTACACGAAGCGCGGAGCTTCCAATGCATTATAACAGCGTTACACGAAGTGCGGAGTTTCCAATGCACTATAACAGCGTTACACGAAGCGCGGAGCTTCCAATGCATTATAACAGCGTTACACGAAGCGCGGAGCTTCCAATGCACTATAACAGCGTTACACGAAGCGCGGAGCTTCCAATGCATTATAACAGCGTTACACGAAGCGCGGAGCTTCCAATGCATTATAACAGCGTTACACGAAGCGCGGAGCTTCCAATGCATTATAACAGCGTTACACGAAGCGCGGAGCTTCCAATGCACTATAACAGCGTTACACGAAGCGCGGAGCTTCCAATGCATTATAACAGCGTTACACGAAGCGCGGAGCTTCCAATGCATTATAACAGCGTTACACGAAGCGCGGAGCTTCCAATGCATTGCAACGGTGAACTTAGCAAACTTCCACATGCCTCTCGTTACTCGCCGCTGCTGCAGGCGCTGCTCCGAACTGCTTGCGCCTACTGCCGCGCCAGCTCCTCCGCTGTTGCCACGTGGACACTTCGTTGCCAAATGTCCGGCGGTGCCGCACCTGAAACAGATTAAGTCCGACCGCGGCCTCGGTCCCGCAGAGCTTGACGCCGAAGTGACAGCACTGGCTGCCTTGCCTTTCACCTCGCCTTTGGAACGGCAATCGGACGGTCGGTGACCTATTTTACCGCAGTTGTGAAATTTCACCGTTGCCGACTGAAACTTCGATCGCCTGAAGTCTGGATCTGCTGTCCTATCGCCTTATGTTTATGCTCTCAATCTACCTCACCGATGCAAATCAAGGCATATAATGGTGCCATAATCTTGGAAAACTGATATAACCTTCCGAAAATATGACGCTAGACCGATGAACTGTCAAGCTAAACAAGCACAGCAATCTAAACTTCGTATCGCAAGTAATTAACAGGTAAACATGTAAAAGAATTTCAAATAATATTTTCTTACACCGGTCAAAGCCACACTATCGTAAAGTCGTATACCATACAATATACCCGAGTAATAAAATGGAAACTGCTCACCGGAGTGACGTAAAATTGCAGCTGGTGCGCTTACTACAGATCCACTCACTGTTCTTTGACCTGGCTGACCGCAGTACTGTTGCTCGCCTTCCTGCTGCTCCGCTCAGGGCAGTTAGACCCATAGTGTCCTTGTCCATCACAATGAAAGCAAGTGATCCCCACTTGGTTAATCGCCGCACTATGACTGCAGCTTGTGATCTTCAGTTTAGAACAATCTTCATGTAGCTTAATGTCTCCTTTATAGTGACAATGAATCGCAATTATCGGTTATTTCCATCGCGTACAGAAGCACACACATTATCACTACACTGTTTTCTCCACGTGGGCTGAATGAGTTACATCCCACTTCTGATGTCGGAGATAGCGACGGTCTGAGCGATAGAGTCGTCATCATCTTGACTTGGTACGAGGTTTATTACTTGTAACTTTATAATTCACAATATTAACCACAGTATCAATAACAATGTTCAGTTAACACACTTAAATAGACAAACCGACAGGTTCGCAACGGAGAAGTGTCTCGGTCCGTGTCCCAACGTCGACTGACTGATCGAGCCAACCTCACTTTCCATTACGACTCTGTCCACGTGCCGCCATTGCAAAACAACTGACGTCACCGCGTTTGCCGCACTACTGTGTCAACAATCAATTGAGAAACTTAATAAAACGATATCGTTATCCACGACATATGTATCAACCCTGTTGGTTGATATATGTTTGGTTAATGTAGATAATGAATATGATCTGGTTATCTGGGTAAGTGTCGGGCTTCAATAGTGGGTAATTTATAAACAGTTGATTAAAAAATAAACAAAAGAAAAAAATAAAAAGGATTGGTTTAACTTACAACTTACAAATTTGAAGGAACATTTTCACGATATGGGACCATTCGCAAGAGTTAATTGATTCTCGAATCGAACTTAATTTTTTTGGGTGATATTAATCGCGTAGAGGTGACCTTTTTTGGGATTGTTGTTGTTTTTTCTATTCTATTGCTGCCATTATGTATGGTGCCATTATATATTCTACTTTCATAGGTTGATTTTTACCGGTCCACACTGCAAACACGCAAATATTTTGTTCAGTTACTTCCAACTGACCTTGAATTTGGTAATAGTAGTTATGATATTTATCTACTATGATTTTTTTTTTTGTCATATTTCCAAAATGTAATTTTTTTTTCTTTAATTGCATTTTCAGGGTTCATATCTTTTGCAGCATGGGGACATTTAACTTCCATGACACCTGCTTTCTCTTCCTTATTCTCAAAATACCATCAGGTGTAGCTGCCAAAAAACAGTATGTCTTGTGAACAAAAAGTCCACATTTAGAAATTTTTATATATTCCTGATGGGCCAGCTGCTGTAATGCTTGTTCTTCATTTTCTTTTCCATATGCAATTGATGGTATGTGGGATAAGTCTTTAGATATAACTATCGTTTTCACTAATGGGGCACAGCTGATATAATTTTTTCTTTTACAAATTTTTCCAAATATTGATGCTGTTAACCTCTTTTTTCTTTGCTCTATCCAGTCTTGGCTATGGCTCTGTTGCAAAGTATTTCTCTGAATTTTCTCCCGCTCTTCTGTGGTGACTTCTAATTCTCACTCATATCCGGGCGTTGAGCGTTTGCACCATAATCTGGGTCATTAACTTTAGAAGCAGTACGAAACTTTTTTCGAAACTGCCTAGTACATTTTTTTTGTTTGGTTTTGTTTGTCTCGAATATTTTTACATATTTACCAGATGGTTTCTTAAATATGAACCTGTTAACTGCAGTGATTGGTGTTTTGGTATTAAACGAAATGGCAGCAGCTGAGCACCTCTCTTGATAAGAGTTTCTTAAAGTAAAATTTATCCTTTTACCACCAACATATTTTGCTATGACTGAGTTAAATGTTTCAGCTATGTTGCTTTTCATCACTTCAACTTTTGCCTTATTTTTCTTTTTACAAGGATATTTCTTCTTTTTTCTGTTCATCTTTTTCTATTTATTTCTTTTGGTAATAAATTTACCAAATGTAAAAATCAAATTCATATAATACACTTATTTTAATACACACTACAAGGAAAACGTAAACAAAATTTAATTCGGCAAATATAAAAGTCAATTAATCTAATACACTAAAACTAATAAATAATAAATAAATATCCTTGGACATTTCACACCACGCCATCTCGTCCCAAGTTAAGCAACTTAATGCTTGATTTAGGTTAACGAGATGGATGATAAACTACTTAGATACATTATTTTTTTTGTAAATACATACTTATAATAGACTAGCTTTTGCGCGCGGCTTCGCCCGCGTGGGCTTTGAACCCGTGCATATTTTTTATGAACATAAAATCGGTTATTGTGGCTAAACTATGATAGTTGGATATGTGCTCTCGCGGACTTTCTTGTAGATCTTTATAAGACCTACAAACCCGTAGTACATAATTTTGTTCTATTGTCAATAGTTTTTGCAGCGCACGCATAAATAGGTTTTCGATTTTACACCTTGGTTTACAAAATCGAAACTTTCATGCGTATCCCTAATTCTTTTGAAAATAAAATATAGCCTATAACCTTCCTCGATAAATGGACTATCTAACACTGAAAGATTTTTTGAAATCGGTCCAGTAGTTCCTGAGATTAGCGCGTTCAAACAAACAAACAAACAAACTCTGTAGCTTTATATATTAGTATAGATATTAGTATAGATTAGTATAGATATAGATAGAAATGACACCCAGTCTCCGAGCCAGTGCCTCTGGTTTAGATAAAGACACTTGCCCGACCCCGGGATCCGTTGATCCAAAACTAGAATCAATAAATACAAGTAAATGAAAATAAATTCAAGTAGAGCAACGTTCAACACAAACTACGCTCAGTCCATAAGAGCTGCGCGAGGGAAAGAGAGTGACTGTGCGAGCGAGAGGTCAAATAACGTTGAGCTGCAAAGCACACGTCCGAGCGCTGAGAAGCCTCAGCGAAACTGAAGGAATTACAGGCGTCCTTTTGTTTATAAATGGGCATATAAGTTACAAAAGGTAAAAAGTACGTAAAAATGATGATTTTTTTTTTAAATATATTTTTTTTTTACTAAAGTATAGTTCATTTACATGTGGTTTTAAGTACGACCTTGTTACACTTTTACTTATAATAGAAAAAAATAATTATATTCAGTGGTAAAATTCATGAAATTACAACTTCATAGACCCGTCAAATAAGAAAATAGAATCATTTCTATAAAAAATGGCCAGATAAGATTATTCTAGACAATGTGGCAATAGATGTTATCTGAATACTTTTCTTGATTTTGTTATAGTTCTTAAGTTGCAAGGGCGTCAATAAGATCCTTTGGCGCGCGTCACCTAAACATAGGCATGTTTAGCGCCTAATAGAGGTATTAATTTAAATACTAAAATTAAATTAAAATCACTTAACGATAAGCTCAAATCATACACTTTAAAGAAATGTAAAATGTGTTTCACTTATTGCTTTTTAAATAACTATAAAACAATATTTGTTTGCTGTAAATTTTGAGAGTTTTGTGATAAAACCTAAATGTTTTGAACCGTTTGAATTTGCATGATTTGCACTAGATGACGCGGTGAACCCACGTCACTTACATAAAATTAGTGTAAAATGTATTCAAACCTAACACAAAAAAAACCCGCGCACTGACAAACAGGTGAAATAGATATAAATAATCATCTAGAAAGTTTTTTTTTTCGACAACCAACTGATATTTTTACAATTTTTAAATCTGAAACAAAACTGTTTTGTATAAAACAGAATCTTCACTGTCACTACATAGTATAAAACAAAGTTGCTGTCATCTGTCCGTCCCTATGTATGCTTATATCTTTAAAACTACGCAACTGATTTTGAAGCGGTTTTTTAATAGATAGAGTGATTCAAGATGAAGGTTTATGTTTAATTGACTGCCTCGTTGGTCTAGTGGTCAGATGTGCCGCCTTTGGATCAACGGGTCCCGGGTTCGATTCCGGGGTCGGGCCAGTGTCTTTGTCTAAACCAGAGGCTGGCTCGGAACCAGCCACTGGCTCGGAGTCTGGGTGTCATTTCTAAGTATAATATGTATGTATTTACAAAAAAAATGTATACAAGTAGTTTATCATCCATCTCGTTACCATAACACAAGCATTAAGTTGCTTAACTTGGAACGAGATGGCGTTGTGTGAAATGTCCAAGGATATATTATATATTAATACATGCATAAATTTATATGTTCATCGTTGCACCCGTGCGAAGCCGGAGCGGGTCGCTAGTAATCTATAAAGCTCTCGTGTCACGGTGTTTGTTATTGAACTCGAAATGGCTTGACAGATTTTCGTGAAATTTTGTTTGCGTATCGGTTGGGTCTGCGAATCGGACATCTATTTTTCATCCCCCTAAATGTTAAGGGTATTTTTTTATTTGATTTGTTTAAGATACAGCTAACAAAAATACATACAACCCTAAACCTTTCACCCCTCTATGATTAACCCCAATTTTTATAGCGATAGCTATTTAAAAATCAACGTTTTGCGAGGTAAACAAGTAAATAAATAAAATTGGAGTGTCTGTTTGTAATATTAAAATAACCGCTTTTTACCAAAACAGCATTTTTTTTACAATTTTCGTCGGGCTAATCTCTGAAATGGCTAGCCCGATTTTAAAGGGACTTTCACTGGCAGATAGCTGATGTAACAATTAGTAACTTATGCTACTTTTATTGAAACCTCCCGACTTTTCAGAAACCCTTATTTACTGAGTTTGTCACATTGCTAAGCTTAAACAGTGTTTGATAATTGTCGTCTTTTTAGTATAACACTTAATAAACAGACATAAACGGAGAGCTAGGTTTATGTTACTTATAGAGTAGAATTGGCAGTCAGATGAATGTCGATAATGTCAATGAAATAGTGGTGGATGATGATACTAGAAAACATTTGTTAGAGTACATTAAATTTGGTGGAATTAGTGGGAAGAGAGAATGGTAGCACCATATTTTTGGTGCAGTGGGCAGTGTGCTTGCGCGCGCGCGCGTGTGTGTGTGTGTGTGTGTGTAGGGGAGCGTGTGGGCGCGGGTGAGATGGTTTGTGTTTATGTGCGCGGGTGAGATGGGGTGTGTGTCGAAGTGTGCGTGCGTTAAATTATACATCTATATTTTTTACAAGAAAATTACTAAAAAAAAGAAAGGAGTTTCTTCAAGGAAAAAATGTTTCAGTTTTGTATTTATAAAACCAGCCATAAACATAAATAGTATTGTTACTATAAAGCTGGCCTGTACTTTCGGTTGGCTATTTGTAATCTGTAATCAAAAATTATTAAGCCATATCCATTTTTCCTGATTCCGTGGCTCATTTACTACTTCAATGTAGCCCCGGTTAATACGGCGCCCGCCATATTGTCGCTGTTTGATTAATTATTATGTTGTCTCGATGTAATAACGCTGAAACTGGCTGACTTTAATCAAATTAGGGTGTAGTGCGGTTGGCGAAACCATCGAATAACCAGTTATTTCATTTTATAAAACTAATTTGATTTGTTAATTTATGGTTTAGATTCGGGGAGGCAATTAATAAAAAACAAAATGATTAGGCGCCAAAATATGACAGTTGCTTTTTTAATAAAATCTTTTTCATGTTCTATTCTAATGTTATTTTTTATTTAGTTAGAAATGGCCAAAGATTTTTTTAAGTTATACTTAAATATTTACTAGCTGTAAACTTCCCAAATAGTTATAAAATAAAATTAAACATGCGAAATATAGCATATTCAAAATAAAAAAAAAATACAATATTAAATTTAAGTTACAAAATAATTTGATTAATTTAATTTGTCTTCACGTAGAAAGGAAATTTTGAATAATTTTGTACTGTCAAGGATACTGCACGATTTGACTAACATGCTAGTTTAATTTTAAGATAATTTGCTATCCCAGAAAATGGCCAAGTGGGGGAATTAAGTTTTCTACCTTGCCAAGCTCACCAGACTTACTTGCACAGCATTCGTACTAAGTTTGCTACCATGCTAGACATTTAACTAACCTAGTAGGTAAAATGTTAGAACTACAAAATTTACAAATACAGATCATATGTGATCCAACGGGAATCGTTGAAGTTTTGTATAACATTGGATATTCTTTTAATAATGCTTATTTAAGTATCACTACTACTCAGCCCATAAATGACCCACTGCTGAGTCAGGCCTCCTCCCGTCACAGGGAGGGTCCTTAGCCTACAGTGCCACGCTGGCCAGACGGGTTGGCACAGGGTATCGTATCAAGTTTTCCTTCTCTTGCGGCTAAGTTATCGGCCTTGTCATTTCCTTTCGTCGGCTAAAAAAAATTGTAATCCTAACATTAAATATACACATTGCATAATTAAAATCATATCAACATCAACTTAATAAAAGCCAAAATTGTGCAATGACAAAAAATAAAATCAACATTCAAAACTTCAATGCGCGCAACCATAGACGAAATTTAATTGTTTTTTGCGACACGTGTTGCCACTTTAGGAGCATGTTTTCGCGCATTATCGGGAGAATCTCTGGGGTTGGGAGACGGGACGGCGCGTGCCTACAATGGATGACAAATTGGCCGTTTACAAAGGAATAAGGTTTATTGGGCCCCGTTATGAGGGTACTGCGCGAGCTTAACTAACAGGAACATCTGTGGAGCGGCATTCGTCGTTTCAGCCCATAAATGACTCACTACTGAGTCGGGCCTCCTTCAAATTCATGGAGGGAAATTAGCCTACAGTGCCACACTGGCAAGACGGGTTGGCGCAGGGTTTGTATCAAGTTTTACCTCTCATACGGCCAGGTGATCTGCATCTTACGCTCCTTTAGTCGCCTCTTACGACACCCTCCGGAGAGTGTGGTGTGGAGAGGTTGGCGACATTGTGTATTCTAAATCTGTCACCACACGGAGCGGCGGCAGTAATAAGAGGTATTTAATGCTAAAGAGATTTTTGTATTTCAGACACATTTCGTAATTTTTTTTTCAAACTGGCGGTTATTTATTGCGCAATAAATAAAAAAATGTTTATGTATAATATTTGTGACATTTGCCACAGTATGTAATGGCCATGGGACCACAATTTTGTTAAATAAAAAAAACAAATCTATATTTTTAGAGTTACGTAGCATTTTAGGATTTAATTAATTAATTAATATTATTAATTAATTTGGTCTTAATTGAATGATCATTTCTATGCAGTATTGAATGATCATTTATAGCTTGACATAAGCTCCCCCATTTATAGCTAAAGAATTGTTACATAAAACATCAACAAATGTTAAATGTCGACTCCACAGTTTTGTCTGTCCCTCTATTGATTCAGTAGGCACGGTCGTTGTCACATAATGAGATAAAGCTATGTCGACTAGCTCATTGCGGTGTGTACCTGTCTGAAATTATTTTATGTACTATTACATTATTGTGTGGTGGATTTGGAATACATAATGCCAACCCACACCATTCTGAGGGTGTCGTAAAAGCCGACTAAATGTTCAAAAGATGCAGATCTCGATACAAACCCTGTGCATACCTATTTTGCCAGCGTGGCATATGAGGCTTATATCCCTTCATGCATTTGGATGAAGCCTGACAAAGTAGTGGGTCATTTATGAGCTGTAACGAACAAGGGAGACGGAGAAATACTCTGTCTCTATTATCACACCATTGAATTGTGTTCCTAATAAGGATCAACATCTCTTGGCACCCACTAATTGAGAAGGATCTTGAGGGTAGGTGATCGGCCTCTTGTGGTATTTTATTCGTCTCTTACGACACCCTCAGGAGGGTATGAGTTGTTGTCATTGTGTATTCTCTTAGGGAAAAACGCTGCTCTAGTAAAATGGTGTAAACATTTTTCTTTTAATATCAAAATACAGGTTTCTTTAAGACTGGCAGAAATAATGATTGCCACTCACAGCGCTTTCAGATAAAATCAAATATTCATTATAACACTGAAAAAAGCAATAAAGTGCAGGGATGTCAGTTTCGCCGATTAGGGTACTTAATATATGATCCGGGATATTAACGGGAGGAATTTTAATCACTGCGACAACCCTTGTTGACATCGACCGGTAAGCTAGGGTTATCGAAGAAAGAAATATATATCCACGTTGATAGATTTAATAAAAAACATCGTGTGCAATCCAACTTGAATCTTGAAATTGTGCGTTTTTGAATAGTAAGGGAATAATTTCACATGAATTGTTTTAATTATCTATATAAAAGTACTAGCATTTAATTGGTTAAATGTAATACTTATTTAATGCGCTATACACGTACACAAAAATGAGAATTTAATCACATAAAAAATTTACACTTCAGAACTATTACAATTATTTAATATTATTATAAAAAAATCGAAAGACTGAGGGATACTTTGCCCTCCCTCCGTCTTACGAATCTTCGATCAGGTCACATGTTCTGACGCGAGTTTGACATTTCAAGACTAAGTAAGTTTTCACTTCAAAAACATACAAATGAATGGAGAACGTAATTATTTGAAATCGGTCCATTCCACCCCGTTCTATCCTGAAAGTATAAGGAAAAGTTATGGCCGAAAACCTAGCCGCAAAAGAAGAAAAACTTGTAACGAAACCCTATGCCAACCCGTCTGGCCAGCGTGGCATAGTAGGCTAATTACCCTCCCTATGTTGGGAGGAGGCCCCACTTAACAGCGGATCATTTATGGGGTGAGTAATAGTAGTAGAAAAAATACACCGTGAAATGGAAATGGTTGTTTTCCCGCAGGGAAATGATTTCCTCCCGGTAGTAAAAACGATTTATAACAAAAAATAATTTAATTATTAATAAATGTCGGATTTACAATTGTGAAAAACAAAACTTGAAAGCGACGTCCTGCCAATAGTAAGGGCAGCGCGCGGCGGGCGCGGCGCGAGCGACGCGCGGATCATTGCGCTATCAGCTGATACTTAATACCTTCCGTAGTCATAAGCTGTAGCACGAGGGCTTGTGTTAACGAAACGCAAAACATAATTACCTAAAAGTTTTGCAATTTTTCCTTCATACTTTAACGGGCTTAGGACCGTCATAAATACTTCATTACCACACAGTGTTTCACACGCTAATCAGCCGGTGAAATGTAAAAAAACATCATAAAAATAAACACCTACAATAGGTGTCGGCATTTTAACAGACGCTATTGTTACAACAACACAAAAGAAACTAACGTGGGAAACAAAGGCGTAACAATACTTTTTATTTTACCTTCAACTAACTAAATACGAAACTACTAACAAGTTTAATATCATACAAAAAATTATTTGTATTATTGAAGTATTTACGGCGTATTTAAAAAAATGGAATCAACATATTTACAATGATTTTGATTAACTAACCTACGTACTATGATTTTTTTGCTATTTACAAAGTAATTAATTACACTCACCGGTACCGAAGTAATTGTTCGAAGTGCAACCCATTTCGTTGAATGCACAATTGAGCAGGTTTAATTTGATTGTCTTTCATTTTCACTAGAGTGTCTCTGTCACTTCTTACGATATTAAAAGCGTCCACTATCGCAGTTATCAACGCGTTGCGCGTTTCGTGTTATTCCCGATACACTAGTCGCTTGAGCTCTAACCACAAATAAAAGTCCAACGGCGTCATGAGTCCCTCACAGTTCAGCACTTTCCAAATGTAATATTGGCTTACGTTAAACCTAGCCGCAGCCATACGCGTACTCCGTCGAGGATCCCGTTCGAAGAATTCGATAATTTGTTCATCGAGCTCTGGCAAATAAACGGCCAATCGACCTCTGCCCTTTGCATGCGCTGGTGTCTTAAACTGTCCATGATCGAGTAGTCGCTGTGTTGCCGCTACGATTGTCCGGGCCTGTGGGACTTGGAGGTTCAAAATCCCGCGAAGACGGAGCGACTCCAAGTGTTGCGGCTCCACATAAAGCCGCTGGGTAGCGTGGGAGTCATAATCAGCCCGAGCGTACAGTTGCACCATAGCGACGTAGTCTAAGTTAGAATATTTGTAGTGCCGATTCATTTTTGCACTCAAACGCCACTACACGAAAACACAACGCGCGTGCGACGACAGTCGCCAATTCGCCGAGGCAATTCGCAACTAACTGAGGCGGCGTGGTTATAGCGGGTATAGGGGGTGGCGAGGGAGGGGAGGCTTTCACCGTGGTCGGCGGCGGTATCTCGTATGTAGATACCTACTTTAATATTATGTTTGGTGAATTACTATTGCTTCTCACGCTTTCGAGTTGACGTAATATTTTTTTTGATATTTGAAAAAAAAAACCTTTTATTTTTTTAATTTATCGCTATCAATCGATAGTACTACTAATAGCAAATCGATCTGCCGCGGGAAAACAGTGGGAAAAAAATCACCGTGTATAATGTATGTGTTGACAACCCTAGTTACTGGCCAAGGGTGGCGCGTATCAAAAGCGCATCATTCAGTTGTGGGTCGTCGACTATTGTACCAGCCCTAGACCCCTTGCACTTGAGACCAAACAGTTGGCAACAAAAAGGGTATAAATTGTTAACAAAACCATAATATTTACGTGGTATAGTCACGTGTCAATGTGGTGACGGATTTAGAATACACAATGTCACCAACCCATACCGTCTTGAGGGTGTCGTAAGAGACGACATAAAGAACGCAAGAGGCAGATCACCTAGCCGAAAGAGAAGGAAACCTTGACAAACCCTGTGCCAACCCGTCTTGCCAGGGTGGCATAGTAGGTTAATTTCCCCCCATGAATTTGGAGGAGGTCCATCTCAGTAGTGGTGCAATCTAGGTTTTTTTATCACTGACTTGAATGCATTTGACCCTAGGATTGCGTCTAGGATGGAGCAGGCAATTGGGAAATGGAAATGCCTCGTCGGGCACCGGCTCTCACATACTCACGACGAAACACAGTAAAACTGGCTTAGATGTGAGGGTGGTAGCTAGCCGTGCGGACCATTAGATCCTACCACCAAGCGTGCTGGGTTTTGATCTTTCCCCGTGTGGGTAAATGATGTGAATCCCATTATGGTCATACCTGAACTCCTCGACCTGAACTCCTGGTCTGCGATGAGGGGAAGCTGAATATCTTCACGTCACTCTCATACACCTCCTCGAAGACCAGATGGTACACGTCATCTGAAACGAAGGAGCATTCGAAATCTGACTGACAAAGGCATATACACGGACTATTTACCATTTTCCGCCGCTTCGGAAGGCTTCTCTACAGAAAAGAGCCAGCAGGAAACTCAGTGGTTGCTTTTTAACCCGCCATTTTTGTATACAAAGAACTGATATGACGGATTTGAGAGAGTGAATTTAAGCAGTATTTAGTCAGTATGTAAATCTGCATGCTTGAGCAACGGCAACTTTTCACAAGACACTATGTGATAGCACCCCCCCCCACCATATTGAAGGGAAGAGGGTGACCCGTCACACATCTGGCCTAACCATTTAGTTACCGCAATAAAAGGTGCGACAAGACGACAAAGATTCTACTTTGGCAGCTTCGAGTTTATATAGCGTATGTGTAGCGTTTGGTGATGGATTTAAGGTTTAAGCACATTATGCCGGGCCGCAGCGGGGCAGAGCGGGCCGCAGCGCAGCGCAAAATGCTTACCTAGCACATTAGTGACGGGCCGGGTCGCAGTGCATTGACGAATTTTGAGTTCTTCATTCATTTTACAGGAACACGGACATACCAAAATATGCACACCAATCCGCTCGCATATATAGCGCAGCGCACGGACGCAAATCCGCGTCGCAATAATGCGAGCCGCGCCCGACACAGTGTGCTATAATTCTTACAAATTGTAATATAGCGATTTGAGTGGATTTTTGCGCTCCGCCCCGACACGCTGCGGCCCGGCATAATGTGCTCGAACCTTAACAATACACAATGTCACCAACCCATAACATCCTGAGCGCGTTGTAAGATGCGACTAAAGGAAAGCCATCATTTAGCCGCAAAAGAACGGAAAGTTTGATACAAACCCTGTGCCAACCCGTCTGGCCAGTGTGGCACAATAGACCAACTTCGCTCCATAAGTTTGGGGGAGGTCCGATTCGGTAGTGGGTAATTTAATGGCTAAAACAACATTGGATGTATACAGACATTGTGTTGGTCTCTATATAACGTCTCTCCATTCAGAGAGCTTTAATAATTTGTTTTTATTACATTTAAGCATTTACTAAGAAAGCTTTTGACGCTTGAATGCAATGGTACTTCTACTTCTGAGTGACGGATGTAGATTACATATTGTCACCACCATCCATTCCCATTCCATCTTGAGGGTGTCGTAAGAGTCAATAGGAAATGACAATGTCGTAAACCTAGCCGCAAGAGAAGGAAAACTTGATACGAAACCATGCGCCAAACCGTCTGGCCAGCGTGGCACAGTAGGCTAATTTCCCTCCATATAACTGGAGGAGGTCCGATTCAGGAATGGGTCATTTGTGGGCTGAGTAATAGTAGTAAACAAGTATGACAGATTAGCGGAAACAAGTACACTCATAAACATGTAGCATACAAACCCCTTTTTTTTTTCTTTAGTCGGAGATCCTCATGGATACCCGGCTTTTGGGGACTGTCCGGGCTATGAGGGACTCCGGGCTATGAGGGACTCCGGGGTACGTAGAGATGGTGAATCGCACCCCGACCTACCCACTAAAACCGACGTCGATCCTCGACTGCCCAAACCAGGGCCACGGGGTTCACTCCCATGCTCCGTGACCCTGGAGACTAGCATACAAACCCTTTTTTTTTTTTTTTTTTTGTTCGCCCGGGGTAAAATCCTTTTATGGACTATCCCCGTCGGCCACGGGGATGGCCGAGGGGGGGGCGTGTGGGAATCTCCCCCAGAGTGGGGGCCTACCCACTAAACATCCCCGGTGTGCTCCCTACTCGCGTCCTGTTGCGGCATTGTGGGATCTCCAAACCCTGTGCCAACCCGTCGTGCCAGCGAGGCATAGTAGGCTAATTCCCCTCCATATAACTGGAGGAGGTCCGACTCAGTAGTGGGTTATTTACGGGCTGGAATAATGATGACATGTAGCATAAACGGTACTTTAAGCCCCTGTACGCACTAGCGGTTGAACTGCTTAGGCGGTTAGCCGCGCGGTCCTCTAAACCGCCCAAAACCGCCTGTGCGTACATACATAGGCGGTTGCATATTAAATTAGAAAAGCGGCAGGCCGCGCGGCTAGCCGCCTAGGCGGTTCAACCGCTAGTGCGTACAGGGGCTAAGTGTCGGAGGAGGCCATACATAACAAATGACTTTTAGGCTTATATGATGATCCCAGCCAGACGTGATGGTGCATCTAGTAGGAGGCCACGTCGCCTATCCCCTAATAACTGCAGTCCGGTTCTTATCCGTGAGAATTGCTCTGTAAACTTCACTATCGCGGTGTAGGGCTATTGTTGTCTAGATCTGGCTGATGTTTAGTAGTTACTTTGCGACTGTTGCGCGAGTATGCTCTCACAAATCTGTCTTATATCCAATCTTCACTACATCACTATCATCATCACTACATAGTATTGTTACGTCCGTGGGTAATGTAAATGCCGATTACAACGAAAAATGATTTTTATTAGCAAAAATCACAATACAACACACAATAACTCACAACTAGAAACACTCACAAGTAGAAACACACTGATACAATCACTAGCACTTGCTATCGCCCGATAGTTCGCACTCGTAACGCAGTTAAAACGATAACTGTTCTGTTGCGCGGGTCGACCGTCCTTATATTGTAAGTCTATTCGAATATTCCCGATTACTCGAGATTATTCCCACGCTAATTACCTGCTGAGACGTAAACAACATGCCATAAAACCATAAAAATGCAACCGTTAAGGATTGCACAAACAGTCGTTATTGTTATCACACAAAAGAAACTAAACAATTGCTCGTTGTAAAAATTAAAGAGGTTGTAAAACCATTAGCCGTTGTTTACGCCCAAGTCCTTCGCGGAAGTCCGAGCCAGAACTTTCGGCACAAAATGCGTTTCTAGAATGATCTCATCTGCGGCGTAACAATGCCCCCCTCTTAGGCATGCTCGTCCCGAGCATCATTAGAGCCGTGATACTGCGCCAATCTATCGACATGGACTACCTTTGGTCTTCCTCTTAGTCCCTTCTTGATGCGGTAGGTCACGTCATTTATCCTTTTTATCACAGTATAAGGTCCTTCCCATCGAGGCTGAAGTTTCGGTGACTTCCCTTTGTGTCGAAGCGGGTTGTGGAGCCAAACCAGTGATCCTTCTTCGAATCCTTTGGTATTTGCATTGCGGTCGTATCTGGTCTTCATCTTGATACTGGTATTCATGCTGTTCTCGCGCACTCGCTTATGCACTTCATCCAATTGATCTTGAAGGTCACTTACGAAGTCCGTAACTGGTTTAGGTTTGTCAGGCGGCACACCAGTTATTGCATCCACTGGAAGTCTCATCTCTCTACCAAAGTTCACCCTTGCTGGGGTATGTCCTGTACTATCGTGGACTGCAGATCGGTAAGACATCAGAAAAAGGGGAATATACCGGTCCCAATCCTTCTGATGGTCATCAACTACTTTGGCCAGATGATTTTCCAGGGTTTGGTTGAACCTTTCAACCATACCGTCCGATTGAGGGTGTGCAGGTGTTGTACGTGTCTTGTAAACTCCTAGGAGAGCGCACATCTCTTGGAACAACGCTGACTCAAAGTTTCGGCCTTGATCAGAATGGATCTCCAAAGGTGCTCCATAGCGACATATTACTTCGTGCACCAGTTTCTTTGCCACCGTCGACGCCTCTTGGTTGGGTATTGCGAATACTTCAGGCCACTTGGTAAAGTAATCCTGTATAACCAATATGTACTTGTTGCCGTCATTTGTCACGGGGAAAGGTCCGGCAACGTCGATGGCAATGCGTTCCCATGGGGCCCCCACGTTGTATAGTTTGAGCTTGCCCCTGCTTCTAGTCTGCGGCCCTTTGACTGATGCACACGCTGTACATTTCCGACACCATTCTTCTATGTCCTCTCTACAATTGAGCCAGTAATACCGCTGTCTCACCTTCAGTAGAGTTTTCTTGACTCCCAAGTGTCCACCGGAAACCCCATCGTGTATCTGCCGCAGAATTGGAGTAACTTCAGAACGTGGCACTATGATTTGCCATGTTACCTCTTTGCCATCGTTGGATTCCCATTTCCTGCAAAGGACGTCATTTTCCATGGCCAAACTGTCCCATTGCGCCCAGTAGCACTTCGTGACGGGGCTGTAAGACGATACTTCGTTCCACTGTGGCCGAACTCCATTACGTTTCCACTCCAGTAGCGGTCTGATATCATCATCATTTTCCTGCGACGTCCTCAGGCTATCCTCGGCCCTAATAACTTTTACGTTTTCATGTGCCTCTTTGCGCTCGCAGTGTTTGCAATTCTCATCACATGGACGTCGCGAGAGGGCGTCGGCATTGTTATGTCCTTTTCCACTGCGATGCTCCGTTAAAAAATTGAATTCTTGTAGTTGCTCAATCCATCTAGCGACTTGGCCCTCTGGATTTTTGAATTGCAGCAACCACTTCAATGCGGCATGATCAGTCCTTAGTGTAAACTGTCTTCCTATGAGGTACTTATGGAAGTGTTGCAAAGTTTTTACCACAGCCAACAGCTCTCGTCGATTAACACAGTAATTCCTTTCAGGCTTCGACAGTGCCTTACTGAAATAAGCTATCACGACTTGTCGATCTCCTTGCACCTGTGATAGCACTCCACCAATTCCAGTATTGCTGGCATCTGTGTCGACAACAAAACTTCCTTCTCTACTCGGGTATCCCAGTATAGGTGCTTCACATAAGCGTTGTTTCAGCTCATTGAATGATGACTCACAATACTTGTCCCAAATGAAGTTCCGCTTTTCCTCCGTTAGCTGGTGTAACGGTTTTGCAATATCAGAAAACCCCTTAACAAATCGTCTGTAGTAAGTGCATAACCCTAGGAATGCACGCACTTCTGTTTTGTTCCGTGGGACGGGCCAGTCCTGCACAGCTTTTATCTTTTCAGGATCAGTTCTCACTCCGTTGGCAGAGATAACGTGTCCTAGGTAGCTGACCTCTCTCTTGAATAGGGCACACTTCTTTGGGCTTAGTTTTAAGTTAGCCCCACGTATTCTGTCGAAGACTTTCTCCATATTCCGAAGATGTTCTTTGAAAGTGCGCCCCATTATCACCACGTCGTCCAAATACACCAGACAGGCTTCTCCAAGAAGGCCCACCATGACTCTTTCCATAAGGCGTTCAAAAGTGGCTGGAGCATTACATAAGCCGAATGGCATAACGTTAAACTGCCACAAACCGTTGCCAATTCCTGTAGTAAAGGCGGTCTTCTCTTTATCCTGTTCCTGGATTTCCACCTGCCAGTAGCCACTTTTCAAATCAATGGTGGAGAACCACTTCATACCGCTGAGCATGTCCAGCGTATCATCTATCCTGGGTAAGGGATAACTGTCCTTCTTCGTGACATTGTTTAACATTCTGTAGTCCACACAGAATCTTGTACTGCCGTCCTTCTTCTTCACCAAGACAACTGGAGAAGACCAAGGGCTCGTAGAAGGCTCAATTATTCCAGTATCAGCCATGTCCTTTATCATTTCTGCTACTTCAGCTTCCTTAGACCAGGGTATGCGGCGCGGTCTCTGTTTTATTGGTCTAGCGTCACCCGTATCTATTTGGTGTTTCACGAGTCCTGTTCTTCCGCAATCATTACCCGTTGCAAAGATGTCCCGATACCGTAGCAGTAGATCTTTGGCTTGCTGTAGTTCTATTGTTGATAAATTGTCCTTTGAATTTTCTAAGATCTGATGGATATGCTCGTCATCAATTTTCACAGCTCCTGGTTTTACTAGAGCTGACTTAATTTGACGAAGATAATTCACTTCCTCGCATTTCCCGATGACGGTGTTTTTCTTCAAATGGACCTCTTCTTTCCCGAGGTTTATAATTCTTACTTTGGCTTTTCCTTTCGTCATAACCAATGTCCTTGCAGTGATGAGCTCCGGGTGCCGGCCGACATCTTCAATAATCACACATCTCTGTTGTTTAACTCTCTCAGGGAATTTCACGTCAACTAGAGTCTCTGTTCTCGGAGCTAATGTGATATTCTTCAAACAATAAAGGTTACATGAGGTAACCCCTCGCAGGAACACTTCTTGGTCAGGGAACTTCAACACTCCTTTAGCGATGTCCAAGGCACACTGATTACTCCGTAAGAAGTCCAAGCCCAATATGCAATCGTCGGTTATGTTTGCAATCAAAACTGAATGGCTGTACACTTGATCACCAATTTTTAGCTCTACATCTGTTTCACCGAGGACAGATACTGGCTGGCCGGTTGCTGTCTGAAGTCGGCAGGGTGGGGATTGATTCTCCCACAAGATGGTGCGTTTCAGCAACTCAGGTCGCACTATGGTTCGTGAAGCTCCGGTGTCGACAGTAAAATTACAACATTGTTGATTTAGAGTTCCCTCGACGATCAAACTGTTCCCATTACAAACTTGATTAACGGTGATGGTTGGGGCCTTATGTTGACCAGCCAGCACCCGTCCCGCGGCCCTGGCGACTATTAGTTTAACGCCTCCTCATCGACTTGGGTTTCAGAGTCCACACCTCTCTTTCCTTTCCTTGGGCAGTCGGTACGTATGTGACCTTTTTCTCCACAGCCGTAGCAGGTTAACACATACCGCTGTTTAGCCGAAGGAGGATGAGCCGCCATCTCACGGTAACGTGGCGAGGTTGAAGGCGCAGTAATCACTTCGCGAATCCGATGCGTTCGTGTGTCTTGTCGCACAGCTTCCACCTCTAGAGCGTGAGCCATCGCACTCTTCAGGGTTTGATGGTGCCCTAGACGCACTGCAGCCCTTACTTCGGTATCCCGTAAACCGTCGATGAAGGCTTGCACCAGATACACTTCCACAGTATCCGGTGTCATCGACACGTAGGCACGCCGGACTAGTCGTTCAACTTCGACTCCCCACTGTTGGATGCTCTCGCTTATCTTTTGCGTCCTTTCACGGAGTTGTGCACGGAAGACGTGTTCTAGGTGCTTGTCACCATAACGAGTGTCCAAGCCTTCCATGAGGCGTTCCAGTGATCTTCCATCTGCAGGCAGATTCTCCAAAACCAGGAGAGCGTCCCCCCGAAGAGCTAGGGTTAATGCCGCAAAGGATTGTTCTTCATCCCATCGGTTAGTCTTCACCAACGTCTCAAATTGATATTTGAAAGCAGTCCATGGTGACGTGCCGTCAAAACGTGGTACATCCAACTTAGCGCCTGCTGGAGCATTCGTAGGAATGGATTCACGTGCCTCGAGCTTAACAATCTTTTTCTTTAGATCGTGGAGGCTATCGTCGTGCCCGTCTATTCTTGCCTCCAAACAGTCGGTTTTGTTAGCTACTTCCTTGACCTCCAACGTGAGGGTCTTCACACGTTCTCCTAAGGTAGCTATCCCCTGGTCTATCTTCTGAGCGACAAGGTCTTGGAGCTTGCGCTGGCTGTCTTCCTGTTCGCGGCGAGTGGCTTCCTGTTCGCGGCGGGAGGCTTCCTGGTTAGCCGCGATGAGGTCCTGCAGCTTGCGTTGACTTTCCTCTTGTTCGCGGCGAGCAGCTTCCTGATTAGCCGCGATGAGGTCCTGCAGCTTGCGTTGACTTTCCTCTTGTTCGCGGCGAGCAGCTTCCTGATTAGCCGCGATGAGGTCCTGCAGCTTGCGCTGACTTTCCTCTTGTTCGCGGCGGGCGGCTTCCTGTTCGCGGCGGGCAGCTTCCATACTGGCTTGCATAGCGGCTAGAACCACAGCCAGGCTGCTTTCAGAGGAAGTACCTGCAGCGACTCCTGATGCTACCGTACCAGGCTGATTCTCCACTTCCAGGGGTTGGCGCGCAGCATCCATCTCAGCTTGTCTCCTCGTCCTTGGTCGCGTGTCGTCGTCTCGTTGTAGGAGCGGCATCCCCAATTCTGACACCAGTTGTTACGTCCGTGGGTAATGTAAATGCCGATTACAACGAAAAATGATTTTTATTAGCAAAAATCACAATACAACACACAATAACTCACAACTAGAAACACTCACAAGTAGAAACACACTGATACAATCACTAGCACTTGCTATCGCCCGATAGTTCGCACTCGTAACGCAGTTAAAACGATAACTGTTCTGTTGCGCGGGTCGACCGTCCTTATATTGTAAGTCTATTCGAATATTCCCGATTACTCGAGATTATTCCCACGCTAATTACCTGCTGAGACGTAAACAACATGCCATAAAACCATAAAAATGCAACCGTTAAGGATTGCACAAACAGTCGTTATTGTTATCACACAAAAGAAACTAAACAATTGCTCGTTGTAAAAATTAAAGAGGTTGTAAAACCATTAGCCGTTGTTTACGCCCAAGTCCTTCGCGGAAGTCCGAGCCAGAACTTTCGGCACAAAATGCGTTTCTAGAATGATCTCATCTGCGGCGTAACAGTATAAAATTCTTCTGTCCGACCCTATGTATGCATACATCTTTAAAACTACGCAACGGATTTTGAAGCGGTTTTTTTTAATAGATAGAGTGATTCAAGGGCAAGGTTTATATGCATAACTCACCCCCGCTTTGCACGGGCGAAGCCGGGGCGGGCCACTAGTGTACCTATAAATGGCAATCTAAAAGAGCAACGAAAGAGTTTCTTGCCGGTACTTCTCTGTAGAGCTGCATTCCAAACCGGTGGTAGATGGTAAATAATCAATTTTCAATTAACTATAAGTGGTAATTTTTATATTTTATTTTGTTGTTTGACTTGTCAAAAGAGCTACATATTATACTGAGCCAACTTGATAAGGTAACATTTATAGGCGATATTTATTGATAGATTTAGATAGTTAATTGTGTAAAGTATGTAGCACGTTGAAGCTCACTATGAGCTCCATCAGAAGGTACAAAGGACAATGGCCTCTCCATTGCTTTGCTCGTAGTTTCCCTGCGAGTTCGAATCAGGAACGAGGAGATACGCAGGAGAACTAGAGTTACCGACATATCCCACAGGATTGCCAAACATCTGTTTTTGTTTTTACCAATTTCTTGACTGCCTTAGGCTTGCGTGATGGAAAGCAACGCCAGGGTCTAAGATAGGGCAGGCAATTCAAGGAAATGCCCTGTCCGTCACCGGCTCTCACATACACACGATGAAGCACAGTAAAACTGCTTGGCGCCGGACCTAGATGTGAGGGTGGTAGCTAGCCGGGCGGACCATTAGATCCTACCACCAGGCAGTGGCAGTAGGAAGTCGCAGGACTGACGCCAGATGGGGCAGAAAAGTCCTCGAGTGGTGACCGCTTTCCGGCAAGCGCAGTGCTGGTAGGCTCACATGATAGACAGAAGACCTGGTTTAATTAGGTCGGAGGACCGTCAGGACGTCAGGAGGTCGGTCAGGACCGGTCTTTGTGGAAATCCTTGTGGGAGGCCTATGTCCAGCAGTGGACATCTTTTGACTGTAGCATGTTGGTCGCTAATGACTCATCCTGCTTAACTTGCGAAAAGCTTGCTTGACTGCTTCGTTGATCTAGTGGTTAGATGTGCCGCCTTTGGATCAACAGGTCCCGGGTTCTATTCCGGGGTCGGGCAAGTTTCTTTGACTAAACCAGAGGCACTGGCTCGGAGTCTGGGTGTCATTTGTGCTCGTGAATTACATGTTTGTAAACTGCCCCCGCGACACAGGGGCACTAGTGCAGGGGTTTCGTATATAAATAAAAAATGCGCCCCACAATGTATCTTGTTTGCAAAATCTCAGATATGCCAGACTCTATATACTTGGCCCATAAATGACCCACTGATGAGTTGGGCTTCTTTTTTGGAGGGTAATTGGCCTACTGTGCCACGCTGGCCAGACGGGTTGGCACAGCCTTTTAGTTTTCCTTCTCTTGCCGCTAGGTTGTCGGCCTTGTGGTTCTCTTTTGCTGTCTCTTACGACACCTTTATGATGGAATAGGCTGCTGACACTTTGTATTCTAAATCCCCCACCACAACGGAATCAGCTGCCTGTGAATATCGAGTTCAAATTAATCATGGTTACGTTATTAAAAACTGTCATTGGCTTAGAATTTATGCGTTTATTGTAAAGGATTGCCTGTGCTAGAAGGAATGGGTTTACGAAACACTCGTATGAGAAAGACGAATGCGTCACCGCGTGGTGACGCATTTAGACTACATGATGTCACCAACCCTTTCCAGCCTGAGGGTGTCGCAAGAGCCCTTAGAGAGACAAAAGGAAATCACACGGCCGAAAACCTAGCCACAAGAGAAGGAGAACTTGGTACAAACTCTGTGCCTAACCGTCTTGTCAGCGTGGCACAGTAGGCGAAAGAGACGCGCAGTGGATGAGCGATCGACTGCTGCGCAGCATGTAGGGGGTTCGATTCCCCGCACGGAAGAAATATTTGTACGACCTACGAGTATTTGTTCCGGGTCTGGGTGTTTTCTATATAGAATATGTATGTATTTACAAACAAAAAATGTATATATAAGTAGTTTATGATCCATCTCGTTACCATAACAGCATTAAGTTGCTTAGCTTGGGACGAGATGGCGTTGTGTGAAATGTCCAAGGATATTTAAGTTATAGGATATTTCAGTCGCCTCTTACGACACCCTCAAGACGGTATGGGTTGGTGACATTGTGTATTCTAAATCCGTCACCATACAGAGACGCGGTGTGTCGTTATATTGTAAATTATATCAGTCTTTAAAATGCCACATCCTTCGAATTGTCGGTTCAGTGATACTAACATTGGAGGCAGATTATGATATTAAATTGTTTCATGAGGAGGGGGGCTGAGGGGTATGGGGCAGGGGGAGGTGGATGGAGGACGGATTTAGTATGCCAAACTTTGCTCTGAGCCTGGGTGTCATTTTGTGTTCGTGAATTACATGTCAGTGAACCGCCCCCACGATATAGGCTATATATACCAAGTGCTGGGGTTTCATTTTTTTTAAAAACAAAAAAACCGCTTTGGTTTGATATGACCTGTATCTATCTATCTATAGGTACAAATATTATAAAGAGGAAAATTTGTATGTAGGTAAGTAAATAATTGGCTTAAAAAGTACTGGATCGATTTTAAATTTCTTGTTGCTACAATGCTACATTGAATGCTACATCACTATCACTACATAGTATAAAACAAAGTCGCTGGCGTCTGTCCGTCCCTATGTATGCTTAAATCTTTAAAACTACGCAACGGATTTTGAAGCGGTTTTTTTTATTAAATAGAGTGATTCAATAGGAACGTTTATATGTATAATACATGCATAATATTGTAGAGAAACACTGATACGTTTAGAGGTTCATCATTGCACCCGTGCGAAGCCGGGGTGGGTCGCTAGTTATCACTAACTTATATAGGCTTTTAATTGCAAGAAAAAAAATGTCCACCTGTGCCAAGCCGGGACGGGCCGTTAGTGTCTATTGAATTGAAACTTCTTTTCGCACACTGGACGCCGAAGTAAGCTGGTGAATGCGTAACGAGAGCGTTACGAATAGAGTGATCGCGCGGGGCAAACGGAAATTGAAACGTGATTGAATTGATGCGGGCGGCCGGCCTTTGTGGAGATTTTTGGGGGAGGCCTATGTCCGGCAGTGGACGTCTTCTGGCTGAAATTATAATGACTAAATGAAGAGTTTGAGCAAGTTTTCTGGTTAATAACTGAGCCAGTTATACAATTAGCTAATTTTAAATTGTGAGCAGACTCCGTCCCTGCTTCAATCAAAGGCTTCTCCCGACCGCAAATCACAGCGGAACCACACCCCCAAATCTGGGCACGCCCCCCCTCCACGCATGCGCCCCGTCAACCAATAGAACTACCCCAAACTCACCCCCCTACGCTACATTCACGCACCCCCGATTGACTGAAGGCAATGTCATTTTTTCCACAAACCGATCGGACGCCCCGCCCTGTGGCAATTTTAAAATTTTGCACCCCCATTTTAAATCATAAACCGCCAATACTGCAACTCAGGTCACAGCAGACGGTCGTGTATAAATTAACTAATTAACCTTAATAATAAAATGTGAAGTGAATTGTGCAATATGCAAACCTTGACGTTCAGAGACAATTAAAAAAAACAATGATGGAACAGAGAACAAATTCAAATTTGTATCCATCAAATTTGACAGATCTTTTGGCGGTATCTTACCAGCAGAATGTGGACAGACTGATCGACGGCGCGGACAAATTTAATGGCAACAGCTATGCCGACAATGCGGAACATTTTGCGGAGAACCGTTCGTCGTCACCCGTGTCCACATTGGAAGACGACAGCCAGTCGGCCTTCGGCGTTGACCTGACGGGCAAAAGCACAAATTTGGCGGGAAAGTCGTTTACAATCGCCGCCATTTTGGGTTTAACAAACACTGATGAAGATGTTATGAACTTGACGGTGCAGGAAAGGATCCAGCAGAACCAGAGACAGTTACATAACTACTTGTATTCAGGGCACGAAGTGCAAAGGATAAACGACGGTTTCTGCAGGAATATGGTTGGAGCGCCGACGGCGTTGCGGCAAGGTAAGAATTTATGAATGATGATTGAAATATCACTATCATTATTACTATTACTACATATTATAAAACAAAGTCGCTGTCGTCTGTCCGTCCCTATGTATGCTTATATCTTTAAAACTACGCAACGGATTTTGAAGCGGTTTCTTTTAATAGATAGAGTGATTCAAGAGGAAGGTTTTTAAGTATAATTACATCCATAATATTGTAGAGAAACACTGATAAATTTAGAGGTTCATTTAAGCACCCGTGCGAAGCCGGGGCGGCTCGCTAGTTATACATATAACAAAGTTACTGTCGTCAGTGCGTCCCTATGTATGCTTAAATCTTTAAAACTATGCAACGGATTTTGAAGCGGTTTTAATGGATTGAGTGATTCAAGAGGAAGGTTTATATGTTACATCCATAATATTGTAGAGAAATACTGATAAATTTAGAAGTTCATCATTGCATCCGTGCGAAGTCGGGGAGGATCGGTAGTAATTTATAAAATTCTCGTGGCTCGTTAAATAGCTAACCCATTTTTTTGAAATTTTATATACACATTTGGAGGTTTGCGAATCGGACAACATCTATTTATTCTATTTAGTCATCCCCGTAAATTTAAGGGTATTTTTTTATTGTTTTAGACATATATTTTTGTTATTATTTTTTTATAATCCTCTCTACGATCAGCCCCTATTTTTAATAGTGATATTTATATGTTAAACAACGTTTGCGGGGTCAAGTGACAAGTAAGTAGAACTATAAAAATGCTCTATGGCCTGGCGGAAGAAACTCGGTGCGGGCTTGTTTTTTAATCTCCATATTACAATTACTGTGTCCAAATAACTAACTAGTTTCATTTGGTTCCGAAAGGGGCTCAACTGAAATATGAATTTTATAATATTAGGGCACTTAGCCACTTTTCGAACATACGTCACCATTTAAAGAACACATAATTCATAACCTCAAATGACGCACATTACCGCACGCAAGTTGCCCTGTCAAATACACTTACACCGGAAACCCGTTTTTCCAAAGGCGGCATTTACAACCATAAAGCAACTAGACGGGATACATCAGCAGTCTCGCCTGGCTGTTGCTTAACTGGTAATCCATTAAAAAAAGTTACATGAAAGCATGTACTTATTACTACACAGCCCATAGATGACCACCAGCTGAGTCGAGCCTCCTCCAGTTACATGGAGGGCAATTAGCCCACGGTGCCACACTGGCACAGGGTTTCATATCAAGTTTTCCTTCTCTTACGGCTATGTTTTTGGCCTCGTAATTTCATTTTGTCGGCTTTTACGACACTTTATGGATGGAATGGGGTAGTGACACTATGTATTCTAAATTCGTCACCTCACTGACCGTTATCAAATGGTGTATATCCTCTACTATGCCGCATGTAATTAAGTGATGGCTTCTTGAATACAAGTTTTTGTAAAATGCAATAATTTTGTTCTCCTACAAACGCACGTTGAAGTACAAAGACGTTAACTTCACAAAATGAAACTAATTGGGGTTGCAGTTACCTGTCCTTGTTTAATCCCTACGGATTACCCGCAGAACGGGGAAGGATTTTAGAGGGGAGACTTTCGTTAATTAAATGTTTGGGCTTTTTATACCCATCTAAATGTAACATATTTAAATTTGGATTAATAAAAACAAACCCAAAGGGCAATGATTGGTGAATGACTATGCTTGTGGATACGCCAAAGGACCAGAGTTGACTATGTCGCCCACAGAATTGCCAAACTTTAGTGCCAGTGGGCAGTGCAAATAGCTCGTAGGACGCCCGATGGGGCATAAAACTCCTCGAGTAGCGAAAGCTCAGTATTGGTAGGCCCAGAGGGTGGACAGAAGATCTGGTTAAGGTACGATAGATGCGGCTGGGAATCGGCCTTCGTGGAAATCCTTAGGGAAGGTCTATGACCAGCAGTGGACGTCTTGTGGCTAAAATGATATATGAATTATGAACACACAATGTCACGAAGACATATCATGGTAAGGAAATGACAAGGCCAAAACCCTAGGCGCAAGAGAAGGAAACCTTGATACGAACCCTTTGCCAGCCCGTCTCTGGCCAGACTAGTGGGCTAATTAACCTCAATGTACCCGGAGAAGGCCTGAATTAACAGTGGGTCCACATGCATGGGATCCAGACATTAAATTGATCAACTCTCTAGCTCCACACATTTCTGCCAGACCTCTGGACACCGTGAGCGATTTCTCCGGACACAGGGAACGTTATCGATAAAAAAAAATTATAGGCGGTAGATTTTAACTGCTTCTTTGTTCTTTTGAAGACAACTGTCATCTAGTCTCTTCCGTAACCACGGCTGCTGCAAAACATTCGAAACGTCGGGGATTAATTAAATAAATAATAAAAATTTAATACGTGATTAATCTGTTAAAAGTGTTTCATTTCAGTGGGTCATTTATGGGCTGAGTTGTTATGTAATCAAAAAATTACTGATTTAGTATACAGTTGCCTGGAAGAGATCGCTGATTAGCGATAAGGCCGCCTAAATGTACTTTAGTTGTTACGTTCTAACTATGTTTTATGATTTAGTATTAATGTACAAAAAAGTGATAAATAAATAAATGTCACCAATCCATTACATTCTGAGGGTGTCGTAAGAGATAACTAAAATAACGCACGAGGCAGATTACAGAGCTTATGAGAAGAAACAGGATACAATTGCTGTGCGACAACCCGTCTTGCCAACGTGGCACGGTAAACTACATAGTTACCCTCCATGTGTCTGGAGGAGGAGGTGACACCCGTTCCCACTCCAACTACATGGAGGGTAATTAGCCTACTAAGGCACGCTGGCCAGACCGGCTTTCGTATCAAGTTTTCCCCTATTAAGGCACGCTGGGTATCAAGTTTTCCTTCTCTTGCGGCTAGGCTTTCGGCCTTATCATTTCCTTTTGTCAGCTCTTACGAAAGCCTCAGGATGAAATGGAGTAGTGACATTATGTATTCCAAATCCGTCTCTACATGGTCAGTAGAGATAAGGTACAGATAATTAATATAACACTTTCTTGCAGACAGTCCACGGCCTGAGCTCAGGCCTCAAGTTGGCCCTATGAAGACTGCAAGACATTCCCTAACCTGCTCCAATGGGTAAGAAAAAACATATAACAACTTCTTCATTTGTCTGTTAGCTTCAAACTGATTTTAAAATTGTGGATGTTCTCATTGTTCCCAATTTGGTTCTAAGTTTTTTTCATGTCATAGAAAAATCGCTTTAAAATATTTTTGAAGTGAAACTTAGTTATATTGCGACTTCCAACAAGGTACACAAAGGTAGAAAGTAGGAGCTCGAAAGAGCTCGAAAGTGATAACTTATAAGATGCGATCAATTGTGAATTGTAAGCAATGTTATTAAAGTTTGTCCTATAGCAATATGATATCACTAAAAATAAATTTCTACCCCTTCCTATTTTCATTTCCACATTACGAAGTTTCACTTCATCCGGGGCGAGGGAATCCACGCCCTCACTTTTTTTTCAAAGACAGAATATACATTGACAGTTGACATTAATTTGACACAAGACAATGGCATCATAATTTTATTTGTCTTGTCTATGCTTGGATCATGGGAACAACTTTGGCAATTTTGACTGCCTGGTTGGTCTAGTGGTTAGATGTGCCGCCTTTGGATCAACGGGTCTCGGGTTCGATTCCGGGGTCGGGCAAGTGTCTTTGTCTAAACCAGAGGCACTGCCTCGGAGTCTGGGTGTCATTTCTATCTATAATATGTATATATTTACAAAAAAATAATGTATATAAGTAGTTTATCATCCATCTCGTTACCATAACACAAGCATTAAGTTGCTTAGCTTGGGACGAGATGGCGTTGTGTGAAATGTCCAAGGATATTTATATTTATTTATTTAATCTCCAAGGCTAGGTAAGGGTAAATATTTTGGTGTTAAATAAATCATATTCCTACGCGTTCTTGGTTTGCAAAATTTAAATCTATTCCCAAAAATATTACCTCTACTATTTGCCGCTTACACTGGGGTCATAAATGACCCACTGCTGAGTTGGGCCTCTTCCCAAAACAGGTAGGGTAATTAGCCTACTGTGCCACGCTGGCCAGACGGGTTGGCAAAGGGTTTCGTTTCAACGTTTCCTTCTCTAGCTGCTAGTTATCGCCCTTGTTATTTCCTTTTGTCGGATCTTACGACACCCTTAGGGTTGAATGGGGTGGTGACGCTTTGTATTGTTAATCCGTCACCACACGGACAGTGTGAAACGTTTATTGTTGGTTTCCTTCTAGCTCTGGTCGCAGTAAAAGGATACGGACCATTTTCACACCAGAACAGTTGGAAAGGCTCGAAGCGGAGTTTGAGCGACAACAATACATGGTGGGCCCTGAAAGACTGTACCTTGCCCACGCCTTACACCTCACTGAAGCTCAGGTAACTTTTTTAAGTCAGATAACCCGCCGTTAGGGGCCAGAGTTAGTGCGAATTGATCTGTAATCTTCGCTGTCGTGATGTAGAGCTTTTAATGACGTTTCGTATCTGTGTTTAAGAAACACTATTTACTCCACTACGCAAGGTTAAACCCTTTGAGGTGAGCTGGGTTATAAATAGGGGACTATCGAAATATTGACACAGAAATAAGTTCATACAAAATATAATGTTTAAGCAAAATATAATAAGTAATGTACAAGACAGAAAAGATCTGACATTTACATTATTTTTCTATCATTTGAAATTCGAACGCCATAGATAAACTATTATGAAGGTTCTTCAACAATGTCTTCAACAGCTTTTTGGTAATTCACGCATTTGTAGCCAGTATTTCTTGATGTTTTTAGTTCAGATTTCAGGTCGCTACAGATATACAGCCTAGCGATCTGTGTGGCTGACTTTGCTGTATGTTAAATGCGTGACCATTATGTCCATCATATGTGCATAATATCCGACTTCCTTCCTTTATTTTGCGGAGGGCATAGTTCTAAGACTCTTCAGAGCATGTCTCTTCAGAGTTATGTGGGACTCTGGTTCGTCATTCAATAATATGCACGGCGTCCCCGTACCTAGTAAACTTCCCCCCGGTACAACGACCCGCGCAGTTGCTTTTTGGATCCCAACTGTGTGTCCCCGGGGTCAGAGTGCGGTGGGGGAATCTTACCTCCTTCTTGCACCAGAGGGCATGTAAACTCTTTAATATATATTATGGCAGTCGTAATCGGTAGGTAGCGTGAAAACTGACAGTTGTTCTAACCATAAAGTTACCTAAATTAACGGTGGTCCCATTGGATGGGTCACAGAGGGCAGCCAGCGAACGTTCCTTGTAAATACTGTTAGGTAGCCAAAACACGACCCTAAGTCTACTTATTCAATAGACTCAAAATCGAGAATCAAAGTGATTTTGACAATTATGTTATCTTACTATTGAACTGTCAGTTTGGGACGTATACCACACGCTTTTGACACTAGAACTTTGCAAGAACTTTTCAATTTAGCAGATTAATACTCGTGTCAGTTAAAATACAAAATAGTGGCAATTTGCCTGGTGTCCAATGAAACTGAGAATAGGGCGAGTTATAAAAGGATTTAATAGAACATTTCAAGTTGTTCTTCTTCTTCATTTAGGTTTTGGCTTCCAAGGTTACCCGATGATTTTGCCAATGACAAGTGTGTTTTGTTAAGAGTTCGAGCGATTTTGATGATTTAAATTAATTGGTCATGTGTTTGAGTTAAAGGTTAAATAGCAAGCTTAAGTCCCTATTTAGATTGATGCCAAAGACAATGTAATTGAGAAAAGGCGATTAGGAACATATTAAGCCCAAAATTGTGTTTTAAACATCTAAAAAAGACTGTTGTTTTTAGGTCAAAGTGTGGTTCCAAAATCGAAGGATAAAATGGCGGAAACATCATCTAGAAGTTACACAGCAGCGGTTAGCAGTACTGCATCGACACACGCCGCACGAAAGAGACGACGATGTATAAACCACAGTTGTGCGACAGAGACACACAGATTATGCTCGAAATGGCAAATCTACAAAAAGAGACGGCGTTATATTGATAGTGCGTGAGTGACAGTGACAATGAATGGCAAGTATAATGTCTAATACTGAACATAAGTAATGGTTTAAATAATAGTGATAAGCGGAACTAATTAAAATTATAAATTGTTAATAGCCATTGTAAAATAACCTGTGTATTATAATGCAAAAATTTGGCACACTGTACCTATTTACATCTATTTAGTATTGATAATTTAATTCTTTAAGCACATTTTTGTCACATAAATGTTTAACAGATTAATTATTAGAGATGGGCCGACCGCCGAATGTCGAAACAAATGCTAACTTCGGCCGAAAGAGCGGCAGAAAACTAATAGTTTGTGTCAATGGCAATTTCGTTAAAAGAAAAAAAATGATGTTGACGATGATGATGACCACTACTACTCAGCCCGTATAAGACCCACTGTTGAGATGTTGTTCAGCCAAGCTGGCCAGACGGGTTGGACAGTTGACCCTTGTGGCTAGGTTAGTTATCATAATTTACTTTTGTCGGCTCTTACGATACCCCCAGAATGGGGTGGTGATAGTTCAGTCACCACACAGTATATATAAATAAATAACTATGACTAATAAATAAATAAATATCCTTGGACATTTCACACAACGCCATCTCGTCCCAAGCTAAGCAACTTAATGCTTGTGTTATGGTAACGAGATGGATGATAAACTACTTATATACTTTTTTTTTTGTAAATACATACATATTATAGATAGAAATGACACCCAGACTCCGAGCCAGTGCCTCTGGTTTAGACAAAGACACTTGCCCGACCCCGGAATCGAACCCGGGACCCGTTGATCCAAAGGCGGCACATCTGACCACTAGACCAACGAGGCAAGTAAGATAATGTATTATGAAATACATTATCTTACTAACCCATATCATCCTGAGAGTGTTATGACACTCTCAGGATGAAGGCAACTAAAGAAACGCAAAATGCACAAGCACAACAGAAAGAAATCTTGATACAAACCCTTTGCCAAACCGTCTGGCCAGCTTGGCACAGTAGGCTAATATCCCTACGTCAACTTGGCGGAAATTATGATGATTTATAAATTATGTTTATAAAAGTCTCCGTTTAATTGTACTATTATGATATTATGCTTTTAATTCCACCCAAAATAGGTTCCTTTTTTGACTGCCGAATATTCGGCATTTATATTGAGTTTCGGCCGAACTCCGAAGCTTGGCGCATCCCTAAAGATAATATTATACATATTAGGAAGTATTTGCATTTGCACACAATCAGGCGAGCTGTACTGGTATGGTATGTTAAAACTATACAGATAAATAACCTACTTGTTTGCCGCTGTTTGGAGGTGGTCGGCTCACTGGATTCAAGACTTAGTATTAAATTATTAATTATTCTTTTTTTAATAATTATATTCATATTTAAATTACGCGCCTTTCGGAACCAAACAAAACTAGTTAGTTTGTAAACGGTCATTGTAATATTGCGTTTAAAAAAAGACAAATTCACTTTTTTCCGCCAGGTCTTTTTGATTGTTGTCGCGTTCCGACCTGGTAGTACATATTATAAAAATGATGTATCCGTTGATGTGTGAACGCCATAATTGGTATATACAATAAATCACTTTGTCTATTCTATTCTACGCCAGTAGCGTACATCAGTTCATCATTTCAGCCAAAAGACGTCCACTGCTGGACATAGGCCTCCCCCAAGGATCTCCACAAAGGCCGGTCCTGGGCCGCCCGCATCCACTGCTTTCCGGCGACCTTAACCAGGTCGTCGGTCAGTACATCAGTTAGTTAAAGTTAACTATGTGCCTAACCAGTGGCGGATTTACAGATTGCCGCCCGTAGGCTTTTAATGCCGCCCGTAGGCTTTTAATGCCGCCCGTAGGCTTATAATGCCGCCTCTAGAGTTCTTTTTTTTAGACGCGCTTTGTTGTCCACTCTTTTGACGACCTTCCTTTTTTTAGACGTCCGCCACTCTTTTTGACGGCCTTTTTTTACGTCCACTCATTATGACTACCATTTTTTTAGACGTCTACTCTTTGTGAGGACCTTTTTTAGACGTCCACTCTTTGTGAGGACCTTTTTTTAGACGTCCACTCTTTTTGACTACCACTTTTTTAGACATCCACTCTTTTTGACAACCTTTTTTTAGACGTCCTAAATCTGCCGCCTACTGGTAAATCCGCCACTGTTCTCTAACTAATACATAACTAAACAGTGTTTCACGTTGCCGTTAATTTATTTTCATTTAGCTTTTTATTAACACAGTCAGTGGAGTACAATATTAGTGATCAATTAGCAAAATGGTACAAAAACAGAACGTTACATTGGAATTCGTCTTCTTTTCTTTTTTAAATTATCAGTTTATGTACACACAGATCTTATATTCGTGTGGTGGCTTTGTGTCAACATCTCATTCCATCCTGAGGGTGTTTTAAGAACTGACAAAAGGAAATGACAAGGCCGAAAGCGCCGCAAGAGAAGGAAGACTTGATAGGAAACCCTACGCCAACCCGTCTGACCAGCTCGTGGCAGAGTAGGCTATTTTCCCTCCCTGTGATGAGAGGCTCGACTCAGCAGTGGGTCATTTATGGGCTGAGTAGTAGTAGTGTCAATTCGAGACGAGTGCCAGACGCTTTCGGCAGAAGCACTTGGCAAGAAGTCTGGCAGAATAATTCTAACTATAGTATGACCGTTACCGCTGTACCGCGCCCTAGGTGTGTGCGCGGCGAGGCGGGAGAGGGTACCGGCCGCGCCGATTTGTCAGTCAGCCGCTAACACTTACGGCGCGGCGGTGCTCTTCTTACCTGTCCCCCGCCTCGCCGCACATACCTAGGGCTCGGTACAGCGGTAACGGTCATACTATAGTACACGGTGTCGAATCAGCACTTCAATGGAAAGTACAGGTTTGGGACCCAGTTCATGGAATGTTAGTGTCACCACCCCATTCCGTCCTGAGGGCGTCGTAAAAGCCGGCAAAAGGAAATGACAAGGCCGATAACCTAGCGGCAAGAGAAGGAAAACTAGAAACTAAATTATGTGCCATCCCGTCTGGCCAGCATGGCACAGTAGGCTAAATACCCAATTACCCTCTATGTAATTGGAGGAGGCCTGACTCAGGAGTGGGTCGTGTATATGCTAAGAAGTAGGTATTGCTAGCGGCACGTATATTTAGCGCTGAGCGAGCGGTGGCTCTCTTTCTCGCATAGGGTAAGGGTGGGGTGAGTGAGAGAGAGGTACCCCTCGCTCATCGCTAAAGATACGTGCGGCTAGCCATACTAGTCATGTAATTTTAAAATACTTTTTAATACAGTTGCTCAAAAAGTGGCATATTGCAGGGACGTATAGCGTTCGGGAAGTGGGCTATTACACACTCGTGCTTTTTTTTTGCCATTCCCGCACTAGTGCGTTCTCTTTCCCAACTGTCAAAGTAATGTCTATTAAAAGGAAAAACCAACCATGAAGTTTTTACTAAAAATAATCATAGAAGTTTTTATGATTCATCCAAATACGTATATTTCTAAAAAGAAACTACTTACTAATTTGTTTCAATATCAGATTTAATGATTTGATTGCATGAGTTAGGTTAGGTTTCATTTCATTTCATTTTCATATCATATAAATAAAAAACAACTACTGAAGACTTGGCTGTATGGTGGGTGAAGAAAAAAAGTCTCTGCTTATATTCTACGGTTGGCGCCATTTTTTTTTAAGTCATAAATGATTAGTTAGTTGAGTTTATTGTGTTTTTGTTATTTTATTAAATTGCTTCATTTTTTCACAACTGTATTATAAATAGTCGTTCAGTACACGTGCGGAATCGTCATTGCAACTTGTTCCGACTGTCAACCATTTACCGGAACTCTTTGCAATGACAGCCTTTCCGCACTTGTAATGAAATTTAATTAATTATTTGTCATCATCATGTCAGCATATAAATGACCCGGCACTGCGTCGGGCCTCCTCCAAATTGGCGCAGTGGTTGAGCGATCGACTGCTGCGCAGCATGTCGCGGGTTCGATCCCCGCACGGAAGAAATATTTATATCACCTACAAGTATTTGTTCCGGGGCTGGGTGTTTTCTATCTATAATATGTATGTGTTCACAAAAAAAAATATGTTTATACGTAGTTTATCATCCATCTCGTTACCATAACACAAGCATTAAGTTGCTTAGCTTGGGACGAGATGGCGTTGTGTGAAATGTCCAAGGATATTTATTTATTTATTATTTACTGTACCACGCTGGCAACGCGGGTTGGCACAGGATTAGTCTCAAGTTTTCATTCTCTTGCGGCTAGGGGATCTGCATCTTGCGTTCCTTTTAGTCGCCCCAGGAGTTGGTGACATTGTATTTTTTAAATCCCCACTCCTCTCGGATATTATTTTAACTGTATCTATAATCTTAAATGTAGGTGTATATATTTTGTCTAGTCACTAGTAATAAGAAACTATTATTAATAAATCATTTGAAATAAATAATCAAAATTTTATTGAAGGTGAACAAAATAACTTGTTTAGAATTGTATGGGCAATGTTTCCGCAAGTTTGTTGTGGCATATATTCCCAGAAGGCTGGATTGCCAGGTTTGATGGCAAAGCTAACGCTGAGGAAAGTAGAAATCATTGGCGACGCGTGCTTTGGGACAAGCATTGTCGTAACCTGTTTTATTTTTGACGCGTTTTAACGGGTAAGTCCTCTACGAAATAAAAGAAGATGATGAATATACTTTCTAATATTATCATCATCATCATCATTTCAGCCAAAAGACGTCCACTGCTGGACATATGCCTACCCCAAGGATTTCCACAAAGGCCAGTCCTGGGTCGCCCGCATCCACTGCTTTCCGGCGACTTTAACCAGGTCGTCGGTCCACCGTGTGGGAGACCTACCAGCACTGTGCTTTCCGGAACGCGGTCGCTACTCGAGGACTTTTCTGCCCATCGGGCGTCAGTCCTACGAGCTATGCGCCTTTTTTTTACGTTGGAAATCCTCATGGATACCCTACCGCTATACGCCAGCAAGGTTATGTGGGACTCCGAGGCGCGGAAAGATGGCAATTGCGCCCCAACCTACCCACTAAAACCAACGGTGTCCCTCAACTGCCTGAAACAGGACCACGAGATTCACTCCCTAATGGGACTTTCACTAAGTTTGACAATCTTCTATCAATTAAATTTACTAAATTATAATTATATTGAATATCCACCGAGGTTAATTAACTAAGTCATTGGTTAAAATTAAACACTTTTTAACGGATTTATCTCGTGTATCAATAAAATAAAATAAGGTTATCAATAAAACAAAATTATAGGCGGTAGATTTAAAAATGTCTTTGTACTTTTCTAGACAACTGTCTCCCGTGACCACGACTGATGCAGAGCATTCGAAACGTTGGGAATTAAATAATGTAATAATAATGTACACGCGATAAATCCGTAAAAAAGTGGTTAATTTCAATGTGTAATAATCTTTAAAAATGATTAACAAATTGGTAATCTTTAGCAGTTACAATTAAACATTGTAGTTTCCACTAAAATGGGTAAAATTGTATGTACAGCCTTAGATATAATAATGTACAGCTAACCTAAGGTCGCCGGAAAACGATGGATGCGGGCGGCCCAGGACCGGCCTTTGTGGAAATCTTTGGGGGAGGCCTATGTCCAGCAGTGGACGTCTTTTGGCTGAAATGATGATCATGATGATGATGACAGCTAACCTTAACAGCTGTACCAAACGTAAGGAAAACACAGAAATTACAAATGTCAGCAGTATAATTAATGTAAACGGTCTATAGTGCAATTTACATTACGCAAACAAAAACAGATAAGAAAACAAACAAGATAAATGTATTTATTATTATCAAGTTTAATGACTGATAACTAAGGTGATATTTTATGATAGATTTAACTTTTATATTTAGCCTCGAATCTAAATATACAGAAATAAATATGTAGCGACCGCATGCTACATACTTTACACAGTTTACCCCAAAAATTTTGACTTATTGCATCAAGAAATATCGCCTACAAATGCGATAGGTAGCAAAAAGTCCTACACCGCGATAGCAAAATTTCAAGAGCAATTCGCAAGTTAAGAATTCCCCGACTACGCCTATTGGGGGGGATGGGCGCTGCGGCCCCTAGCCAGACATAACACCTCGTCTGGCTGGATGTTCATCCCTTTGCACGTAAAGTGACCCCGACGTGATGTGAACACGCAAGATCCATAAATATTTACACATAAAATATACATATATTACAAACAAATTGGTATATGTCTGTTTGTAGTTATTGACGTAGAAACGCGCGCAGAATTCATTCAGTATTAAAAAGCGTTATAGTACATATGTGCATTTGGATGTATACACGGTATATTGGGTGACCTGAAAAAATCATGGCCAAGCTATGAAAAAAAAAGTTTTTTTACCTTTCACCGGTTTATTTATTAGACAAATGCCCATTGAATAAGCAAACGTGACAAAATGACCGGTGCGAAATGCTAGTATTGATTAACCTGTACCTGGCTACCCGAGAGTCGTGACCGGAAAAGAATAGGCAACCTAACATTTGCATATTAAATGAGCTTCATACTTTCGATTGATATAGAACTTATTTATTAAACAAACCAGTGAAATGTTAATATTTTTTTTTCATAGCCTGGCCAGGATGTTTGCAGGCAACCCATTTCTTTTTTAATTTTTAACATACTCCATCTATTTACTCGTAAATAAAATAAAGTCGTGATAGTTACACTATTAATAACTCAAGAACGGCTGAACAGATTTGGCTGAAAATTGGTGGGGAGGTATCTTAGGACCAGGAGATAAAAATATATGGCCAATAAAGAATCATTAAAATACCTGATTATTTGACCTTTTTATATATATTTATAATCCTAATAAAAAATTGAACTTAATAAAATCCAAAATCTGCTAATTTATTGCCTTTATGGCGGAACAAAGTTCGCCGGGTCAGGTAGTTTCTAATAGTAGTTATTTGTGCAACAAGAGAGCAAAGTCGTTTTTTGCTGCGAGTTCTGATATTGAATCCCGAGTAAGCGAAGGAATCAATGATTGAATCACGAGCGTAGCGAGTGATTCTAAAGTTGATTCCTGAGTGCTGCGAGGAATTCAAAGGCACGAGATGCGAAAAATTTTGCTCTCTACACGAGAGCAAAATTTTTCGCACATAACTTTTCACTTCAGCAGCGAGAACACTATAGGAAATGAAATATATTACGTAACATTTTTGAAACTATAATTAAATATCAGTTTTTTAAGCAGTAAATACTTATTTTAGTTTAAATACAACAATAAGTTAAAAATTCAATAAATTACAATAAAAGATATAATTATCATTTTTGCTAAATTTCTTTAGTTAGTACGAAATTCTGAACGTGTTTGTCTTTGAGGTCGAATTAAAAATCGGAGTAACCCCATAACGAACTCCTTTCATCCAATCGAACTGTTAAAAGAACGTCTAGTTTGTATTTAATCAAATATAGTTCCCATAATATTGCTCTATCAATTTAATATTTATAATCTGTACTTTAATGCTTTGTATTGTTTTCTATAGCGCTACCTGTTAACATTTAACTTCATAACTCTAATGCAACTTATAACCAATTAATTTAACTTTCATTATCACACGAAATTTCTAACACAACACACTTGTCATTGGCAAAATCATCGGTATAACGATGGAAGCCAAAACCTAAATGAAGAAGAAGAAGAAAAATCTGAGATGTTGGTACTGGCCACTTGGTCTTTGTCTCTATCTCTTTTCTATTGGCGGGAAAGAGATAGTGTCAATGTTTCGAATTAAAATTAAAAAGTTACTTTGTCACACTCAGTGGGCAAAATCGCATTTTGTCCACTGTTTTCAGTGAGCAAAACCTACATGTTTGAGCTACTGAAGTGAAATAGTTATTTGTGCAACAAGAGAGCAAAGTAGTTTTTTGCTGCGAATGCTGATATTGAATCCCGAGTAAGCGAAGGAATCAATGATTGAATCACGAGCGTAGCGAGTGATTCTAAAGTTGATTCCTGAGTGCTGCGAGGGATTCAAAGGCACGAGATGCGAAAAATTTTGCTCTCGTGTAACACACATAACTTTTTACTTCAGCAGCGAGAACACTATAGGACATGAAATATATTACGTACCATTTTTGAAACTATAATTAAATATTTTTAAGTTAAATATCAGTTTTTTAAGCAGTAAATACTTATTTTATTTTAAATACAACAATAAGTTAAAAATTCAATGAATTACAATAAAAGATATAATTATAATTTTTGCTAAATTTCTTTAGTTAGTACGAAATTCCGAACGTGTTTGTCTTTGAGGTCGAATTAAAAATCGGAGTAACCCCATAACGAACTCCTTTCATCCAATCGAACTGTTAAAAGTACGTCTAGTTTGTATTTAATCAAATATAGTTCCCATAATATTGCTCTATCAATTTAATATTTATAATCTGTACTTTAATGATTTGTATTGTTTTCTATAGCGCTACCTGCTAACATTTAACTTCACAACTCTAACGCAACTTATAACCAATTAATTTAACTTTCATAATCACACGAAATTTCTAACACAACACACTTGTCATTGGCAAAATCATCGGTATAACGATGGAAGCCAAAACCTAAATGAAGAAGAAGAAGAAAAATCTGAGATGTTGGTACTGGCCACTTGGTCTTTGTCTCTATCTCTTTTCTATTGGCGGGAAAGAGATAGTGTCAATGTTTCGAATTAAAATTAAAAAGTTACTTTGTCACACTCAGTGGGCAAAATCGCATTTTGTCCACTGTTTTCAGTGAGCAAAACCTACATGTTTGAGCTACTGAAGTGAAATAGTTATTTGTGCAACAAGAGAGCAAAGTAGTTTTTTGCTGCGAATGCTGATATTGAATCCCGAGTAAGCGAAGGAATCAATGATTGAATCACGAGCGTAGCGAGTGATTCTAAAGTTGATTCCTGAGTGCTGCGAGGGATTCAAAGGCACGAGATGCGAAAAATTTTGCTCTCGTGTAACACACATAACTTTTTACTTCAGCAGCGAGAACACTATAGGACATGAAATATATTACGTACCATTTTTGAAACTATAATTAAATATTTTTAAGTTAAATATCAGTTTTTTAAGCAGTAAATACTTATTTTATTTTAAATACAACAATAAGTTAAAAATTCAATGAATTACAATAAAAGATATAATTATAATTTTTGCTAAATTTCTTTAGTTAGTACGAAATTCCGAACGTGTTTGTCTTTGAGGTCGAATTAAAAATCGGAGTAACCCCATAACGAACTCCTTTCATCCAATCGAACTGTTAAAAGTACGTCTAGTTTGTATTTAATCAAATATAGTTCCCATAATATTGCTCTATCAATTTAATATTTATAATCTGTACTTTAATGATTTGTATTGTTTTCTATAGCGCTACCTGCTAACATTTAACTTCACAACTCTAACGCAACTTATAACCAATTAATTTAACTTTCATAATCACACGAAATTTCTAACTCAACACACTTGTCATTGGCAAAATCATCGGTATAACGATGGAAGCCAAAACCTAAATGAAGAAGAAGAAGAAAAATCTGAGATGTTGGTACTGGCCACTTGGTCATTGTCTCTCTCTCTTTTCTATTGGCGGGAAAGAGATAGTGTCAATGTTTCGAATTAGAATTAAAAAGTTACTTTGTCTCACTCAGTGGGCAAAATCGCATTTTGTCCACTGTTTGCAGTGAGCAAAACCTACATGTTTGAGCTACTGAAGTGAAAAATAGTTTTCATCCATTACCTAAACATATCGGTGGAGGTCGTTGTATAGCGGTATCCTATACTATAGGTAGCGAACGCTGGCACTGTGAAATGCTGGCATTATAACGTGACGTATCTTTGCAATAGATTGATTAAATATTATTCTGATAGTGAGTTAGATTGATAGCATACCTACTATGAACACGTAGACTAGGAAACCTCACGATTCAAACTCAAAAGGCACTTTATTTACGTAGGTTTTATCAAACCTCTTAAAGTGAAATCGTCATCATAATTAAAATTAAATCGCAACTTAAACTTACATGGCAGTGGGCAGGGCACATAACGCGCAGGACTGACGCCCGATGGGGCAGAAAAGTCCTCGAGTGGCGACCGCACAGTGCTGGTAGGCCTCCCACACGGTGGACCGATGACCTGGTTAAGGTCGCCGGAAAACGATGGATGCGGGCGGCCCAGGACCGGCCTTTGTGGAAATCCTTGGGGGAGGCCTATGTCCAGCAGTGGACGTCTTTTGGCTGAAATGATGGTAATGATGATGATTTAAAATTACCAAGATCATCATTATAATCCAACAATATAGGAACAAAAGTTGCTTTCTTGTTTCTGAATCGTTCTGTGCCACAGCTGAGTCTGACCTCTTCCAGTTATACACCCTCCGCATAAGCGTCTTTCCATTCTGTACAAGGCCAGAACGCAAGGGTATGAAACTAATCACGTATACATTGGAAATAAGATTTTTACGAAGTTCTTCCAATCCATACAAGAACAGTACGCAACTACTCGCGTATACTTTTTAGTATTAAATAAGTATATCTTGTTCCATAACATACAGCGCCAGTAAACATATGGACTAATCGAGTATATTTCGGAATAAGCGCGCTAAAATCTAGATTACTATTTGTAATATAGATTTTAGCGATATTACATTTAAAAGCTATTCATATTTTCAATAATTATTTAAAACATGTCACTACAGACCAACAAGCCCAACATTTTATGTTCAACAATTTAAAAAAAGGACTGTCTCTAAAGTTTAGAGTATACGTTATTAGTATGTATTTAATCCTGCCTATTTTATCCTACCTAATAAAGGTCAATTAGAATTCCATATTTAACTGCATAAAAAATGTACTAAAACTTATAACACTCTTGTCAAGTTTATTTATGTAAGTAATTCAGTATAGTTAGGAACGAAGACGCGAGCATCCACGATACAAACTATACACGATGAGCACGCAAAATTCGTGTATGCATTGTAATAACAGATTTTTAAAACAAACTTACAATCTACGAATAATAAAACTTCACTATCACTACATAGTATAAAACAAAGTCGATGTTTTCTGTCCGTCCCTATGTATGCTTAAATCTTTAAAACAACGCAACGGATTTTGAAGCGGTTTTTTTATTAGATAGAGTGGTTCACGAGGAAGGTTTATATGTATAACACACCCCCGCTTTGCACGGGCGAAGCCGGGGCGGGCCACTAGTTAAAAATAAAATAAGTTTTATTATTCGTAGCTTACAATTTAACGAGCAGTTTCCTATGGCTGCGTTCTGGCGTTGTATAGAATGTAAAGACGCTCGTATAACTGGAAGAGGCCCGACTCAACTGTTCTTTTGCCAACTTTTGCTTGGTGGTAGGATTGAATGGTCCGCCCGGCTAGTTACCACCCTCACTTCAAGTTGCGCTTCAAGTAGCTTTAATGTGTTTCGTCGTGTGCGAGAGCCGGTGTCCGACAGGGCATTTCCTTGAATTGCCTGCTCCATCTTAGACCCTGGCGTTGCTTTCCATCACGCAAGCAATTCAAAGTCATTCAAGTCACTGATAAAAAAAACTATGACACGTTGGCTATACGTGTTTGTGGGTCTGGGGGGTACTTTACTCATATAGACATAGCTTCGTTCTCTCAGTGCTCGTTTCAGCCCATAAATGACCCACGACTGAGTCGGGCCTCCTCCAAATTCGTGGAGGGAAATTAGCCTACTGTGGCCACGCTGGCAAGACGGATTGGCACAGGGTTTGTATCGAGTTTTCCTTCTCTTTCGGCTAGGTGATCTGCTTCTGGCGATCCTTTACTCACCTCTTACGACACCCTCAGGATAGTGCGGGTTGGTGACATTGTGTATTCTAAATCCGTCACCACACTGACACTATCAGTGGTAGTGGAAGGGATTGCTTTATAAAAAAACTAGCGACCTGCCCCGGCTTCACACGGGTGCAATTATGCATGTATTATACATATTATACAGTAAGACGCAGGACCGACGCCTCGAGTGGCGACCGCGTTCCGGAAGGTGCAGTGCTGGTAGGCCTCCCACACGGTGGACTGATGACCTGGTTAAGATCGCCGGAAAACGATGGATGCAGTGGACGTCTTGTGGCTGAAATGATGATACATTATAAACCTTCCTCTTGAATCACTCTATCTATTAAAGTTGAGTAGTTTTAAAGATATAAGCATACATAGGGACGGACAGACGACATCGACTTTGTTTTACACTATGTGGTGATAAAGTCTTTGACCACGATTAAGATTAGAGTATAAGCAAAGCTGGGTTAATAGAAAGGATAGTTTTGTGGGGCCTATTGCAAAAGTCCATATTAAGTATTTGTAATGCGTTAGCTAACTGTGAAATCACAACCGGTCGTGGCATACGAACGGCGCATTACGACAATGCTAGAGATGGGGCGGTATCGATAGAATCTAGTATCGATGTGGACAGAGATACCAGGGCCGGATTTAAGGGCCTCCACAAGCAGGGGGCCTCCACAATAGACTTCCGAAAAAAAAAATCTTTCAAATTTTAACTAGTAAACCTAGTAAACATCTTTTCCTTTGATATTTTTTTTTCGCTTTTACCTTTACCTACAGCCTAAAGTACTATATACATACATGATTATTTGACTATATTAATCTTAATTATCCGCTCACTCTAATGGCTATGGCGAAAGAAATAAAAGAGGACAAATTTTAGTCGACTTTGCCACGGAAAACAAGTTATCAATTTTGAATACCTTTTTCAAGAAGAAATCAAAAAATAAATGGACATGGAGATCTCCTGGCGACAAATACAAAAATGAAATCGATTTTATACTATCCAATATACCGCTCATGTGTCAAAATTTAGAAGTTCTTAATATTAATTATTTCTCGGATCACAGACCAGTAAGAGCAACCTACATAATCTCACCACCAAAGAAAAGTAGAAAAAATTACAGTCAATACCAAAACATGACTTTAAACAATGCTCAGGAAATATCAACATTCAAGGATCAATTAAAATCTTACGCTCTAACAGGACAGCTGGATGAGATGGAAAACAAAACAATACAGCAATGTTACGACAATATAATCCAAGTCATAAACACTAGTGTAAGGGCTGCACGAAGACAAGAAAAACCTAACAAAACACACAAAATACTGACGGAGCGCACATTAACTCTTCTGAATAGAAAACGTGACTTACAAAAGAATAAAAATAAAAATAGAGCAATGAAAAATGAAATCACGGCCCTCTATAAACTGACCAGAAAATATATAAAGAGAGATTATGCTGCTTACAGGTATAAGATAATTGAAAAGCACCTTAATAAAACAGGAAGTACAAAAAAATCTCACAAGGAGTTAAGAACAACCAAAGCATTGATAGATGCCTTAAAAAGTGAAGAAAGGACACTTAATGACCGCAGCGACATTCTTGCTGTAGCCACTGAATTCTACAAGAAATTATATGACGCCAGAACAAACATCACATTAAATAAAAGGGATCAAATTGACGGAGACAGTGTAGAGATAAAAGTACCACCAATCGAAGTAGAAGAACTTATTAAGGAAGCGAAAAAACTAAAAGATGACAAGAGTCCAGGCGCTGACAACATCACGAACGAAGTACTAAAAGAGTCCCTGACAACCCTAGCAGTACCTTTGACTAACCTATTTAACCGTATCCTAGCATTTTCTGAAACGCCAATCCAGTGGTCAGAGTCCAATATAATCCTTATTTATAAAAAAGGAGACCCAAAAAATATCAGTAACTACAGACCAATAAGCTTACTACCTTGTATATACAAACTTTTCTCCTCTATTATCAACCAGAGACTAAACAAATCACTCGAAGCTAGTCAACCAGTAGAACAAGCTGGTTTTAGAAAGGGTTATTCCACACTCGATCAAATACACACATTAGAACTCATTATCGAGAAATACCAAGAAAAACAAAGGCCACTCTATATTGGATTTATAGATTACAGAAAAGCGTTCGATACATTGTCACACGACAGCATTTGGAAAACTCTATCAAGTCAAAAAGTAGAAGAAGCTTACATACAAATACTTAAAAGCATCTATAGTAACAGTAAGAGCAGAGTTAAGTTAGAGACGGCTGGTCCATGGTTTCCTGTCAGAAGAGGTGTTAGGCAGGGGGATCCAATTTCCCCAAAACTTTTTATAGCAGTATTAGAATCTGTAATAAGCCAACTTGACTGGAGAGTACGTGGAGTCAAAGTTGCGCATAAATACCTAAGCCATTTAAGATTTGCAGACGATTTGGTGCTTTTGTCAGAGTCAAAATCAGAGCTTCAATACATGATAGAGTCACTAAACATATTGAGTCAGGAAGTCGGTTTAGAAATGAACACCCACAAAACAATGGTAATGACTAATTACATCAAGAGACCTCTATTAATCGATGGTAAACCGCTCAACTACACAGATCATTATATATACCTTGGTAAGGAAATAAGTTTCGACCGACAAAATAATGAGCTAGAAGTAGACCGCAGGTCCCAACTAACATGGAATAAATACTGGAGCATGAAGGAAGTATTTAAAAGTAACCTACCAATAAAACTTAAATCTAAACTTTTAAACTCATGTCTAATTCCATGTTTAACGTATGCTTGCCAGACCTGGAAGTTCAGCAATAAGGTTATAAACAAAATTCAAACATGCCAAAGAGGGATAGAGCGCAGTATGCTGAATATAAGCAAAATGCAACGAATTAGGCACAAACATATAAGAAAAATCACCAAAGCGACAGATGCGCTCACGAAGGCTCTATCACTCAAATGGAAATGGGCAGGACATATAGCTCGTCTTCAAGATCAGAGGTGGACGAAAAAGGTAACAGCCTGGAATGGCCCTCTTGGCAAAAGAAAGATAGGGCGACCTTACGCAAGATGGGAAGACGAAATTATAAAGACCGCTGGCATGAACTGGATGCGGGTGGCACAATCAAGAGAAGAGTGGAATTCTTTGGAGGAGGCCTTCACCTGTAGAGGGGATCCTGCAGATATGTAAAAAAATAGTATAGTATTAGTTTTTTTTATTAGTAGTATGTAAAATAGTTTAGTATAAATTTAATATAAGAAACAATTATTTTAGCTATCAAATTAATTGAAAACTAGTTGTGTAATGTAATATGTAACTGCATGGAAATAAAAGGCTTTTTATTTTTATTTTATTTATTTATTATCCGCTCACCCCCCCCCCCCCCCGAAATGTAACATGACCCCTTGATTTTACCACGCATTTTTTGCCCGACGCCTTTTGCCCGACGACTACTAAGAGAATCTACTTGGTTTCACAATAAATAATTTATTGAAAAACTCGACTGAAAAAAATTGTTCATTTTATTTGGAAAATAATTTGGGGCAAGGGGGCCTCCACTCCTTTGTTGCCCCGAGGCCTCTGGACCCCTAAATCCGGCCCTGAGAGATACCAACACACAAATTATCACAACATTTGTTATTCCAACTAAACTGTTCGGCCTCCTCCAATTACGTCGAGGGTAGTTAGCACACTGTGCCACGGTGGGGTTTCGTATCAAGTTTTCCTTCTCTTGCGGCTAGGTGATCTGTCTGGTCATTACCTTTTGTCGGCTCTTACGACACCCTCAGGATGGTAACACTATCTATTCTAAATCCGTCTCCACATGGATCCTTACACACACTCAGGATGGAGAGACGGGTTGGGATAAGGTTGCTTATTAAGTTTTCCTTCTCTTGCACCAGGTTTTCGGCCTTGTCGTTGCCTTTTGTCGAGTTTTAGCACACATCTTTGGATGGAATGGGGTGATGACATTAGGTATTCTACCGTGTGACGGTGATGACGGTGAAGCGAAGAAATCTGATGCAATAGTAAATAATAAAAATGAATGTTTGTCTGTATGTCCTTTATCGAATCGTAAACTATGCATTAGTTCATGTAATGATCTTCAGCAAAGTGTGGAGCACGAGTCGATGAAGGTTCCTGAAAAAAAAAAAGAATATTTGTGTAATGTCTTTTCTTCAAACTTATTTTAGTGGCATAGCAACGCGCGCATGGTAGTATTAAATCTAACTTTAAAAATGAATTGCTGTTCGTTAGTCTCGCTAAAACTCGAGAACGGCTGGACCGATTTGGCTAATTTTGGTCTCGAAATACTCGTGGAAGGAAGCAGGTAAGGATTAAAAGGGGACGAAATATTTAAAAAAAAATTTTTTGTTAGTACGCATTATTTTTGTTCCATTTATTCTGGAATTATAGAAAAGCGGCCAAAAGCGGCTAAAAAAGATTCAGGTTTTTTATTATTGATTCTGAGGCGTACGAAGTTTGCTGGGTCAGCTAGTAGTAAATAAAAAATATAGTTGCAGGTGTGTAGATGTCACTACAGTGGCTTGTCGAAGTAACAACTGTTTCGCAAGAAAGGGCACGACCAAGCACGACCAAGCAAGGGCTACGCCCACCAGTCCACCTGTGAATACGGCTGGTGAAATCTGAAACATCAGGCATCGATTCATGGTGGATATTCCGGAAATCCGAACGAAACGCTTCCGACGAAAGTCCACATTTATCATGCGTACCGCGGAAATGTGGAATGCGCTTCCCTAGTGGGTCTTCCCCGATAGATATAATCTGGGTGTCTTTAAATCACGAGTGAATCGGTTTCTTCTAGGCAAGCGCGCTCCATCTTAGGTCGCAGTGTCGCTTAACATCAGGTGAACTGGCGATCAAACGTAAGCCTATCAAGAATAAAAAAAACAAAAAAAAATAAGTACATTACCATATCAGCCGACCCCGAGCCGCCCGCATGCATCGTTTTCCGGTTTTCCGTGGACGGACGACCGTGGAAGGTCCCACGGTCGTCCGTCCACGGTGTGGGAGACCTACCAGCACTGCGCTTTCCGGAACGCGGTCACCGCTCGGACTTTTCTGCCCCATCGGTCAGTCTTACGAGCTTCGTGACCACTGCCACTTAAGAATGCAATCCTGTAGGCTAATGCCCGTTTTCACTAACCCTATATCTGTAGAAGAACCGACAACCGCTGGGGTAGACGAGTTCTTGAGTGGAGACCGCGAATCGGCAAGCGTAGTGTGGGACGACCCTCTGCTAGATGGAGCTGCGATCTGCGAAAGGTTGCGGGCAGCAGCTGGATGCGTCAAGCTGAAGACAGGGCGCTATGGCGCTCTTTAGGGGAGGCCTATGTCCAGCAGTGGACTAATGTGGGCTGATGATGATGATGACTAACCCTAGGAAACACCTAAATGTGATGCCTAAATACTAAGCAATTGCCTAGCGCAATAAAACGTTTCAGCAACGGTTAGGCGTCGACTAAAAAGTTACGACACCGATTCGGCAACGCATAACGCTTAGGCAACTCAATTTTTTACATATACGACTGCATTTGACGGTCGTTCGCGCACTTTAATCGGCTATTTGAGGTTATAACGGTGAAACAGTAGTTATCGCTTAGGCGCCCCCTTGCATTAGGCATTACCTAGTTAGGCGTGGCCTTGTTTAGCGTTAGTGAAAACGGGCATTAGTCGGTAACTCTGGTTCTCCTGCGAATCTCCTAATTTCCTATTCGATCTCGCAGCGAATCGCTAGCCCTCTCCATTGACCATTGACCTTTGAGCCATTTGATGAAGCCTATAGACAATCTCTTGGAATAAAAATCGATAACTCTGAGTACATCACTATCGAGTAATCGTTGAACTCTCGCTATCGTTCCGCGCCTTCCACTTCATTGTTTATAAACACGTCGCGAGCACAACACAACAATTATAGTAATTATCGTTTTTCAATAAAAAAAACTTTTTTTTATTTCGAAAGATAGTGATGTGTGGTGGGTTTAAAAAATAAGGATGGGAACTGTATCAGGTAAATTAAAATATCTACTCCTATATTAGATGATCCACGGCTGAGTCGGGCCTCCTCCAGTTCCATGGAGGGTAATTATGACCAGCGTGGTACCCGCTGGCCCACCGTCTGGCTTGGCACAGGGTTTCATGCCAAGTTTTCCTTCTCTTGCGGTTAGGTTGTCGGCTTTGTCATTACCTTTTGTCGGCTCTTACGATACCCTCAGACTGGAATGGGGTAGTAACACTATCTATTTTAAATCCGACACCAAACGGATATGACTCCCTCAGAATGGGGAATCGGGTTGGCACGGGGTATCGTAACAAGTTTTCCTTCACTTACGTGTACGTTTTCGGCCTTGTCATTGCCTTTTGTCGAGTCTTAGGACACTTTCGTGGGCTCTATCGACATCCTAAGGATGGAATAGGGTGATGAGTGAAAAAAAACTGATCTATATCCACAATACATGGTTTAATGTGGATATAGATCAGTTTTTTTTCAATTTGAGCACAGACTTTAACAATAAACAAAAGAGTATAGATGCGGGTGTGTGTGTCTAATACATGTATAATGTATTTTATTTAAATATTAGCATTTCGCACTCTCTTCTATAAATAAACTATAAGTGTGGGAAATTCCATGCTCCTCCAACCGTGCAATTTTCGTGAAAATGGGTAAAACGTTCTTGCTTTACATATTCAAACTCAAAAGGAACTTTATTTACGTATGTTTCATCACAAAACTCTTATTAATCGTCATATTTAAAATTATCATTATCATCTTACGGCCCCTGTCCCACACAAGGTGGAAGTCTCCACACACACATATCAGTCGTCATACCTACATTTCATACACAATTCCTCACTCCTACAATCCCTCCATCTCCTTTGATCGCTCACAATCCCTGCGTCCACTCACATTCATGCTGAAACTACCACCGGTTCGGAAGGCAGCTCTACAGAGAAGAGCAGTCAAGAAACTCTGCAATTGCTTATTAAAAAAAAAATATTGTTCTTGTTTATTTTGACTGCCTCGTTGGTCTAGTGGTTAGATGTGCCGCCTTTGGATCAACGGGTCCCGGGTTCGATTCCGGGGTCGGGCAAGTGTCTTTGTCTAAACCAGAGGCACTGGCTCGGAGTCTGGGTGTCATTTCTATCTATAATATGTATGTATTTACAAAAAAAAAATGTATATAAGTAGTTTATCATCCATCTCGTTACCAGAACACAAGCATTAAGTTGCTTAGCTTGGGACGAGATGGCGTTGTGTGAAATGTCCAAGGATATTATTAATATATGGATATAAAATCAGTTGAGAATATTCTACTTAAGTATAATCCAGTGTAATGTCAAATGGCCTCAAAGGTTACCTAACATAGTTCATAAGTACATAGTTCAAAGTCTTTACACCTAATAGACGTTTCTTAATGTTAATGTTATAACTGTATTAGCAGTTATAAAGTAGCGGATAAAACACATAGTGTCACAACCACATTCCAACCTGAGGGTGCCGTAGGAGCCGACTAAAGGAAATGACAAGACCGAAAACCTGGCCGCAAAAAAACGGAAACTTAAAGCGAAACCCTGTTCCGAGCCACGTGGTTAACTGCCCTCCCGGTAGTTGGAGGAGGTCCGACTCAGTAGTGGGTCATTAACGGGCTGACTAGTACTAGTAGCTATTATTATTAAAATAAACACAATACATGTTTGTGTATTACTTTGCACAGATAATGTTTACGGTTCTGAATGTCGTTCAGGTCACAAAGGTCTTAGAACATTGCCCTTCGCGATGGCAAAAATAAAAAAATCAGTAATGTATACTCTATACTAATATATAAAGCTGCAGAGTTTGTTTGTTTGTTTATTTGTTTGTTTGTTTGTTTGTTTGAACGCGCTAATCTCAGGAACTACTGGTCCGATTTCAAAAAATCTTTCAGTATTAGATAGTCCATTTATCGAGGAAGGTTATAGGCTATATCTTATTTTCAAAAGAATTAGGGATCCGTATGAAAATTGCGATTTTGTAAACCAAGGTGTAAAATCGAAAACCTATTTATGCGTGCGGTGCAAAAACTATTGACAATAGAACAAAATGATGTACTACGGATTTGTAGGTCTTATAAAGATCTACAAAAAAGTCCGCGAGAGCACATATCTAACTATCATAGCTTAGTCACAATAACCGATTTTATGTTCATAAAAAATATGCACGGGTTCGAAGCCCACGCGGGCGAAGCCGCGCGCAAAAGCTAGTTCAGGATAATTGCCAGACAATTAGTAGTCTGGCGCTAGTTTTCAATTGTTCCCTCTTAAGGTGAATGTTCCAGAGTAGCCCGCGAAATTCAATTTTTCTTACGTTTTTTGCAATTTGCAGGCCAGTTCTAGGTTGTATGATGATGAACAATTGATTCGCGGTTGTAAGACGTATGTAGTTACAGAGTTATAATCATCAAACTCATCAATACAACCCTCCAAGCTCATAAAGGTGCAAGAATGACTTTGGGCTTGAAAAAGTTTTTCTTACACATTTATGAGCTTGAAGGGTTGTATTGATGATTTTGATGATTATAATTCTATAACTACATACGTCTTACAGCCGCGAATGACATTTTAATCAACATAAAACCTAGCACTGACCTGCAAATTGCTAAAAACGTAAGAAAATTTGAATTTCGCGGGCTACCCTGAAACATTCACCTTAAGGCCTGTGCACGCCACGTCTTTTAAACGCGCCGTCCGTCGACGCGCGGCTGCAGCGATACAGACGCGATACGCACGCAAGTCAGACGCAGCCCGTAGACCTTTGCACACCTGTATTCAAATTTTAATAATGTAATTCTAATACGTGCGATACAAATGCGCCGGTGCCGCGCGATTGAATCGATACAAAGGATAACAAACTGCTCTCTATGATAAAAGCGCGCCGTCGACGCGCGGCGCATGTGTCACACATCGACACAGACGCACCGGTGCCGCGCGTTTAAGTCGATGCAGACGACAACAAACTGCTCCATATGATGAAAGCGTGCCGACGAACCGCGATTCTAAAACGCGTGTCGACGGCGTTTGAAAGACGTGATGTGCACAGGCCCTAACCTAGAAAGAAAAAAAAATCTTACCTAACTTAGTTTAAAGTTACATTGGTATACTTAATTATATATTTTTTAATAATATGTTTTAATATTTTTCTTATTTCATTTTTTAAACAAAACCCCTGCACTGGGTATAACCCTGTATCGCGGGGGCACTTTACAAACATGTAATTCACGAACACAAATGACACCCAGATCAGAGCAAGTGACTCTGGTTTAGACAGACACTTGTCTGACCCCGGAATCGAACCCAGGACCCGTCAATCCAAAGGTACACCTAACCGCTAGACCAACGGGGCAGTCACTTATACATCTACTTTAATGCTACTAGTATTCAGCCTGTAAATGACCCACTGCTGAGTCGGGCCTCCTCCAATTACCTGGAGGGCAATTAGCCTACTGTGCCACGCTGGCCAGACGGGTTGGCACAGGGTTACGTATCAACTTTTTCTTCTCTTGCGGCTAGGTTATCGGACTTGTCATTTCCTTTTGTCGGCTGTTACGACACCCGCAGGAAGGAATGGGTGGTGAAACTGTGTATTCTAAATCCGTCACCAAAAGTTAGAAAATAAAATGAAAATTGAATCTAATTTAACTAGACGATCTTTTGTTCCAATGTAGGCCTTTATAAAATATACCTTTATGTCTTGTTGGTCTTGGGGTTGACCGCCCTTGGTTCACACACAGGTCCGCGGTTCGATTCTGCGGTCCGGGCAATTGTCTTTGTCTAGACCAGACGCCGACTTACACCTTGGGGTGCAAAATTAACTAACAGCGACATCTAATAGCGAAGTATTACAGGTATTTGTCGATAGATGTCGCTACAGGTTGCAGAATTTCTAGCGATTCGCTAAATATTTTACAAAAAATGCCCCTATCTACTTCACAAACAGCTATCTACCAGTGAAAGCCAGCCCCTAACAAGAACAGTCATTTCAGCGACGAAGACTTACAGAATTAAATGAAAAATATGACACGTCAACAAACTATATTACGCGATAACAATTTAAAATAGTCTGTTTTCAGCAGAGTTAATTAATATCTCTTTTGAAAATCTTACTTTATTAATTAATAATATTAATTGCGTGGTTGAAAAACTAAAATCAAAACTACCATCTGTAACACTAGATGTCGCTTCTGCAAAATTAAACTTGGTATCGTAATAAACACGGGGTGGCTTTTATAAGAAGTAATGATTTCAGCACGTAGGCTATAATAGAAAACAGTTACATCACGTCAATATAATTAAAGTGCTGTTAACACACTATCGATTATGTGGATTATTTATTTTTGAAGCTCTGACTCAAATAAAAGCGGGGCATGACATTCATGAAAAAGAATCAATTAAATTATATTTTTCTTTATTCAAAATTAATTAATAGATTTTTCAAAATTCCATTTTAGTGAAATTAATCGATTCCTTCAAAACAATCGTTTTTTTTGGTATTATTTAAAAAAAAACATGCTATTCATATTCCAATAATAAACCTAAGAGAGTAAGAGATTTAACTGATAAATAATAACAAAAAAAATTATAATAACAATTTATCAGATAAAAAATTAAGAGATTAAGAATAAGAAAATAACAAATTCAGAAATCAAGGCAATGTTCCTGGTACCAATTGTGAAACCAAATAGCATTACTGATACAATTGTAGTACTATTAAAGGTTTTATTTATTATATTCAAAAGTAAATGATAAGCATCCCATTAGAATGACAAAATCATTGTCAAAACCTAAATCACTACATAGTATAAAACAAAGTCGATGTCGTCTGTCCGTCCCTATGTATGCTTAAATCTTAAAAAATACGCAACGGATTTCGAAGCGGTTTTTTTTAATAGATAGAGTGATTCAAGAGGAAGGTTTATATGTATAACTTACCACCGCTTTGCACGGGCGAAGCCGGGGCGGGCCACTAGTTAAATATAAAAAAACAACCACATAGTTTCTTGCCGGCTCTTCTCTGTAGTGTAGCATTCCGAGCCGGTGGTTCCTTTTGAGTTTTCTCCTCCTTTTTTTTAATTGTTTAAAAATAACATGTTGTATGACTTTTTTGATAAATGCTGTAACATAGTCACAGCCCATAATGTCACTTATGACATCTCGAAACGCTAATACCGAATTGCTAATGGCGCTTTGCAATGCCGTGCAAAGAAAGCCCTTTCGACGCCACGGCATCATTTTAAAGCATAGCAATTTATGTAGTATTTCTATATCCATACGTTTGAATGTCCTTATGCAAAAAATTAAATCCCTTGCCATGCCGCCCGGTATGCGCGAGTTGACATTAGCTTTTTTTTTATTTTCAGATCACGTGACCGACAACTTGACAGGTTATCAAGAAATGTACACAGACTTCGACGACTGGCTTAAAAAATTCAATGCAGTTTCTAAAAGGTATTTTTTTTGTGCAAATCCTTACACAGAATGACCGATTATAATACACAATGTCACCAATTCTATACAGAAGGCACGTAACGAGGCATATAATCGGATAGATTATAGGGCCGGGCCGCAGCAGCCACACATTCGTCATTTCTTAATAGTTCGTAAAAGTTGACTTCAGAACGACTACAACAAATGGATTACTACAAACGAACTACATGGAGGGTAATTACCCTCCATGTAGCCCTGAGTAAGCTAATTAGCTTACTCAGGGCCGGATTTAGGGGTCCAGAGGCCTCGGGGCAACAAAGGAGTGGAGGCCCCCTTGCCCCAAATTATTTTCCAAATAAAATGAACAATTTTTTTCAGTCGAGTTTTTCAATAAATAATTTATCGTGAAACCAAGTAGATTCTCTTAGTATTTAACAAACACATATGAATATAATCGGAAACAAGAATTATTTGAAATTAAATTTTAGTGTTAACGAACGGAACCCTTCGAGCTTTTTTTGCCGAAAATATGTTTACTAGGTTTACTAGTTGAAATATGAAAGTTTTTTTTTTCCGAAGTTTCTATTGTGGAGGCCCCCTGCTTGTGGAGGCCCCGGGGCTTTCGCCCCGGTTGCCCCTCCCTAAATCCGGCCCTGAGCTTACTTTGCCACGCTGGCCAGACTGGTCGGCACAGGGTTTTGTATCAAGTGTTCCTTCTCTTGCGGCAAGGTTTTCCGCCTTGTCATTTCCTTTTGTCGGCTCTCGTGACATCCGCAGGATGGAATGGGGTGGCGACACTATATGGCGCTAGGCCCGACTCAGCAGTGGGTCATATAAGGGCTGAAAATTAGTAGTGTACACATTACACACAGTTCAGCCGTTTCAAGATCATTTCTAGTTATCAGCTTTCCTGAAAATTATAATTTATGATGTACCAAATATTTCTTTTTTTTTCAGAACTTATTCAATTAACCCAATTTATCAACAAAGAGAATCGCGACAAAACAGAAACGCAGTCGACGCCATAGACAATATAAAAGTGGCGCAAGACTTTTTTGTCTATGACAGATTTTTAAAAGAAATAAATAGCGGGAATTTTGGCAGAGGGATTCACACCAATTTTAGGAATAAGGATAATTTTGTATTATATGACAGTATTATGTATAGATTGATAAATAATAATTGTGATAAACGAATATTTAGTCAATATACTCGTGCGAAATTGTTATGTTTGTTTTTTCTGTGCGTCCCGTCATGACATGCGATGAGTCATAAATACTCACAGTGAGATTTTTTTTTTTTGGTTTCGCTGGGGAAATGCTTTACGCATACCACCGCCCCCCGGGGGAGAGGTCGGTGATTATGTGGGACTCCCGGGACAGAACCCGTATACCCACTAAAACCCCAGCGGTATACCCTCACACGGCACGCTTGGGGCGCCAACGGTTCGCGCGAGCGCAGTCAACGTTGACGCCCCGACGAGGTGCCCGCTACGCGGGCAAGCGACTATCAGAGAGGGCGTCCCGGTACACTGGGACGCCCTCAGTCATCGAGGCTTTCGTCGGTGGCGGGTCCCCCGACCCACCACCGGCCTCTATGGCGGGGGAAGGAGGTGGGCGTACAGTCGCCTCCTCCTCCCCGGCCTCCGTCTGCGGCGCGGGTCGGCTAGGACGTCTTCCTCCCTGACCCGCTCCGCCGCCTCCTTCTGCGACATGACGTCCTCGCAGAAGGAGGCCAACTCACAGTGAGACTAGTCTAACACAGTTTAAAGTCGCTCAGCGTGATATGCAGCGAGCTACGCTTGGAGTTTCTCTGAAAGATCTGCAATCAGGCAAACCGACGGAGGACCAAAGTCACCGATATAGCTCATAGAATTGACAGAATTCAGTGGCAGTGGGTTTGTCATATATGTAGAAGAACCGACAACCGCTGGAGTAGACGGTTTCTTGAGTGGAGACCGCGAATCGGCAAGCGTAGGGTAGGACGCACGTCCAGAGCCAAGTAGTTTTATTGTATTTCGTCGGGTGTATGTGAGAGCCGGTGCCCGACAGGGCATTTCCTTGAACTGTCTGCATCTTAGACCCTTGTCGTTGCTTTCCATCACGCAAGCCTAGAGTCAAAGTGTTAGGGGGTCATAGCAAAGTAGGCAAAACAAGCTAGGTAAAAAGGCGGTGGTGAGTCGGGGGAACCGCCACCGACAAAAGCCTCGTTAAATGAGAGGGCCGTTGTCCCAGTTACCGGGATACCCTCTCTGTTACCTCTACCCTACCCAGTTACCCTCTCTGACAGTCGCTTGACCACGCTGGGGCGTCATAGTAGACTGCGTTTACGCGAACCTGTGGCGCCCCAAGCGCGCCGTGTGAGGGTATACCGCTGGGGTTTTAGTGGGTAGACGACCCTTGTCGGAGTCCCACATAATCACCGACCTCTCCCCCGGGGTATGCATAAATAAATTACCCAGCGGAATAAAAAAAAGGGATTCGCATTCCTTCTCTTGTGGCTAGGTTTTCAGCCTGAATGAAAATGAAAATTGAAACTGATTTAACTCCGCGTGTCTATACGATTGCATTCACACAATATAGATATCCAAGAGGATTTCCAAATTTAAATACACAGGATTAGACTTATAAGCTATCTATGCAAGTCGGTCACAGGCATAAATATCACGGATAGCTTTTTTAACTACCTCATTGTTTGACCAGATGTGGCGCCTTTCGATCAACGTGTCCCGGGTTCGGGCAAGTGTCTTTGTCTAAACCAGAGACACCTTGCTCTGGGTGTGATTTGTGTTCGTGAATTACATGTTTAACTGCCCACGTGATACAGATTACACCTAATGCAAAAAAAGGGGGTTCGTTATTATTAAAAAAAAATTGTTATCTACTACCGCGCCGACTTACACCTTGGGTGCGAAACTAACTAACAGCGACATCTATTAGCGTAGTACTGTAGCTATTTGTCAATAGATGTCGCTTCAAGCTGCAGAATTTTATGCGATACGCTAAATATTTTAGACAAATTAACCAAAGTTACTCCATAAAATTAGCTATCTACCAGTGAAGCCGTCAACCCCCCTTAACAACTACAGTCGTTTCGGCGACGACGACTAACAGAAATAAACTAACAGAAATAGACGTATAACACGTCAACAAAGTTTATTACGCGATAACAATTTATCATTGACTATTTTCGTCAGAGTTAAATAATATTTCTCAGAAAATGTTACGTTTCTAAAATTATGATTATACTAGCTGACCCGGCGGACTTTGTTCCGCATTATAAATATTTATTAAAACAAAAAGAAAGTTGGACATAGGATACCTGAGATTTTTATCCCGTCCGTATAAAACCTACTTTAACAAAACGCAACTGACAGCGAAACGTTATGTTATCTATAGTTTACTAAGGCCAAAAATTTGACAATTAGAAATATTGAATTCGACTTGTTTTTATTGTTGTAATTCACATAATATCTTTATAACTTGTAGCCTATGTGTTATTCTGATGTATAAGCTATATTATTGTAAAGTTTCATTAAAATCCATTCAGTAGTTTTTACGTGAAAGAGTAACAAACATCCATCCATCCATCCATCCATCCATCCATCCATACTTACAAACTTTCACGTTTATAATATTAGTAAGATTTTGCGTGGTTGAATAAATAAAATCAAAACTACCATCTGTAACACTGGATGTCGCTTCTGCGAAATTGAACTTGGTATCATAATAAACATGGAGTGGAATTTGAAATGATTTCGGTAGTTTCATAAAAGCATGTATTCAGTATCAAATCAAAATTCAATAAAATCGCTGTGCTGTTACCACATTTTCTATTGACTCATTATTATGTGACTATTTTTGAACCCCTGCAATAAAAGCAGGGCAATCAAATCTATTACTCGACCAAGTTTGCACCGCGCATCGATTACGTCACACTGCCGCTTGTAAATAAGGGGCTGTCCATTAATCACGTGAGGTTCGCAAGGGGGAGGGAGGGGTTCGGAAAAAAAACACGAAACATCACCAAGGGGTAGGAGGGGTCAAGTAAGATATCGCGTGTATTTTATTTTTCGTCAAACGCGTCTTCTCTGAACCGAATAGCGGCATGTTTAAGGTGAATGTTCCAGGGTAGCCCGCGAAATTTAAATTTTCTTACGTTTTTTGCAATTTGCAGGTCAGTGCTAGGTTGTATGTTGATTAAAATGTTATTCGCGGCTGTAAGACGTATGTAGTTATAGAATTATAATCATCAAAATCATCAATACAACCCTCCAAGCTCATAAAGGTGCAAGAAAAACTTTTTCAACGTCAAAGTCATTCTTGCACCTTTAAGAGTTTGGAGGGTTGTATTGATGAGTTTGATGATTATAACTCTGTAACTACATACGTCTTACAGCCGCGAATCAAATGTTCATCATCATACAACCTAGCACTGGCCTGCAAATTGCAAAAAACGTAAGAAAATTTGAATTTCGCGGGCTACCCTGGAGCAATCACCTGAAGCTTCTTTGTAGGTACTAAAAATACACGTGATTTTTGATGGCGGGTGGGGGGTAGTCTTAAACCTCACCACGTTTAACCAAGGGGGAGGGAGGGGTTAAAAATTTAATAAAAACATCACGTGATTAATGGACAACCCCTAAGGTCTGGATAAAGGAATCGCTACGTAAATTTTCGTTAGATTTTACTTTGAATATGTTGTTTTTATCAATATTATACATAGGTACTTTAGGCGCAAAGGGATGATCATCCAGCCAGACGAGGTGGTATGTCTGGCTGGGGGTCGCAGCGCCTACCCCCCCCCTGATAGTTGTAGTCAGGGATAACTTAACCTTGCGATTTGCTCTTGAAATTTCGCTATCGCGGTGTAGGACTTTTTCGTAATTATAGCATTTGTAGGCGATATTTCTTGATGCAATTAGTTCCGATTTTTCGGGTCAATTGTGTAAAGTATGTAGCATGCGGTCGCTACAGTACATTAGAATATACACAAAAAAAATGGGATAACTTAACGCCGCTTACCAGCGAGTTGCAAACTTAGCTTGGTCAAGTAGTAGTTAATAGAGAATCTACAGAGACTCTTGCTGCCTCTTATAAAGGTGTGTCTTACAAGTACGAGTCTTTGAAAATACGCGCTCCAAAGACTGGCACCACGAAGGGTGTGTCGTACGTACTGAGTCTTACAAGTAGGTACCTGTCTTTGTAAATACGGGTCGGGTATTTTTGTAACCCACACTATCCTGAGGTTGTCGTAAGAGACAGATCAGCTAGCCGTATGAGACGGAAAACTTGATACAAACCCTGTGCCAACCCGTCTTGCCAGTGTGGCACAGGAGGCCCGACTCAGTAGTGGGTCATTTATGGGCTGAAACGACGAAATGTCTTTGTTTAAACCAGAGGCACTTGCTTTGAGTCTAGGCGTGTCCTTTTTTGTCCATGATTTACACGGTACGACAATAACCGCGGGTATCATTGCACCTGTGCGAAGCCGGGACGGGCCGCTAGTTATAAATAACATTAACTCTGTCTGGAAGAAATCGCCATATCCGATAAGGCCGTCCATTATTCGTTTCTTTTTGTAATTGTGTGTCAACAATTTTATTCTACTAGCTTTTACACGTGGCTTCTGTCGCAGTGAAGCTATTAATATAAAATAAAAATATTTTTAACAAAAAATATCCTATGTTACTTCTAATACCTTCAAGAATACGGGTACAAAGATTCATGATGATCGGTTATAAGCGTAACAAATATACTTACATATCTAGCCATTTTTTGCCATATAAATATCCCTACAAAAAATAGGGGTTGATCGTAGAGGGGTGAAAATTTAGGGCTTTAAGTATTTTTGTATGCTGTATCATAAAAAAATAAAAACAAAATAAAGTGTCAAAAAAATTAGTACGGGATTATGGTACGGATTCTTTTAAGAACCGGAACTAGCGCCATCTGTGAAAATTCAGAATGCTTTTCTATTACTAAAACTTTAGCCTGTGCTTTAGCTATTAGTTTTCACTCTATGCTTATAGATGTCTCTGTAAGTAACAAATTCAAAACTAAATCTTATAAAAATGAATCACAAAATGTGTTGTTAAGCGCATAACTCAACAACGCCCGGACCGATTTGGCCAATTATTTTTTTTAAATGTTCGTTGAAGTTCAAGGATGGTTTTTACGAATAATTGCCGGAAAACCCCTAAAAACTGCCTTTTTGTTTTTCCCATACAAACGTTTTCTAACTAAAACGTAGAGACAATTTGAGTTTTATTGCTATCGTATAAAATTCATATTAAATTACAACCACTCACTGTTGTCTTATGCAATGTAGGTGTGTTCCGTCGCTATGCATAAATCTTTAAAACTACGCAACAGATTTAGAAGCGGTTTCCTATAATAAAATTGATGTTTAAAATTCAAGAGGAAGGTTTTTAACACGTTCGCTGCGTTGTGCGGTCGAACAAGCCACATGCGTGACTTCTCGCAGGTGCGGCAGTCAAAATAGCATTCTTTCACTCTGTGCGGGGGACAGCTATGCTAACATTTCTTTGAGTATAACAGAGACAAATATATAGAATTGTTTCTATTACGAATTATTTGAGGTTGAATAGACCTCACACGCACTGGATAAAAATAATTCCGTCTAGTGCGTAGGGAGGTCTAATCTGCCTCAAAATTTGCAGGCCTCATAGCCGCACGGAGTGGGATACGGGCGCCGCAGGCGCAACGTGTCGCAGCTTAGTGTTGTGATAAGTTTCGATACAGAAGTAGGTTACCGGCTGGCGTGCTCGGCTTTTTCGAATTATAAGTAATTAAATAAATAAATAAATAAATATCCTTGGACATTTCACACAACGCCATCTCGTCCCAAGCTAAGCAACTTAATGCTTGTGTTATGGTAACGAGATGGATGATAAACTACTTATTATACATTTTTTTTGTAAATACATACATATTATAGATAGAAAACACCCAGACCCGGAACAAATACTTGTAGGTCGTACAAATATTTCTTCCGTGCGGGGAATCGAACCCGCGACATGCTGCGCAGCAGTCGATCGCTCAACCACTGCGCCAACCTATATAGTAATTAAGTTTCGTAATATGGATACATTAAACCGTAAACGTTGCAAAAAGAGATGTAAATTATTTGATGAAGCCAAAGAAAATGATGAGTAGATTGCATGAAGCTACCCCCGATGATAGACGCGATTAAAAAACCGGCCTCCAGTCTCCGGCAGCCCTGCTATTTCTTCGGCGACGGTAGCAGCCAAGGTAACGTTGGGGCAGGGGATCTAAGAATCCCCCTCGACTGTGCTGCCACCTTGTCGTGGTGAAGGGGCTTGAGTGCCTCAATGATCCGTGGGGCCATACCGGCCAGGGCCTCCCATGCCGGGCGGGCCCACGGGGAGAGGTGAGACGAAGAGTGGCACCCAGCGCCGCAGTGGACTGGGGCTTCAGGGAATCCTCTGTCCTCAGAGTTGCCCTGCGAGTCCTGGACGCCCTCGGGTTGTCGCTAACCCGAGGGCTGACGGGCCTCCTTTTGCGAGGCCGTTATGTCACAGAAGGGAGCTGCGGGGCGGGTCGCAAAGGAGGAAGAACTTGTGGCGCCCCAAGCGCGCCGTGTGTGGGTATACCGCTGGGGTTTTAGTGGGTTGACGACCCTTGTCGGAGTCCCACATAATCACCGACCTCTCCCCCGGGGGGTGGTGGTATGCATAAAACATTTCCCCAGCGACAACAAAAAAAGGGGATCTAAGAATCCCCGGCAGAGACCCAGCTACCAAAACAAACGACGGTTGCACCTGGCAACATACAGCACACGTACACTGCGGGCTGATGAGAAGATCACAGAACTCGAGAAATTAGAATGGGCTATTATAATTTCGCTCAAGCAACTTAAGAACAAGAAGGCGGCGGGTGATGACGGAATTACCGCAGAACTTCTGAAGGCGGGTGGAGATCCGATCTTTAGGGCCCAGACGTTGCTTATTTCCATCATACTCAAAGGACGAACGCCAAGGCATGGAACAGAAGTGTGATGTACTGTTCTTCAAGAATGGAAATAATACCTTCTTGAAGAACTACATAATATACATCTCACATTTGAGTCATACCTAGAAGCTATTCTCGAGGGTCATTACGAATAAATAGGATTCCTAGCCTCACGACAAGCCGGCTTTTGAAAAGGTTTAGCACCGCAAACCATGCTGCCGCTGGTTATACAGAAGACTGAGGAATATAACCTGCCCCTTCACTGACGACATAGTCTTAATGGCTGAGACCATTGAGGGCGTCACTACGATGGTCCTTGTACGATGGAAATCCTTGGGGGAGACCGAGGTCCAGCACTGGACGTTTTTTGGCTGAAATCATGATGATGAGATGTGCTGATCATGTGCTTCAAAAAGGTGGTCAACGAAAACGCTGCATAGGTTGTAATGACAAATTAAGGCTTAGTAAAGTAATAGCAGATACGATGCAAAAAAAAATCCTTTTTGTATCCAGTGTTCCAAATCTGTCCTGTTTTAATGAAAATCATTTTGTGTAGACTGTCTTAAATAAATATTTTAATATTATCGTAACTGGAAATCTATCTCTACCGTGCGTTATGAGGCAGAATGGATGCATATTTAATATTCGAAGCTGGATTCAACTAAAGCATCTATTAAAGTTTATAATGGTAGATTTTCAAGCAATTATTGTCATATTTGGGCTATATATAAGGTGTTTTGTGAAACAACATTTTGTGAGGCCGCAAAGGTCTCATACGCACCGAAAAGAAGTTGAATTTTGCCTCTAAAAGACCTCATACGCACTGGCTGCAAGTCCATGAGAAATGGCCCCGCAGCGAAGGTGTTAAGTATGATACATGCCCAATAATGTAGTGAAACATTGATAAATTTAGAGTTTTCTAATGTGATGTCAAACACATTTTTTGCGCTTACATTGCAAGGTTATATTTAGTATTAGCATTGCACCCGCGCGAAGCCGGGGCGGGTCGCTAGTTTAAAATAAAACCAATGGATGATCACTAGACTGGTCTTGAACAGTAGAGAATCGATACACAATTCCCTTTGTTAAGGTTGAGGAGATCGGTGTCTGCCACAAGAGCTAAGCTTGTAAACGGGTGCTACTGTTTGGGGTTGGTCGGCTCACTGGATTCAAGACTGATTATTTCATGAATTACCAAAAGGTCCTACACCGCGATAGCGAAGTTTACAGAGCAACTTGCACGGTTAAGAAATTCCTGACTACAGTTGCAGGCGCCGCGGCTACCTGTCAGTCATACATCCTCTTCTGGTTGTATGATCATCCCTTTGCGCCTAAAAATTCTCACCTCAGGCAGACCGTAATCTGAACGCGACTCGCCCGCGCCAGCGAAGCCGCGCTTGGCAACATTCTAGCTATATAAGACTCACAATCCCAGTAGTCGTTTAATCTTCAATCTGCTACGAAGAATACCTGTACCTATAAGGAAAAATAAACATAATTCCGAACTACGCCGAGAGAACCAGTTCCATAATCAAATACCTATTAAGGAAAACCAATTCAAGAATGTTGTTACCGGTGAGTTTTGTTTTTGTTGTTGATTATACAGGCCATACGGTGGATAGCAATGAACTACCCAGGACCGGCCTTTGTGGAGATCTTTTGGCTGAAATGATGATGATACGGGCTATAACGAAAGCATTGATAGTACTCTAGAGGGCCTAGACAAGTGGTTTGGGAAATGCACACACTTAAACATAATTGGTTATTTATTCCTCTTTCTCTATTCGGCATACATGGCGCCAGTCTTAAATGCTTTTGGCTAACTACCAGCTAAACGCCCAGTGGGTGAGTATACGTGTGTGTCAAATACATGGTAGTGCGTGTAATGTTATTTTTATTGATTTAATGTATTTTTAGTGCTGTAATGTAATTTAAAAAGAAAAGTATTTGCACTCCTTCTCTACATAAACTATATGTGTGGGAAGTTTTGTGGAATTGGTGTTAACAGTTTTTGCTTCACATATCAACACGAGTTATTTCCCAGGGTGCGGTGGGGAAGTTTTATATTCTGTGTCGTCCCCACACGGCATTAAATAAAATTCCGAATTATTAATAAAACCTCTCATAATATGAATCTCCTTCCTAAAGATGGACAAGATCCTTCTAATGTTGCTGCTCGTAACCACAGCCTGTCTAAGCGCGCCGGATGACAGCAATTTTGATATTTCGAAAGAGATTGACATAATCTTTGGTCATACTGATCCAGCCCCTTCTGTATTGACTACAACTAAACCACAGACAAGCACGGCCACTGTGGTTGTCACTGATGCGGACAAAAATGCCAACGGTAAGTCTGTTTATCTATCTAAGCAACAACCACAGGTCACAAATCTTCTTCCTTGGAAATTCTCATGGATTCCCGGCTGTTGGGGACTCCGAGGCGCCGAAAGACGGTAAACTGCCTCGTTGGTCTAGCGGTTAGATGTGCCGCCTTTGGTTCAACGGGTCCCGGGTTCGATTCCGGGGTCGGGCAAGTGTCTTTGTGTAAACCAGAGACATTTGCTCTGAGTCTGTGTGTCATTTGTGTTCGTAAATTGCATAAAGGAGATTCGTTAAAAAAAAATAGCGCCCTGATCTACCCGCTGAAACCAACGGCGTACGCTAACTGCCAATGGCTGGAATGGGGGATCATGCTCACCCAAACCCAGAGGGTTATTGTCGGAGTTTCCCTGCGAGATCGAATCAGAAATGAGGAGACACGCAGGCGATCATCAGTACAATATAATGACTTTGAGCTTGAAAAAGTTTTTCTTGCACCTTTATGAGCTTGGAGGGTTGTATTGATGATTTTGATGATTATAATTCTATAACTACATACGTCTTACAGCCGCGAATAACAATTTAATCAACATACAACCTAGCACTGACCTGCAAATTGCAAAAAACGTAAGAAAATTTGAATTTCGCGGGCTACCCTGGAACATTCCTTAAGCCAGCAATACACGTTGGCCCAGTATGGCCGAGTGAACGCCAATACCAACGTATAGACGGTATATTTGCATTGTCTGGCCATCGCTCGGTGTCGCTCGCCTAATTGGTTTCGATACACTTGACCAACCTGTAGGCAGTAGCACTTGCCTTGTATTGAATTGCCTACGCTCGCGTTGGCCTAAGCTCGGCCAACGTGTATTGCTGGCATTCAAGGCATTATTTAGATTTTTGTTAAATACTTTAATTTCTCCCCAATTTTTAATATTCGTATTTAATAGGTAATTTTTTTTTCTATTTAAGAATCTAATTTTAAAATTTATGGAGTAAATGTGCCGCCTCTTAAAATTTACGGCCTAGGCTCCAGCCTATTCAGCCTGCTGGTAAATCCGCCACTGTGCATGAGGGTGGCTTAGGACAGCCTTCGTGGAAATTCTAAAGTCCAGCGGCAGCAGTCTTTTGGATGAAATGATGTTGAGAGTTTAAATGATAATACACGCGATAAAGCCGTTAAAAAGTGTACGAAAACATTTTTCTTTTTTTTCTTCCTATTTGTTGGGGCTAATCTCTGAAACGGCTGGTCCGATTTTGACGGTTCACTTTTAATGACAAATTTTTAAATTAAATTTAAGTATGCAAATTATACAAACTTTTGTGTATATCGTTTTTGGCTATATTCACAAAAATTTGCTTAATTTCTATCTTTAATAATGTATGTATTTACAAAAAAAAAATGTATATAAGTAGTTTATCATCCATCTCGTTACCATAACACAAGCATCAAGTTGCTTAGCTTGGGACGAGATGGCGTTGTGTGAAATGTCCAAGGATATTTATTTATTTTATTTATTTATTTTCAGAAGATAAGTCATGCCGAATTGAACACCAAGTTGGTATATGCACTCCATATTACCACTGTAAAGACCAAATACAAGAAAGTGTCATAGATTTAGCGTAAGTACACATTATACAATAGGAAAATGACCGATTTAGAATACTTAGTGTCGCCAACCCATTCCGTCCTGAAGGTGCAAGAGGCAACGATAGGAACGCAAGAGGCAGATCACCATCAGAAAGAGAAGGAAAACTTGATACAAACCCTTTTTTTTTCGCTGGGGAAATGCTTTAAGCATACCGCCGCCCCCCGGGGGAGAGGTCGGTGATTATGTGGGACTCCGACAAGGGTCGTCTACCCACTAAAACCCCAGCGGTATACATGGGTATACCCTCACACGCGCGCTTGGGGCGCCACAAGTTCGCGTAAACGCAGTCTTCTGTGACGCCCCGGCGTGGTGCCCGCGACGCGAGCAAGCGACTGTCGAAAACGGCATCCTCCACCCCTGCCTCCGTCCGCGGCGCGGGTCCTTAGCGCCCCGCAGCCCCCTTCTGAGACATAACGGCCTCGCAGAAGGAGGCTTGTCAGCCGTCGGGTTAGCGTCAAGCCGAGAGGCCGGTGCACGGCAGTGGTCCAGGACTCGCAGGGCAACCCTGAGGACAGAGGAGTCCCTGGAGTCCCAATCCACTGCGACGCTGGGTGCCGCTCTTCTTCTCACCTCTCCCCGTGGGCCCGCCCGGCATGGGAGGCCCTGGCCGGTATGACCCCACGGATCATTGAGGCACTCAAGCCCCCTCACCACGACAAGGTGGCATCACAGTCGAGGTACTGTGCCAACCCATCTTGCCAGCGTGGCACAGCAGGCTAATTTCCCTCCATCACTTTGGAGGAGGCCAGACTCAGTAGGGGTCCATTTATGATCTGCAATGATAAAATACGGATAGACAGATAAGCCATAACTGTCTATATGTTTTATGGAGGAGAGATTTCATCCGTGTGGTAACGGATTTAGAATACAGTATACCTAGCCTATTTAAAAAAAAAAAAAAAAAAAAAAAAACGATGTGGCAAAAAAGTTCTCGAGTGGCGACCGCTTTCCGGAAGGCGCAGTGCTGGTAGGCCTCCCACACGGTGGACCGACGACCTGGTTAAGGTACCCTGTTTGAAAGAAAGAAAGGAAATAATTTTATTGTAGCTCACAATTCTATAAAACTAAAATAATTACTTACTAACTAGAGGCTAATATTATTATTAACTATTACATACTGATGGTGTCTCAAAAGCCGACAGAAGAAAATAACCTAGCCGCAAGAGAAGGAAAACTTGAAATAAGACCCCTCCCTGTGATGGGAGGAGGCCTGTCATTTATGGGTAGTAGTGTCTAGTAGTAAAGCGAATTTTTACTGTTTCAGGTTCGGTGATCCCGAAGAACATCGCTGTGATAACTTCCTCGATGTGTGTTGTAGTAACACATACACGCCTATAAACGGAATAATAGACATCGAATAGAATTTAATTTTATTGTCTTCCCTAAGAGTAAAATATCTCCCAAGTTGTATTCAAGAACGCACATATAGACACAGTTTAGTAAAAGTGGGCACAACCTTAGAAGAACCTCTCTTAGGAATGAGATATGAAAACATGAATAGATAGAGATAGGAGTTGTAAATGTTCAAATTGTCTGTAGAGATTTTTCCAGTGTCTCGCTAAACGGTTTATAGACCACAAATTTTACTTGTAGATCGTTTGTAGATAAAGTTGAGACCTCTAGAGAAGTCTATACTCGTCAAATTTTTAAATCACAATTAACTGAAGTTTAACCACTTTAAGTAACATTTGATTGGTTAGTTTATATTAGTGGGAAAATTTATTCCATAAACACTAACTTAAGTAATATGTACTTACAAAACACTAACTTAAGTAATAAAACAAGACTAAAAATACCAATTAACCTAAAACTTAAATACTAAAATATATAATTATTTAAAGGAGTCCCTTTAGGCAAGGTTCCGAAGATACTGGCAGCGTTCCCCCTTTGAATCGCTAGACTGATTCTTTGTCCGAGGTAGCTACCAGCTCTTCGGTCTCCTGTGATGTCGACTAACCTTTTTGCTATTTCCTTAAAAAGGCTTATAGCGCTAGGACCCCACGGTACATTTGATTTGTAATAGGACAACGACATATAATGGCGCAGAACTTACAAGAGTTAAACTTATTACTGTATTGCATGGCGGATGAAATGTCTTATTCTTTTCGTATATTACTTGTGTTTAGCTAGTCATTAATCACCCAGGTAAAGCAAATACTTAAATGCGATTGAAATTCTATCGTCGAATCTTATGTAAAACTTATAAGAAAAAAAACTCCTTAAGAATACATTTTCTTTATTGAAAAGCCCCGATCTAAAGATTAACCATGAATAGACAGATTTGTTTTAAACCTCCAAGACTGTGTTACATGGGAGGCAACCTAAATAAATGTGGACTAATCTCATATTTTATTTTAATACCACTCAGAATATTTCGAGTTACTAAGAAGTACAGTCCTCGCCAAACTTGATGACCGCTCCTCTCCTAGCCGCATTAGGCGTATCGCAGACTGCAAGAGTCCAGGCTGCGTTGCGGTGCACTAGCGGCGCCCAACGCGCGGCGCGCTCGCCTCACCACGTCTTAAGACGCGTATGCTGTTTACACGCATTCAAAATGTTGTCGTGATGGCCGGAGAGGGACAACATTTTTCACAGTAATTTATAGGTGAGAAACGTTACCATTACAAAATAATTTAATGACACCTTACCCCAGAACATAATTGAATAATAAAAGAAGGCAGGTTAATTACAGATTGTCTATAGCCCGTAAAATTGTGGAATGTGATTTCGGAATGTTAGCCTCTAAATTCAGATTACTTCGATCGCCCATTGAATATCATCCAAATAAAGCAGATCATTTGGTGCTTGCTTTTATAATTTTATATGTATTTGCGAGGGAACCGTGACTCAACAGCGAATAATAAATATGCAAATACCGGATGCACCCGAAACCCTCAGTTTGAGATACACTGCAAAAAAAATGAGAATTGTACAGTAAAAAAAGTATTTAATACTGTTGCTTAATTGTTAAACTTTACTTGAATCTAAAACTTTATGCAAGTAAAGAGAATGCGCCAATAATTCGAAAAAAAATGGCGACCGATGCGCGGCGCACGCCGCTACTCCCCCCGTCCGTCTGTCTGTAAACCCCCGCGCCGCGACTTGGCGCCGCCCGCGCCTCGACTCTTCGCCGCCTCCGCCTCGACGCTTGCTGTGTGCGATACTCCTTGCATACACGTACAATTTTAAAGAAAAGTTAGAAGCGGCGCGCGCTTCCGCCTCGACTCCAGTTCTGTGTGCTACCCACCTTACGCTGCGCAGAACACCAAATGAGGTATCAGCGGGACGCGTACGCGGATCGTGGAGGCAGGGGCATCCTTGCCTCCTGTGCGTTAGTGTGCTACGTTCGTATTGCCAGCGGCACGTATCTTTAGCGCTGAGCAAGCGATGAATCTCTTTCTCGCATAGGGCAAGGGTGGGGCGAGTGAGAGAGAGGTACCCCTCGCTCAGCGCTAAAGATACGTGCCGCTAGCCATATTGGTTATGAAATGTACGATGCGTAAGTTCGTACCGAACGGCTACATTCAGAGCGGCCAAAGATTGGCCAGGACTGTAGATTCTGTGTGGTGACTGATTTAGAATATACAATGTCACCAACATATACCATGCTACAGGTGTCGTAAGAATCTAACGGAACACGATAGGCAGACCAGCTGGCTACAAGAGAAGAAAATCTTGATACAGACCCTATGGCTATATAACCTTAAGACTATTTCCCTCCATGAATTTAGAGGAGGCCCGACTCGGTAGTGGGTCATTAATGGCCTGAAATAATGATGACACAGTTATTAGATCTGAAGTGAATAATGTTTCTAGCCCTCTGCCAAGTCCGCCAATTTCAGTTCACGAAGAGGTCTAGGTTTTATTCGTTTTAAATGAAAACAACAACAAAATATATTTGATCATCTATTTAAACCACCATAGACAAGAGTAAAATATTAATTTTTTTCTTCACACGATGTGTAGAACCGAAATGTTACGCAACAAATGATGTAATGGCCTATTTCCTGAGTGTAACTAAACACAAAATAGTATATTTCATTACAAGTGCGGAAAGGCTGTCATTGCAAAGAGTTCCGACAAATGTCTACCCGAGCCGAGGCGCAGCCGAAGCCGAGGGTTGACAGTCGGAACAAGTTGCAATGACGGTTCCGCACGTGTACTGAACGACTATTTTTAATACAGTTGCGACAAAATGAAGCAATTTAATAAAATAATAAAATCACAATAAACTCAACTAACTAATCATTTATGACTTATAAACAAAAATGGCGCCAATCGTAGAATATAAGCAGAGATTTTTTTTTCTTCACCCATTCTAGTAGGCAAAAGCAACTATGCCCATACAGCCAAGTCTTCAGTAGACATATTTTATTGGAAATGAAAATGAATTTTAATGAGATGAAATTAAATGAAATAAAACCTAACTCATTCAATCAAATAATTAAATCTGATATTGAAACAAATTAGGACGTAGTTTCTTTTTAGAAATATACGTATTTGCATGAATCATAAAAAATTCTATGTTTTTTTTTAGTAAAAACTTCGTGGTTGGTTTTTCCTTATAATAGACATTATTTTGACAGTTGGGAAAGAAAACGCACTAGTGCGGTAATGGTAAAAAGCCCACTTCCCGAACGCTATACGGCCCTGCAATATGCCACTTTTTGAGCAACTGTATTAAAAACACTATACAAAGTCTGTTCAAAAGAAAAGGTGAAATTCGATTTTTTTGTAAGGTATGATTTTTATTGCAACGTAGGGGACGTCAAAGTAATCCCCCTCAGCTATTATGCACTTTTTTATTTATAAATGTCTAAGGATATTTACTTAAGCTAGCGCTTTTTCTTATCTTCGAAGTACTTCTGAAATGCGCTTTTCAGACTTTATCTCATCAATTGTGGCAAAGTGCTTTCCTTTCATTGGTCCCCTCAATTTTGGGAATAGGAAAAAGGTGCAGGGAGCCAAATCTGGTTAAAAGGAAACCTGGATCGTCATTGACGTCATTTAACAACTCCTGAGCAATACTAATGCGACGTGACTTTTGCTCAAAATTTAGCAATTTTGGAACAAACTTCGCTGCAACACGTTTCCTGCCCAAAACATTCGAGAAAATTGCATGGCATGAGCCAATTGGAATGCCAACATCTTCTGCATCTTCCCTAATAATTCGACGATTTTCCAGGATATTTTTTTCACTCTTTCAATGTTTTCTTGACTTGTTGCAACTCAAGGACGCTCATCGTCATCAACAACTTCTCGGCTTTCTGTAAAGCGCTTGTATCTCTTAGAAACACTTTTTTGAGATAAAGTTGACTCGCCGAATGCTACAGTCAACATCCCAAGTGCCTTTGAGCACTTTATTCCATTTTTAGCGCAACATTTTATACATTATTCTTTGATTCATTTTTATTCAAACGTCAAAAATCGAAGAACACAAAACGTGACTAACCTTTTCAGTTGTCAACAACAAACTATACCCTGTTCAAGATAGCATGATCGATTTGACAGACGGGCTAGTGATGGGAAACTGAAAATATCTAGTAGTCCAAAAAATAACGTTTTAAAATACTTGTAATAGTAACAAGTGGGTGTATTATGTGTGAAATTCTTTATTGCACTAGACATATAAAACATTGGGCAGATAAGCGATGGTGGGTCAATATTCATAATAAGTTCCTATTTAATATTACGGGGTTATTTTTTGACCTTCCGCCAAATTTAAATAGGTGGTTCAGACCATGAAAGTAAACAAAAATGAAAAGAAAATAATAGTTGTTAAAGTGTTAAATTTCAATGCGCTAAAGCCAACGAATTTTATTTCAAAATGAAAATGTTTTTTATTCGAATATTGTCTTTTAAAGTTAAGAAAAAGTGATAAAGAATTTCACACATAATACACCCATACCATCTCGTCACAGTTGCAAGTATTTTAAACCGTTATTTTTTGGACTACTAGATATTATCTGTTTCCCACCACTATTCGTCATTGCAAAGTAAAGGTATGATTCCGAAGTACACTGCACGCAGAAGTACTGCACGGCACTACTGGTCCCCATTACCGCGACGTAGTTCGGAATCATACCTTTTTGTCGATCAGAAAAATTGACATCTGTCTAATCGATCACGCTATCTTGAATAGGGTATACCTATCCAAATAGGCTGATAATGCCAACATATGACTAATATATGTGTCCCAACATAACAAAAAATATATTTCGAATGTACATAGTCCGGGAAAATTCAATTTTTTTTTTTCTTTTGAACAAACTTCGTATTTATAACGAAAAAATCGACAGTTTATACAACAGATATCTGCAAAATATTTTTAAAAAGCAAGTCGCTTTTTTTAAGATGTCACAAAATGGAGGCGATTGACTGCCCTGTTGGTCAGGGTTTGGATGTCGCGTCTTTAAGTCACGGGTATCCAGTGCGATTCTAGGGTTCAGCAAGGTCTTGTGAGTAAACCAGAGGCGCTTGTTCAGAATCTGGGCGTAATTTGTGTTCCTTATTGAATTGCACATCGGATTTTGAATACATAGTGTCGCGACCCCCATTTCATCCTAAGGTTGTTGCTCGTAAGAGACGACAAAGGCCGAATACCTAGCCACAAGAAAAAAAAAATGTTTATTTTTTAGAGACAATTTTTTTTTTCACCCCTCTACGATCAACCCCTATTTAATTACATGGCAAAACAATGTTGTATAGATAGATTGAGTCATCACGATATCTCTGGAACCATAAGACCTAGAGGGTTGCGCGGGGTGGGGGTTGCGCGGGGAAGGGGGTTGCGCGGGGGATGGTTAATTATTTGGCAAAACAACGTTTGCCGGGACAGCTAGTTTGTTTATAAGATTATCATCACTACATAGTATAAAACAAAGTCGCTGTCGTCTGTCCGCCGTCCCTATGTATGCTTAAATCTTTAATACTACGCAATGGATTTTGAAGCGGTTTTTTAATAGATAGAGTGATTCAAGAGGAAGCTATATATGTTTAATACATCCGTAATATAGTAGAGAAACACTGATAAATTTAGAGGTTCGTCACTGCACCCGTGCGAAGCCGGGCGGTCGCTAGTTATATACTAAACTACAGAACCGAATCGATTTCGTTGTTTCACGTCAGCAGAATTATACAAATCGGTTCACATTTGACGAATATCGATATTTTGTAGTCGATAACATAGATATTTTTATCAATACCGCTCATCCGTAGCGGCTCCACAAGTATCAACTTTTGATTGGTTGACGCCATGCCTCACTACGGCATTTTCAGCTCAACATGTTTGCCGGTCACTTAAAAAACACCAACTCAAAACGTAGTGGAACACGCGAAGGCGTCACTTGTACAAGTATTCGTCCTTAGATGCCGTTCTAGAGTATGCCTATAAGCGAAGACTTTTTGGCATGTCTCACACTTTAGCGGACTATCTGTGTGCAGCAGACTATGCTCCTTCAAACTACTCGGAGAAGCAAAAGATTTCTGGCACACATCACACTTGTAAGCTTTAACGCCACTATGCGTCAAGATGTGCCGGTTCAATTTGTACCGTAACGCAAAAGACTTAAAGCACAAATCGCACACATAAGGCTTCTCCGCATGTATCGACAGGTGCTCCCGGAAATCTTCGCGCGATTCAAACTCCTTATCACACGTTTCGCACTTAAAAGGAACGCCATAATGCGTACTCATAATATGATACGTTAGCATTTTGCCTTCAGCAAAAGTCAGGTGGCATACGTCACAGTTAAACAGTTTGGCTTCAGCGTGAGTTTTGGAATGGACCTTGTAGGTGATAGGATCGGCGAAATCCTTCGGGCAACTTGCGCATTTGTAGGGTCTTAACCCGCTGTGGATAAGGACGTGTCGCTCCAAATTCTCGCGTCTCCGAAACACCTTTTTGCAAGTGTCACAAATGTAGCGTTCTTCGCTGTAGTGCGTTTGGACATGCCTGTTCAATGTGCTTCGCTGTTTGAAGCATTTTTCGCACTCCGGACAATGATACGGACGGTCTGTTGCGTGCGATCTAATATGCTGTCTCCAGACGCTACGCCCGGCGAACGAATCCGAACAAATATGACACTTAAATGGTCGTTCTCCGGTATGAGTTCGGATGTGATCCTTCAGGCTCGCTCTTTGGGAGTACGCTTTGTGGCAAATATCACATTTGAAAGGTTTTTCGCCACTATGTACTCGGCGATGCGCTTTCAAAGTTGTGGGTTCAGAAAAGGTTTTGTCGCAAGTTGTACATTTGTACGGTTTAATTGCCATATGGCTGACTAAATGCCGGTTTAGGCTCTCCTTGTGAGCGAAGCCTCTCGGGCATACGTTGCACTGAAATGGTCGTTCGCCGGTGTGGAGTCGAATGTGGGACTTCAATAGATACTGCCGCGTAAACGTCTTGTGACACAGATCGCATTTGAACGATTTTTTAGCGGACTTGTGTACGCCGTAAATGTGTGTTGTCAATTGTTTGGCGGTTTGAAAGGCTTTCTGGCACGTTTCGCACTGGTGTTGGGCGTTACATATCTGGCAGTTCGGACTGGCATTCGGGAGATCTTGGCATGTGCTACATTTGGGCGACATGACGTTTTGTTTTGAAATTTATTATTATAATGTTATTTTTTGGTACCGCTTGGCGATTCTGGTTCATCACTGTCTTTCGCAGATTTTCTACAATCTGAAAGTGAAATATTTATAACTCAGTAATTAGCGGATAACAAAAAATCTATACAGTAGGCGTGGGAATCCGTGTGGTGACGGATTTAGAATACATTGTGTCACCACCCCATTCCATCCTAAGGTGGCGTAAGAGTCGACAAAAGGAAATGACAAGGCCAATAACCTAGCCGCAAGAGAAGAAGAACTTGATATGACACCCTCTGTTATGGTGGAAGCTCCAGGGTTAAAGGTGCAAGAAAAACTTTTTCAACGTCAAAGTCACCACCTGCACCTTTATGAGCTTGGAGTGTTGTATTGATGAGTTTGATGATTATAACTCTGTAACTACATAGGTCTTACAGCCGCGAATCAAATGTTCATCATCATAAAACCTAGCACTGCCCTGCAAATTGCAAAAAAACGTAAGAAAATTTTAATTTCGCGGGCTACCCTGGAGCATCCACCTTAAGCCAGCATGGCACAGTATGCGACTTACCCTCCATGTAATTGGAGGAGGCTCTACTCAGTAGAGGGTCATTTATCAGCTGAGAATATTACAGATATCCCTAACCCTTTTACCAATTTCATTGAGTTAGGTATTCTCCTTGTAGTTGGAGGAGGCCCGACTCAGCAGTGGGTCATTTAGGGGCTGAGAAGAGTAAGGCATGGGTCTAACCTGAATTGGATACCAGTGATAGATTTATAATTCAAACTGTCATCAACCAAAACCATCCTGATTGTGTTGTAAGCGGCGACTAAAGAAATGCAAGAGGCAGAATACTGGGCCGCAAGACAAGGAAAACTTGACACAAATAGTGCTCGCACATCTGTATTAATGAATCTGTGTGGATATCATTACTGACACACAATATGCGTCATTGTTAATTATTCTAATAAATAAATATACACTTGGCCTATATCAATGGTTAGTTAAACAAGCACAGAACCAAATACCCAAGGAATAAACTTAGTACACTGTTTATCTGACTGATAGTCCATTGGCTTTTTACAAAATTTATTCCATTGCCAAGAGATTTATTCAATTCAAATCATTCAAGAAATCTTTGTTGCAAGCGAAACTGTACAGTTTGACTTAGAAACAAATAAGCGTAACACAATGTATTCCTCAAATAAATGCTCATAAATATACATACATATCCTTGGACATTTCACACAACGCCATCTCATCCCAAGCTAAGCAACTTAATGCTTGTGTTATGGTAACGAGATGGATGATAAACTACTTATATACATTTTTTTTGTAAATACATACATATTATAGATAGAAATGACACCCAGACTCCGAGCCAGTGCCTCTGGTTTAGACAAAGACACTTGCCCGACCCCGGAATCGAACCCGGGACCTGTTGATCCAAAGGCGGCACATGTAACCACTAGACCAACGAGGCAGTTATAGTTAGTTAAACAAGCACAGAACAAAATACCCAAGGAATAAACTTAGTACACTGTTTATCTGACTGATAGTTCATTGCATTTTCCAAAATGTATTCCATTGCCAAGAGATTTATTCAATTCAAGAAATCTTTGTTGCACTCCAAACTGTACAAACAAATAAGAAACAAGTAAGCGTAACACAATGTATTCCTCAAATAAATGCTTATAAATATCATCTCATGCTATCGATGGAATAGTTATAACTACTACTACTATTCTTCCCACAATGACCCACTACTGAGTCGGGCCTCCTCCAATTACATGGAGGGTAATTAGCCTACTGTGCCATTTTGGCCAGACGGGTTGGCAAAGGGTTTTGTATCAAGTTTTCCTTCTCTTGTGGCTAGCTTATCGGCCTTGTCATTTGCTTTTGTCGGCTCTTACGCCACATTAGGATGGAATGGGGTGGTGACACTATGTATTCTAAATCCATCACCACACGGAAATTACCAGCTACCTAACTATGGATGGAAAAGTTGAGTCTTGGCATCATAAAAGTGTTAGTTTCATATTGCTAATTGGCCTACTGTGCTAAGACTATGAAGTAAAACTATGTGGTTTAAGAAAACATGGTGTCATTTGGCCCTTTCCATCCTGAGGGTGTCTTATTAGCAGACAGAAGGAAATGCCAAGTCCAAGAAATGTCAAATCAATCTGCAAGAGAACGAAATCTTGATATCAAACCCTGTGCCAATCCGTCAGGTCAGCGTGGCCACAGTAGGCTAATTATCCTCCATGTAACTGGAGGAGGTACGACTCACCAGTGGGACATGTATGGGGTGAGTAGCAGTTACACAGACTGGTATTCAAAGTAAACTATGTAAGAGGTGAGAGTAAATTAAGGAATCATCGTCATCAGGATCACTAGCCCCCGTTAGTCGGACCTAGGCCTCAAGTAAATTAATAAAAAAAGAATATATCGGACTTATAGATTTTTTTTTTTTTAATAAATATTCTTGGACATTTCACACAACGCCATCTCGTCCCAAGCTAAGCAACTTAATGCTTATTGCTTGTGTTATGGTAACGAGATGTATGATAAACTACTTAGATACATTTTTTTTTTGTAAATATTATAGATTACGTACCTGTCGTAGCTATATTTTCTCTCCACAACATGAAGTATACTAAATATTTCAAAGCATAATGTTTCAATTAACTGTAGAACGATATTCCGATGACTTTTTTAGAATTTTATAATAAATAATCCAACTTTCATTAGAGAAATGATTAGTCTAAAAAATAAATAAATATTAGATACAAATGACAAATACGGTTCTTCTTCTTAAGGGCCCTGTAAACGATCAAATTATTTGTCAAATATTCGTTTGACAAACGTGTTTGTCAAATTTTTTGAAAGTGTGCGAGCTTGTTTGACGTGTTTGTCAAACAATTTAAATGTTTGACCTGTTTGATGGAAATTTTGATAGACGGTGTGTTTGGCAAACCTGTTTGATAGTGTGCAATGGTGTTTGTCAAATAAGATCTCAGTTATTGCCTTGATACCATGGAGAACACAACTGCGACAATCAATAACGGCAACATGTCAGAAAAAGAATTTCTTTTGGAATTTATCTCCGTATATCGCGACATGCCGATGCTGTGGAGAATAAAATCAAAAGACTATATGGATAAACACAAGAGAATGAATGCGATCAAAAAAATGACGGAGTTATTGAAAGTGTCTCGCGGGAACATCACTGAAGAAGATGTTAAAAAAAAAATTAATATTTTACGAACAACTTTCAAGCGTGAAAATAATAAGGTGAAGAAATCTATGCTTTCTGGATCTGGTACTGATGAACTCTATGTACCTTCATTATGGTACTACAAAGAGCTTGAATTTCTACAAGACCAAGTGGAGGAAGAATCGGGGATCAGTTCAATAACAGGACAAACGGTAAATAGTAACAATGTTTATTTTATTTTAATTCTACAAGTACAACATATACAGTTACCCACTCTAAACATTTGTAATTTTTTCATTTTCAAATAAGAATTCATTTTCAAAAGAATATTTTTATAAACAACTTGTTACAAATAGGTACAACATAATATTTTAACCTAACCAATAATAATATTTTAACTTAACCAATTAATAAATATTTTTTATTTTCACAAGTACAGCAAATACGATTAGGTACCTATTCTAAACATTTGTTTTGCCATGGAATAGCACCCGTTGAATTAAAATATTCACAAAAATCATCTCTCACTTCTTTTGCTAATGTAGCGCTATTTCCAGCCCGTGTACGTTCGATATTCAACAATTGATTTGACTCATTTCTCCAAGATCCTTGTATGACAGTCCCTGTAACACAATCTTCCATGTCTAATTCTCCATTCCTAATGTAGTTTTTTTGTTTCATTAGTAAATTGTGTAAATGACAACACGCCATTACTACAATTTTAGCTTTTGTAGGACATAATTTGATGGGTTTTTGGAGAATCTTAAAACGACTCGCAAGAATGCCGAATACATTTTCAATTATTCGCCGAGCACGGGATAAACGATAATTGAAAATCCTTCTGTTGTCATTTAAAACCTGCTTATTGTAGGGCTTCATAAAATTTGGAAGAAGCTGGAAAGCTTCATCGCCTACAAATACAAATGGCATTTTTTTATTAAAGTTTGGCAATTCCTGTGGCTCTGGAATCTGCAACTGGTTGTTCTCAAACATATTCCAAAATTTTGTATTTTTAAGTACTCCTCCATCTGACACTCTACCATTTGTACCGACATCAATCATGATAAATTCATAATTTGCATTAGCTATGGCCATAAGCACTATGCTGTGTGTTCCCTTATAATTATAATAATAGGAACCGGAATGCTCAGGTTTTTGTAAAGTGATATGCTTTCCGTCTACAGCTCCGATGCAATTATCAAAGTTCCATGAATTTCCAAATTGTCGTGCCAATATTTTCCAACTTTCTTGTGTTTTGGGTATCTGAAACATAAAAATACTTATTATTATTATGTAATATGTTTATTATTATGTATTATTATTATTATGTAATATGTTTATATTTATTGTTTTGGTTTGTAGGAATCGTCAAAACTATCAACATCAACATCAACACAATCACCTTTGCCACCTTCAGCAGAACCTGTACAAATAAAAAAGAAGAAAAAGGAGGACTTGCAACATGACTTGTTGACAGTAGCCAGGGATCATTTCAAAAAACCTGAAAATGAATATCAGGTGATGGCAAGAAACTGGGCCTTTAAGCTAGAGCGCATGTCTGGAGAACAAAGAAGACTGGCAGAAAAATTTATAAACGAAATACTCTTTGAAGGAGAAGAAGGAAACCTTCATAGACATTCGGTAGTTATTAATCCGTCTCAGCCAGCACTCGCTTGGAACACTCCATCACCTACTCCGTACACCCCATCTCCTATTTCACACACTTCATCTGAACAATCTTAACTGTCCAATACGGAGCAACCTGTGGTGATTCATATTTCAGACTCGCAAACAAATGAAAATAATACAGAAACTGAAGATGATACAGCAGCCAAATTTATAAACAATTTTTATTCTCTTTAAATTATATATTTTGTAATTTTGAAATAAAAATCTTACCTGAATATTGCTTAATTTTTCATTTATTGCCTCACAAGTTTCAATGATAATGCCGCTGAGTGTACGAGGTGCAATGCAGGCTTGAAATTTTAGGTCTTCAAAATCGGCGCCACTAGCCAGGTACCTCAAGGTTATAGATAATCTTTGAGAAGCTGGTATAGATTTACGCATAACGGTATCTTGTTTTGCTATGCAAGGACTTAGCAATGTTAATAAATCTTCAAATGTTTTATGGTCCATGCGCAGGAAGTTTGCATAGTCATTTGGTTCTGTGAGCACTATTTCCCGTAACAAATTTTCGTGCGTATATTTATCCCGTAATTTCAACCATTCTCTAGACCATCGACGACCTTTTTTCTTTTTCTTCATACATAGTGCTAGTGTCAATGCCAAAAACGCCTTATCTGTATTATCACTCATTGTTATATACGACAGAAGATGATAACAACACACGAACGTCAAGGAGAAAACTGAAATATGGGCAAATTTATTTGATCTATTGGTTTGATCGTATGCGCTTTTGTTTGATGAAAACATGAAGTTTGACAAACAAATTCGACAAACAAATTTGACCGTCTACAGGGCCCTTTACCTAGCTCAGATCAGGATAATGCACAATGCACATTATCTAACGCGTCCGTTATGCTAGTTCCGTTTTACAGAAACTAAACACCTCCGGGGCTCGGCTGTTGTTGAATTACTACTAAATTAATTATTATGAAACTAAATTTTGAAATCACCCACTTTTTAGCAGATTTATCGCGTGTTTAAAATTGTCGACATTTCGAATGTTTTGCAGAAGTCGTGGTTACAGAAGAAATAAATCCGTTAAAAAGTGTCAACATCGATGTGTAATAATCGCGAAAATTTATGAAATAATTTTATGCTTCATTGCTGGGTAGTCCTGATGATTATCTACGGCACATAAAGATGCACACTTTTATTGTAACTTGTTACGGCGATAGCCAAGGTATAAAAACGTTTCTGAAAAACAGAACAAATATGTATATCGGATGCGCTCTATAATGTGCGTTGGCTTTTCATTTGACGTGTAGCTTTTTTTAATGCTAAAGGAAGCTTTTTTAATGCTAACTAAACCTTTTCAGCCATAATAGAAGTATGATTGCATTCGCATTGTATTTTACACGCTTTTTATTAGCTTCAGATGTATGTAACGGAATCTTTGAACATGATTTTGACCCAGTAAAAAACGTCGGATTAACTCGAAATTTGGCATACTTATTATCAGGGACCGACGACAATTCAATATTTTAAACAGTTTGATCTGGTATGCTTAATAGGATAATCAGGATTAGTGATTTTTTGTTTGAAGAGACCGTTGAAACACCGCTCTTCTATGCAATAGCTAATAGAGATGTGAATACCGTAAAGATATTGCTAAATAACCACTCTAAAATATATAAAATAAATAATATTTAAAAAAATACTAAATAAGCATTTATAAAAAAATACAAAACAAGTTTAAAATATTTTTGTAAAAAAAAGCGTGTGGTGCTTTTCAGGATATTATCAAAATAACCCATCTACTCATATCTGTTCATGAAATATTTATAACTATTGATACCATGCATCCGACGTTTCTTTTACAAAAAGTATCATTTTCTATTTTTTTGTTGGATTTTCTATAAATGCGCATGTCTTTAGTTTTTTTTAAATATTATTTAGTTAAATAAGAGTGGCCTAAAAAATAAAAAAATGGTCATCCAGCCTTTATGGCAGCCAATATTGCGCGCGTGACATTATAGCACTGTGAACCAGTCAAAAGAGTAATTTCAATAAAAATGGGTTTTTCAGAGTACTTAGCCCCTGTACGCACTAGCGGCTAGCCGCCTATTTAATCATCATAAGTTTAGCCTTAGCAAGTCTTACAGTTCCTACGCTTAAATTATGTCAAAGGTTATTTAAGATATTGTAGCTACCAACATGCTACCTACATAATACACAATTTACCCGAAAAATCTGAACTAATTGCACAGCATCAAGAAATATAGTCTACAAATGCAAGAAATACAAAAAAGTCCTACTCCGCGATAGCGAAATTTTAAGAGCAATTAGCTTAATTAAGAATTACAACTATCAGAGGATAGGCGTAGCGAACCCTAGTCAGACATACCACCTCGCCTGGATGATCATCCCTTTGCGCCTAAAGTGATGACCCCGACGTGATGGACTCCAGAGCAACCTTCCAACAATTACCATCAGCTAGCTATCAGTTAAAGTCCCGTCAGAATCGGTCCCGCCGTTCCAGAGATTAGCCGCAACAAATAGACAGACAGACAAAAATTAAAAGATGATATTTTGTTCTATGTACTGTGTATACATACTTACGCATGTAGCCAAAAGTGGTTATTTTATGATTACAAACAGACATTCCAATTTTATTTAAGTATGTGTATGGATAAAAAAAATCTACTCTCCCTCCGTCTTACGAATTTTGGATCAGGTCACCTGTCCTGACGCGAGTTTGAAATTTTATACCCATCCGAAGAAAAGTGCACAACGACGTTAGAGAAGTTTTTAAAACAGTTGCTCAAAAAGTGACATATTGCAGGGACGTATAGCGTTCGGGAAGTGGGCTATTACACACGCGTGCTTTTTCTTTACCATTCCCGCAATAGTGCGTTTTCTTTCCCAACTGTCAAAATAATGTCAGGAAAAACCAACCATGAAGTTTTTAGTTTAAAAAATCGTAAAAGTTTTTATGATTCATGCAAATACGAATATTTCTAAAAAGAAACGACGTACTAAGTTGTTTCAATATCAGATTTAATGATTTGATTTAATTAATTAAATTAAATTTCATATCAATGAAAAAATTCTACTGAAGACTTGGCTGTATGGACATTGTTCCTTTTGCCTACCAGAATGGGTGAAGAAGAAAAATCTCTGCTTATATTCTACGGTCGCGGTCGGATTTTTCAGAAATGATTAGTTAGTTGAGTTTATTGTGTTTTTATTATTTTTCATTTTTTCGCAACTGTATTAAAAATAGTCGTTCAGTACACGTGCGGAACCGTCATTGCAACTTGTTCCGACTGTCAACCCTCGCCTTCGGCTGCGCCTCGGCTCGGGTAGACATTTGTCGGAACTCGTTATAATGACAGCCTGTTCGCACTTGTAATGAAATATACTATTTCACTTCAACAAAAATTGTCTGGCTGCAACGTCTCCTTTTGCTAGATTACTTGTAGAGCGAGCGCACATTGAGCTACTGGAGGCGACCACATTAGAACGACTAGTGACCACAAGATGCGGACGCGTTTCTCCATACATTTTGGTTTGAGTGGACGCAACCGTGTACGATAATTTGGACCTACGTACGATGTACGATAACATATTACTATCGTATCGATAATATTTTGCCCAAGACGTCTAAAAAAAAGCTCGTCTAAAAGAGGGGACGTCTAAAAAAAGGTCGTCTAAAAACGTGGTAGTCAAGAGTGAAGTCTATAAAAAAAAGGTCGTCTAAAATAGTGGACGTCTAAATAAAGGTCCTCATAATAAATACGATAATTTGGGCCGATGTACGATAATTTTACGCCCCTTGTACGATAATCAGTCCGCTTCAGGTTGGGAACACTGGGCCGCAGCCGAGCCACAAGCTGCGGGACTCGTCCGCGCTCGCTGCTTGTGGCCGCGTTTTGTCGTTCGGCTCGCGCGCACACACGGCCACAGTCGCCGGTCAGACACATGAACAATTTTTTTTTCCGCTGGGTAATTTATTTATGCATACCACCGCCCCCCCTGGGAGAGGTCGGTGATTATGTGGGACTCCGGCAAGGGTCGTCTACCCAAGAGTCGTCTACCCACTAAAACCCCAGACACTTGAACAACTGCCGCAAGTGGCAGCCAGTGAAGGTAACCAGCAACCAGTGGCTGCCACTGGTGGTCGCGTTTAGTAGGCGACTAGACTGGCTCGCAGAAGCCATTCTACCTGGCTAACATTTGGCAGTCCATCGCGGTGGTGCGAAACAAATAAAACAGAACTGCTCTTGATTAGTTCCATGAGGACATGGAAGGTATGTAATAAACATAAAATTTGTGTTAAAGGTATACAACTAAGCCCATAGATGACCCACTGCTATGTCGGGCCACCTCCAGTGTATCAAAATGTCCTTCGATTGCGGCTAGGTTATTGGCATCGTCACTTCTTGATGTCGGCTTTTATAACACTCTCAGCTCAAATCCGTCTTCACACGGATAAACTTCGTTCACCAGAAATAGAAACAAAACGGATTGTATTTATTGGAAATTTCTAGCAGAAAAATTAAACGTCTAAAGTTTATTCCACCGTGTGGTAATACATTGTGTCACCACCCCATTCCATTCTGAGAGTGTCGTAAGAGCTGACAGATGGAAATGGCAAAGCCGAGAACTTAGCTGCAAGGGAAGGAGCACTTGATACGAAACCCTGTGCCAACCCGTCTGTCCAGCGTGGCACAGTAGGTTATAATCTTCCTGTAACTGGAGGAGGCCCGTCTCAACAGTGGGTCATCAACAGTAGTAGTTTAATTATGCAGTATAGACTTTAGGATCGTAACCCAAAGATACGACTTTCTCGTCGATCCAGCTGCGGACGGTCGACACGTCCACGTATATACCGGGCACTCCGCCCTCTGAACAACCGATGCCCCATGACACAATGCCGCTTTGCTCGAAGCGTCCAGCCTGGCCCTGCGAAAAAATAATATATTTATTTTAAACTTTACCCCTGCAGTAGGTTAACCTGTGTCGCGGGGGCAGTTTACAAACATGAAATTCACGAACACAAATGACACCCAGACTCGGAGCAAGTGGCTCTGGTTTACACAAAGACACTTGCCCGGCCCCGGAATCGAACCCGGGACCCCGTTATCCATAGGCGGCACATCCAACCCCTAGGCCTTCTTATCTTCTTTTTCGGAATTCCTCGTGGAAACGCGACCGTTGGAGTCTGGCAGGGTTATGTGGGACTCCGGGGCACGAGATGGTAAGTTGCGCCCCAAGCTACCCACGAAAACTTACGGCGATCCCCCATTGCCCAAACTAGAGCCACGGGTTTTGACCCCCCCCCCCTTTGGAGGACCATGCTCCATGCGCCTCACCGCTGAGAGGCGCACGTGGAACGTGGCACGCATTCCTCCCGGGCCTATATTGCGCAGGCGACGGACTTTCCAGATCTATCGTCCGCAGGCCCATTTACGGCGGGCTGAGGTCATCCTGCGCCCTCCTATTTCTATTTGGGCGTAGGGAGGCCAACTCCCGCTCCCTCTCGGCCACAAAAGAGGTCGTCTCGCTCCAGCCCCTCTATTTTTCCTTTAATTTACACAAACTATGTCAGTAGTTATAAAACTTAAAATACTTTTAAGGTCATAAATGATACTGCTGCGTCGGGCCGCCAACTACATGTTGGACAATTGGCCTCCTGTACCACGCTGGCCAGACGGCTTGGCACAGAGCTTCGTATTTTTTATAAGCGCCTACGAATGCAACATTAATTGGCACTCTACAAGGGTGAGTATTCTCAGTATGAGTGTAGCATGCGCAGCCCGACCGAAATAGCGATGGTGGCTTTCTGCTACCAGGGAAAAGTAACGTCTTCGTTAAAAGAAACGATGTTCAAAACTCAACTGAATGCTAGTAGCAAATAAAATGCACACACGTACCTGGACTGCTACAGCACCGATGAGCCTTCCACCTGCGATGGTTCCAAGGAGCAGCGTAACAGGAATTCTTGCTGGCGTGGTGTGTTGGTAAGTTTTCAAAAGGGATCGCGTCACAACCGATTTTATGATTGTGAAGTTTTTTACTTCCGTTGCGTAGTCGTTCGCTCCGTGCAATGCCACGAGATCCAGTGTGCATTGCAAACGTCAAAATTGACATTTGCGTTTCGCTACACGCATCGGTTGAGAATTGAACATCGATACTGAATTGGTTATTCCGTTTAGTTTTGCCGTAACGAAACAATGAGTATGATAGAGATGTCTACCTCAATAGGACATGAGAGAGGAGACCCGCCGTCGCCAAAGCAAGTGTCTTGGCCAGGTTCTCCGCCCGCGCACATGAATGTTGAATGCAGATTGAAGTGGCTGCCCAGACGAGTGTTACGCATCTGCCTCTGGCATTTGGAACGCGCCACGACCGGCAGTTCAATCTGTGAACAGTTATTAATTCTCACGTCATTGTGGTGACGGATTTAGAATACATAGTGTCACCACCCCATTCCAGCTTATGGGCGCTTTAAATTTATGCTGCAGTGCTGAAGCGTTGCGTTTATGGTATTGCTGACGGATGGTCGAATGTTTTCATAGAAAAAACGTACGGTGTGGCAACAGTGCGGCGTTCAACAGGGGGCCAATTCTCGTGCAGTAGAGATACATCTCTATTCGAGATGACGGTAGAGAATGACGTCATCACGAGCGAAAATCTATTAAGGTGGATGCTCCAGGGTAGCCCGCGAAATTAAAATTTTCTTACGTTTTTTGCAATTTGCAGATCAGTGCTAGGTTGTATGTTGATTAAAATGTTATTCGCGTCTGTAAGACGTATGTAGTTATAGAATTGTAATCATCAAAATCATTAATACAACCCTCCAATCTCATAAAGGTGAAAGAAAAACTTTTTCAACGTCAAAGTCATTCTTGCACCTTTATGAGATTGGAGGGTTGTATTGGTGAGTTTGATGATTATAACTCTGTAACTACATACGTCTTACAGCCGCGAATCAAATGTTCATCATCATACAACATAACACTGCCCTGCAAATTGCAAAAAACGTAAGCGAATTTGAATTTCGCGGGCTACCCTGGAGCATCCACCTTAAAGCGATTCCGATACATATGTCTATGGAAAGCCGTGCGAGATGCTACGACTGGTCGGGACCGGTCGAGACGTCATCTCTATCATGATCTCGATCTCTATTTGGATTTATCAAACGTCAAATTGGTTTTTTAAGCAAAAGTTTTGGAGCGGCATCGTGCCTGCGCCGATAAAATGACAAGGCCGAAAACCTGGGCAGAAGAGAAGGAAAACTTGATGCGAAACCCGTCTGGCCAGCGTGGCACAGTAGGGTAATTATCCTCCATGTAATGGGAGGAGGTTCGACTCGGCAGTGGGTTATTTATGGGCGGAGTAGTGGTAGGATATAATACCTTTTTGAGTATATAATGATAACCCGCGTCCTTGGAGAAGGTGTCTTTGCCCCAGCCAGTGGCAAAGCAACGAGTGCTGTCTGAGGTCCGTTGGTCGGGGGGAGGCAAGCAGGCGACACCCACATGTGGTGCTAAGGTCATAGGCTGGGCCAATACAAGGAGGGCGACGTCAAAGAACATGTTGACTGGAAGAAAAATAAAACAAATTTTAAACATCTCTATTTTCTACACATTTTCTTGAACCAGTTGCAAGAATTAAAGTGAGGTAGACTGAAGTGGCAATGGGCTGGTCACATCTGTAAAAGAATCGGCAAGCGTAGTGTGGGACGGCCCTCTGCTAGATGGAGCGACGATCTGCGAAAGGTTGCGGGCAGCAGCTGGATGCGTCAAGCTGAAGACAGGGCGCTATGGCGCTATTTAGGGGAGGCCTATGTCCAGCAGTGGACTAATGTGGGCTGATGATGATGATGATATGTGTCGTGAAGGGTTTAAACTATGTATTCTAACTCTCACTGTCACCACCCCATTCCATCCTGAGGGTGTAGTAAGAGCTGACAAAAGGAAATGTCAAGGCCGAAAACTTAGCCGTGAGAGAAGGAAAACTTGATACGAATCCCTATGCCAACGCTTCTGGCGAGCACAGTAGGCTAATTGCCCTCCATGTAACTGGAGGGGGCCCGACTCAGCAGTGGGTCATCTACGGGCTGCGTAGTAGTAGTCTATGTCAGTATGTGCGGCAGGAGCTCAGTATACGCTTTGCCATCGGCACAACACTGTTTTTCAGATAGGTAACAATCCAATCATGAGATAACTTCTTTTAGTTTCTACACAAATTGTGGTTGTCAAAAATAGTCTTCTAATAGCTGGATGACCGATTTTTTTTTTTAATAAATTGTGTTTTTTGGAAATTATATTTAAGTACGAATTACGCAAACACTCATTGACTTCGTGTTACTTAACAACGCCATCTACTGTTGTGCTCACAAAAAAGTAGTATTATTATTCGCCAATAGATGTCAGGATTCCTAGCTAGATCGATTTATCGCCACCGAAACCCCCTATATACTAAATTTCATGAAAATCGTTGGAGCCGATTCCGAGATTCCAATTATATATACTTATACAAGAATTGCTCATTTAAAGATATAAGATAATATAAAAATGGATCGCAAAATGTGTTGGTAAGCGCATAACTCAACAACGCCTGGACCAATTTGGCCAATTTCAAAGATGGTTTTTACGGCGAGAAAAAATCGAATAATTGCCGGAAAAACCCTAAATACAGCTTTTTTCTTTTTCCCATACAAAAGTTTTCTAACTAAAACGTAGAGACAATTTGAGCTTTATTGCTATTGTATAACGTTCATATTAAATTACAACCACTCACTGTTGTTTAAGCAATGTAGGTCAAAGAGTGAATTTGCACTATATTACCGCTATCTTTTTGACAGGACGAAGTCTGTCGGGTCTGCTAGTTTGCAATAAAATTATATTAAGACTATAAATTTAGATGTAAGCTATCCTATCTTTCAAGCTGGATCAAACTGCACACGATGTACAAAGTTGATTAAAATCGGTAGTAGTTTAGGACATCCATCAAATCTGGTTATGCAAACTTGGGCCTTGAGTCAACTCGCATAACTTGCTAACTCAAAATCGACAACTAACGAGCTGATCTATAAATTTGGACGGTTTTGCCAACTGAACAATACGTTCAAGGATTTTGTACTCACCATTGTTATATTTTGGATGCACAAGTACACTTTGAACATTTCGATCCTGATACTGATATATCTCAAAGTTGCTTGTCGTATCCCATTCACCAGCTCGCACTTGCAGGCGGGTGCTCTGTGCCACATAGTGAGCGGCGGTCAGAGCTACACTCGGATGGATGAGAGATGCTCCACCAACGTAAATGTTCTTCGTCAAGTCTTTGAAAGGAGTTGGTTCCGTTCTGAAAGATACACAATTGAGAGCTGCCTCGTTGGTCTAGCTAGGGGTTAGATGTTGGCCCGTTGATTCAAAGGTGGCCTTTGAATCAACGGGCCCCGGGTTCGATTCCGGGGTCGGGCAAGTGTCTTTGTCTAAACCAGAGGCACTGAGTCTGGGTGTCATTTGTGATCGTGAATTACATATTTGTAAACTGCCCCCGCGGTACAGGTTATACCTAGTGTCCGTTTCTTAAAAAAAAACCGCTAAGTCTGATTCGAAGAAGGGATTTGAAATTTATTTCTAGATCTTTATTTGATTGGCCCTGTCAAGACCTATTCGTCATTAATTAAACGTGTAGCGTGTTTCTCTCATCTGGCGAAATTTCTCTCACTATGCTGTTTAGTGTTAGTAGCAAATATACAAATAACGTTGAAGTATTGCTACAGCATCCGTGTGGTTACGGATTTAGAATACGTAGTGACAGCACCCCATTCCACCCTGAAGGCGTCGTAAGCCGACAGAAGGAAATGACAAGGCCAAAAATCTAGCTGTAAGAGAAGGAAAAGTCGAAATCCTGTGTCAACCCGTACGCTAACTACCCTCCATGTAACTAGAAGAGGTCCGGCTCAACAATGGGTCATCTTTGGACTGAGAAGTAAGTAGTAGTAACTAGTAGTAGGTATTGATATAGAGGATTTGTATTATCACCATCATAAAGAAATAATAATAATAAATATCCTTGGACATTTCACACAACGCCATCTCGTCCCAAGCTAAGCAACTTAATGCTTGTGTTATGGTAACGAGATGGATGATAAACTATTTATATAATTTTTTTTTTGTAAATACATACCTATTATAGATAGAAAACACCCAGACCCGGAACAAATACTTGTAGGTCGTACAAATATTTCTTCCGTTCGGGAATCGAACCCGAAATAAAAAAATGCTAGCTGCGCCTCGCGGTTTTACCTGCGTGGTGATGGAATTTAATTTTGGTCAGATTTGTTTTCTAGCCAGTGACACTTGTTGTTATATTTTGGAAAATTCACACGATATATTTATAAATTGTAGCCTATGTGTTATTCTGATGCCTAAGCTAGTTATATTATTATTGTAAAGATTCATTAAAATCCATTCAGAAGTGTTAACGTGAAAGAGTAACAAACATCCATCCATATTTACAAACTTTCGCGTTTATAATATTAGTAGGACTAAAATTACTAATCCTCTTTAGCAATACTTCAACATTATAAATAACAAAGCGAGAGCAAGTCCCCGTTCTGTCATTAGGGTGTCGCAAGACAAAAGGAAATGACAAGGCTGCATGACCAAGCCACATGAGAAGGAAATCTTGATACGAAACTCTATGCCAAACCGGCTGGCGTGACACAGTAGGCTAATTAACCTTCATGTAACTGGAGGAGGCCTTACTCACCAGTAGGTCTTCTACGGTCTGAGATCTAGAATGTGTCGGTCAAGGATACGAGGAAAAATAACTACGCTACTAGGGTTGCCAACTATACTGTTATAAACAGTAATAAACTGTATTTCACTAAATTATACTTTTTACTGTTGAACATAAATAAAGTATACAAAATACTGTTTTCAGCATCAAAATGCAAACACATTATTATGTGTTGTTCTTAGACGCTCACGTTTGTTACAGTCATTAATGAGTAAGTGGCGGGAGAATAGAAAAAGAACATCTATTAGTGTAGTAAAAAAAAACAGCTATAGTTGTGGTGAGGTGTATAAAGTTTTTAAAAAATATTGGTAATTATTAAGTTGTGCGAGAAGCTCCGATAATATGTATTTACAACAATAAACAAATAAAATTGTGTTCATTCTTCTAAAATACTGTTTGATATTCTTCATAGACCTGAATATACTATATTTCTTGCAAAAATACTTGGCAACCCTAAACGCTACTGTAATCAGCCTGTAAGTTACGTCAATTAAGGATGTTTACTCACTTAAAAATAGCACACATCCAAGGAAATTCACCGAACTTGGTTTCCCCGTTGACATCACCTGTTGTCCTCATATCGGCTCCTTCGGGATTCCGCCAACCGCAACCTTCGCCCTGTGAACAGGGGAATATCGACCTTAGGTAGTGACAAAATCCTTAAAGCCATCCGAGGTGAGCGAAATGACTTTGACTTAGATGTATAAAAAAAAGTGGTAGATCTTTTTACTACAGCTTTACAACAAAACTTCGGAGATTTGCCGGAAATCGAGATAAACCGTTTTTTAACCCCCGACGCAAAAAGAGGGGTGTTATAAGTTTCACGTGTCTGTCTGTCTGTCCGTAGCTCGCGAACGGATGAAGCGATTTCAATATAGTTTTTTTTTTGTGTGAAAGGTGAGTTACGGGCGAGTGTTCTTAGACATGTTTGATGAAAATCGGTTGAGCCGTTTAAAAGTTATGGGGGGTGAAAGTGGGGAAGAATAACCGAATGTCTGCAAATATAATCGAGTGGGGTTTCTAATGAAAACGCATTACGTGCATATTACAATAAAAATTAAATTAAAAATTTAAATAAACCCCCGACACAAGGACCTAAGTTCCTTTTAAAAAGTAAAAATAATATGTTCCTTGAAAATCGGTTGAGCCCTGAAAGAAATCTGGGGGGAAAATACCCAATATGTGCAAATATATGTGGTGGGGAGAAAATGAGGATTTTTACTATTAATATATCAACCGCTTCCACCGGTACGTAAATTATTTTTCATTTCATTTTTGTTATATTCTCTTCCATTTTCAACGGGTTTCGTCCTACAATATTTTTTCACTTTTTACCTTTTAAAAAGGCTATAAAGTTCTATTATGAGTATCTATTCTATTTTAATCTATTTCTATTTTGAACCAGGTGTATATTACAAAATGGTATTACACTCCTCGAAGACAGGCCTAAAGTGGCCCTGCTGGCTGAAGGCTCTCGCAGCCCTTACCCCATTCCAGCAGGAGCATCCCTTGTTCCTGGGTTCGCCAGCCTGAGATTGTGTCTGCCATGGGAGATATGCATGCAATATGGCAGTGTTCCTCGAACGATACGCGGGGGTCCAGATTGTCCTCTGGATATTTTAGGCTTTTTCTCTATAGGGGTTTCCCGGAGGTACTCGGACTTCGTTAAGTGCACGTTATGACCTAGCGCCCTAATTCGTCTGTCAAGGGGCTGTCCATTAATCACGTGATGTTTTTTTATTATTTTATAACCCCTCCCTCCCCCTTGGTGATACGTGGTGAGGTTTAAGACTACCCTACCTACAAAGAATCTTACACTCAAAGTTAACGACAAAGATACGACGCTTTTCGGTTTAAAAATCACGCGATTGACGAAATAATAAATACACGTGATATCTTACTATACCTGCCCCCTTGTGATATTTCGTGATTTTTGCCGGACCCTTCCCTCCCTCTTTCAAACCTCACGTGATTAATGGACAGCCCCCACCATGGGCTACGCCAGCCGTAACCAGTAATGAGGCATCCCTGAAGCCGCTGCCACGTGATGTGACGAGAGTATCGTCGACATAGCACGTGTCAGCGACACCTCTTATTAATTGCCCCCGCAGGGCCCACTCAAACCCGATGTCTCACAGGAGTGGGTAAAATATCGACCCCTGTGGAACACCGCGAGATATGTCCTTGGACACCCATCAGCCCTGTGTCAGATATTTGATTTTCCGCCCGGATAGGTAGACTCTGATTAGGTCCCATAGGTACTCTGGAAACTAAGGCATTTCAGAGCCTGTAGTACGGCGCCTATGATACCTATGACAAAGTCAATGGCTAGGCTAGTGAACTATTGATTTGAAATAAAACTACTACCATGATTCAATTAATTAAACTTTAATTTGTTTAATTTTAATGATCAATAACATTTTGTTTCCAATTATTTCGTATGTTATGTATATACTTTTGCTGATATTGATTTATCAAATCGTTAATTCTTCCGTAAGACTCACAGTAGTAAAACAATAGTGAACACTTTAAAACAAAAATACATATTGTTAAATACTGAAAAAGAAGAGGAAGGGATACTTGCAGGTGGTGTTGGGGTAGTGGGCTTGATCGGGTTCTCTGGCGGTCTGATCTTGTTAGCTGTGCAGCACACTTTCATAAACTGGCAAGATTCATCATTCAACCTGTAAAACATTTGTAATTAAGAGAGTAAGACAGATTATCACCGTTAAATCTATCGTCTTTAATTTAGTTTTCAAACTCAAAGTCAAAAGGAACTTGATCTACGTAGGTTTTATCACAAAACTCTTATAAATCGTCATATTTAAAATTACCATTATCATCTTACGGCCCCTGTCCCACGCTAGGTGGTAGTCTCTATACACACTTGTCAGTCGTCATATCTACATTCACACCTTTCATACACAATTCCTCATTCTTACAATCCATCCATCTCTTTTGATCGCTCACAACTCTTGCGTCCACCCACATTCATGCTGAAACTACCACCGACTCGGAAAGCTTCTCTACAGAGGAGAGCCGGCAAGAAACTCTGTAATTGCTTTTTATTGAAAAACTTCCGTGTGAACGCAGATCGCTTTCTTGGTAAAGGTCTTGCAGATAATTATTGAGCTTGAGATGTGATCAATCTAATTACTGGATCCTAAGCAGCCAACTGTCATCTCTATTAAAATTTGGATCTTTTTAATCTGAATAACCTCGCGGATTGTTTTTTTTTTCCAATTACTTGAATGCCTTTGACCCTCGGCTTGCATGATGAAAAGCAACGCCAGGTTCTAAGATGGGGCAGGCAATTAAAGGAAATGCCCTGTGGGGCACTGGCTCTCACCTATACACGATGGAACACAGTAAAACTTGGCCTTCTAGTCACTGATAAAAATAGTTATTTGTGAAATAAGAGAGCAAAGTCGTTTTTTGCTGCGAGTGCTGATATTGTATCCCCCGCAAAGTTGATTCCTGAGTGTTGCGAGCGATTCAAAGGCACAAGATGCAAAAAATGTTGCTCTCGTGTAACACACATAGCTTTTCACTTCAGCATCGAACACACTATAGGAGATGAAATATATTACGTAACATTTTTGAAACTAGAATTAAATATTTATAGGTTATATATCAGTTTTTAAACAGTAAATACATATTTTCGTTTAAATATGTACAACAATAAGTAAAAAATTCAATAAATCACTACATAGTATAAAACAAAGTCGCATTCTTCTGTCCGTCCCTATGTATGCATAAATCTTTAAAACTACGCAACGGATTTTGAAGCGGTTTTTTTTAATAGATAGAGTGATTCAAGAGGAAGGTTTATATGTATAACCCACCCCCGCTTTGCACGGGCGAAGCCGGGGCGGGCCACTAGTTACATTATAAGACATAATTATGTTTTTTGCTAAATTTCTTTAGTTAGTAGCATGGACCATGGTTAGTAGGTACGAAATTCAGAACGTGTTTGTTTTTGAGGTCGAATTGAAAATCGGAGCTGTTGGTGCTGGGGCTTTGTCTCTCACTTTTATATTGGCGGGAAAGAGATAGAGTGTCAATGTTGCGAATTATAATTAAAAAGTTACTTTTTAAAACAGTTGCTCAAAAAGTGGCATATTACAGGGCCGTATAGCGTTCGGGAAGTGCTATTACACACGCGTGCTTTTTTTTTACCATTCCCGCACTAGTGCGTTTTCTTTCCCAACTGTCAAAATAATGTCTACTAAAAGGAAAAACCAACCATGAAGTTTTTACTAAAAAAAATCATAGAAGTTTTTATGATTCATGCAAATACGTATATTTCTAAAAAGAAACTACGTACTAATTTGTTTAAATATCAGATTTAATGATTTGATTGAATGAGTTAGGTTAGGTTTCATTTCAATTCATCTGATTAAATTTCATTTTCATTTCATATCAATAAAAAAATTCTACTGAAGACTTGGCTGTATGTTATGCTTGGGCATAGTTGCTTTTGCCTACTAGAATGGGTGAAGAAAAAAAATATCTCATATGCATATATTCTACGGTTGGCGCCATTTTTGTTTATAAGTCATAAATGATTAGTTAGTTGAGTTTATTGTGTTTTTATTATTTTATTAAATTGCTTCATTTTTTCGCAACTGTATTCAAAATAGTCGTTCAGTACACGTGCGGAACCGTCATTGCAACTTGTTCCGACTGTCAACCCTCGCCTTCGGCTGCGCCTCGGCTCGGGTAGACATTTGTCGGAACTCTTTGCAATGACTTTTCGCACTTGTAATGAAAATATACTATTGTCTCACTGTTTTCAGTGAGCAAAACCTACATGTTTGAGCTACTGAAGTGAAAAGAGTATCTGTTATTCCTTGCATATTCACCTTATATCCAGCAGTCCACCGCCATCTGTTTCAAAGTTTCCATCTTTATCACAAAGATAATATGGCACACATTCGCCTGCGAGGCCAGCTTCTGTTGTGCATGTTCCTAGAAAGAAGAATGACTAACTAAATTAGTGCTCGTGTTCTCAATTTTATTGGTTCGGCACCAACAATCAAACAACGTGTCAAAAAATACAAACGATGTCGGCGGGCAACTTGACTCCAGCGCCATCTAGTTAATACAACTCGACATTAAACATACCGCCCACCAAGGACATATTTTTTTACAGTATTACTTGGTACCATTTTCCTGTTTAATTGGTGGCACGATGGTTGATGGCACGGTTCGGGGTGTAGTGGTTGGATCGTCAAATATCTTGTGCAGTAACGCTATCTTTTCCGGTGACTCTGTAGCGGCTCTAGCATTCGCCGCTATCGCCAAAAGAATTGATAGCGAGGCCAACATCTGTAAAAGAAATAATGTTTGATATACTGTATGATAACCGCGGTGTCTGAAGACAAAATTCTTCGACCAATGTGTGCTGCCAGTGATGACATATGGAACAGAGACGTGGTCGCTCACTATGGGCTCCATCAGAAGGCTCAAAGTCAATCAAAGGGCAATGGAGAGGCCTATGCTCGGAGTTTCCCTGCGAGATCGAATCAGAAATGAGGAGATACGCAGGCAAACCAGGGTCACCGACATAGCCCTCAAGATTGCCAAACTTAAGTGGCAGAGGGCAGGGCACCGAGTGGCGACCGCGTTCCGAAAAGCGCAGTGCTGGTAGGCCTCCCACACGGTGGACCGACGACCTGGAAAACGATGAATGCGGGCCGCCCAGGACTGGACTTTGTGGCGATCCTTGAGGGAGGCCTATGTCCAGCAGTGGGCGTTTATTGGCTCAAATGATGATGGTGATTGTCTAGGGTCTAGGGGTCCCCCTCGACTGTGCTGCTACCTTGCCGTGGTTAGGGGGTATGTGTGCCTTCATGATCCGTTGGGGATATACCGGCTCAGGATCCCCCATGCCGGGCGGTCCCACAGGGAGAGACCAGACGAAGAGCAGCACATGGTGTCGTAGCGGGCTTGGGCTCCGGGGACTCCTCTGCCCTCAGAGTTGCTCTGCAAGCCCTAAACCGCTGCGGTGCACCAGTGTCCTCGGTATGCCATAGAAGGTGGCCGCGGGGCAGGTCGCAACGGAGGGATCCTGTGGCGCCCAAACGTGTCGTGTTTGGGTATACCGCTGGGGTTTTAGTGGGTAGACGAGTAGTTTCCGCAGTCGCCGATCCCTCTCTCGGATCGGATAGGATAGGATAGGAGCGGCGGTATGCATAAGCATTACCCCAGCGAAACCAAAACCAGCAAAACCAAAAAAGAGGGTCTCCCCTAGACCCTCTTTTTTGGTTTTGCTTCAAAATCAAAATAAAAAATCTGTTTGTTCAAGTAGGCTCAACTGAGCTGTTTTGACACGTCAATATACATTTTACATGTCCCATTGAACACCGGTTCGAAAGGCTGCTCTACAGACAAGAGCCGGCAAGAAAATAGATTTGTGAGAGCAAGTTTGGCAATCCTGAGTGCTATGTCGGTAACTCCTTTTCTTCTGCGTATCTCCTCATTTCTGATCTCGCAGGGAACCACCGAGCATAACTCTCTCAATGGCCCTTTGGGTGATTTTGAGCCTTCTGATAGAGCCCATAGTGAGCAACCACGTCTATTTACCATATGTCATACCTGGCAACACACATTGATCGAAGACTTTTGTCTTCAAACAAAATTTAATTGTTTCCAAATTAATTTTGTAACAGGAAATTCGTATCGCGAGACTTAAATAAAATAATAATACAATTAAATACTTACGTTTATTATCAACGTCAATTCTCGTATGTAAATAAGGGTCAATTTGCACTGAATTTCATATATTTATCTTGACACAGCCACTTCGAGTCGTCTCGTATTTGTCACTGCTCATGATCAACATTATTTGCTATACAGGATGTCACAAAAACCATATAACCCTAAATAAGAGACAAAATCCGTGCGGTGACGGATTTAGAATACACAGTGTCACCACCCTATTCAATCCTGAGGGTGTCGTAAGAGCGGACAAAAGGAGTAAGAGCCTAAAAAAGGAAATAACAGAAATAACAATTGCCGGGCACATCATCATACCGCACGGATGCTATAAAGCTGTCACCCAAGTAACGACCGGGTACTGTATAATTACCGCCCGGGTACTTAAAACTTCCCTGGGCAATGCACAATTGACGCCCAGGCACTGTGGAACTACCGCCCAGGTGTTTAAAATTCGTCCGTGTTCCATCCTAAGGGTTTCGTAAGAGTCGACAGAAGAAAATAATAGGGCTGAAAACCGAGGCGCAAGAGAAGGAAAACTTGATACGAAATCCTGTGCCGACATGTACAGCCAGCGTGGCATAGTAAGTTAGTATGTAACTAGCGACCCGCCTCGGCTTCGCACGGGTGCAATGAACCTCTAAATTTATCAGTGTTTCTCTACAATATTATGCATGTATCCTAGTAATATTATAAACGCGAAAGTTTGTTAGTATGGATGGATGTTTGTTACTCTTTCACGTAAAATCTATTGAATGGATTTTAATGAAACTTTACATTAATATGTATAGCTTATATATCAGAATAACACATAGGCTACAATTTATAAAGATATTGTGTGAATTGTCCAAAATATTGTCCACGCGGGTAAAACCGCGGCGTGCAGCTAGTTACCATATAATACCTTCCTCTCGGGAAGGGGTTCGGGAAGCTGCGAAAGATCTTCTCGTCCACAATACCGCAGTGTCTGAAGACAAAAGTCTTCAACCAATGTGTGTTGCCAGTGATGACATATGGCACAGAGACGTGGTCGCTCACTATGGGCTCCATCAGAAGGCTCACAGTCACCCAAAGGGCAATGGAGAGGGCTATGCTCGGGGTTTCCCTGCGAGATCGAATCAGAAATGAGGAGATACGCAGGAAAACCAGGGTCACCGACATAGCCCACCGGATTGCCAAACTTAAATGGCAGTGGGCAGGGCACATAGCTCGCAGGACCGACGCCCGATGGGGCAGAAAAGTCCTCGAGTGGCGACCGCGTTCCGGAAGGCACAGTGCTGGTAGGCCTCCCACACGGTGGACCGACGACCTGGTTAAGGTCGCCGGAAAGCAGTGGATGCGGGCGGCCCAGGACCGGCCTTTGTGGAGATCCTTGGGGGAGGCCTATGTCCAGCAGTGGACGCCTTTTGGCTGAAATGATGACCTTCCTCTTGAATCAATCTGTCTATTTAAAAAAAACCGCTTCAAAATCCGTTGCGTAGTTTTAAAGATTTAAGCATACATAGGGACGGACAGACGACAGGGACTTTGTAAACTATGTAGTGATAGGTATTCATAAATAAATAAATAAATATCCTTGGACATTTCACACAACGCCATCTCGTCCCAAGATAAGCAACTTAATGCTTGTGTTATGGTAACGAGATGGATGATAAACTACTTATATACATTTTTTTTGTAAATACATACATATTATAGATAGAAATGACACCCAGACTCCGAGCCAGTGCCTCTGGTTTAGACAAAGACACTGGCCCGACCCCGGAATCGAACCCGGGACCCGTTGATCCAAAGGCGGCACATCTGACCACTAGACCAACGAGGCAGTTCATGTTTGCAAACTGCCCACACCATGTTTAAAGTACCTAGTGCAGGGGTACGATAAAGGTACCTAGTACGTTTTATTTAACTAATAATAATAGGTATTTCGATACACCATGTATAAATTGATAAATTAAGATAAATGTTATTAACAATAATAAACAATTAATAATGGCGATGGTTCAAACTTATCTCTATTTTATTTCTTCTCTTCTTATCTGAGTTACAATTATTTACTTCGTCGTTCGTCGTTTCAGCCCATAAATGACCCACTACTGAGTCGGGCCTCCTCCAAATTCATGGAGGGGACTAGCCTACTGTGCCACGCTGGCAAGACGGGTTGGCACTTAACATTATTTACTTAGTTAACTCTAACTATTATATTTGTGTGGGAGGCCTACCAGCACTGCGCTTTCCGGAACGCGGTCGCCACTCGAGGACTTTTCTGCCCCATTTGGCGTCGGTCCTGCGCGCTATGTGCCCTGCCCACTGCCACTTAAGTTTGGCAATCTTGTGGGCTATGTCGGTGACCCTGGTTTGCCTGCGTATCTCCTCATTTCTGATTCGATCTCGCAGGGAAACTGCGAGCATAGCCCTCTCTATTGCCCTTTGGGTGACTGTGAACCTTCTGATGGAGCCCATAGTGAGCGACCATACCATAGAGTGCCATATGTCATCACTGGCAACACACATTGGGTGAAGACTTTTGTCTTCAGACACTGCAGTATTGTGGACGAGAAGATCTTTCTCAGGAAAACGATGGATGCCGGCGGCCCAGGAACGGCCTTTGTGGAAATCCTTGGGGGAAACCTATGTCCAGCAGTGGACGTCTTTCGGCTGAAATGATGATTATATTTGTACGAGTAGATTCCATGTGGTTCCATGTGATTCCACGTTTCAACAGCCCATACCATCGTGAGGGCGTCGTTAGAGGCCAATAACGGAACGCAACATCACCTACCTGCAACTTGTTACGAAACCCTTTTCCTTTTTGCTTCCGCTGGGGCAATGCTATATACATGCCGCCGCTCGAGGGTGGGGCCGGTGATTATGTGGGACTCCGGAAACTGCTGGTCAAACCCCCAGAGGTATACCCTGACACGACACGCCTGGGGGGGCACAGGTTCGCGTAAGCCTATACAGGGTGATATTTTGAACACTCTCCAAATTTAAATAGGTGGTTCAGACCATGAAAGTAAACCACTCCCAAAGAAACATGGGTCGAAAAGTGAAAACAAAATTCAACCCTCCCATAGATAACTGCTTGATCACGTGGTCGATTTCGTATGGAAGGTCAGAATTTTTTTTTCACTTTTCGGCCCGTGTTGCTTTCGGAAAGTTGTTTACTTTCATGGTCTGAACCACCTATTTATATTTGGAGTGTTAAAAAATCACCCTGTATAGCGGGGTTAGGATCTACACCTTTACTTACTACATTCTTAATGCAAACATTGGATAAATATAGAACAGTATTATTTACAAACCCCCTCGACTGTGCTGCCACCTTGTCGTGGTGAAGGGGCTTGAGTGCCTCAGTGATCCGCGGGGCCATACCGGCCAGGGCCTCCCATGCCGGGCGGGCCCACGGGGAGAGGTGAAACGAAGAGCGGCACCCAGCGCCGCAGTGGACTGGGGCTCCAGGGACTCCTCTGTCCTCAGAGTTGCCCTGCGAGTCCTGGACTGCTGCGGTGCACCAACGACCTCGGGTTGTCGCTAACCCGAGGGCTGACGGGCCTCCTTCTGCGAGGCCGTTATGTCGCAGAAGCGGGCTGCGGGGCGGGTCGCAAAGGAGGGAGCTCCGACTGACTCGCGCCGCGGATGGAGGCAGGAGTGGAGGGGGGGTCGTGACGATGCGAAAACCTTCTGCCCTCGCCTGAGAGGCCGGGGGTGGGTCGGGGGAACCGCCACCGACGAAAGCCTCGATTACTGAGGGCGTCCCAGTGTACCGGGACACCCTCTGACAGTCGCTTGCCCGTTGCGGGCACGTTTACGCGAACTTGTGGCGCTCCAAGCGCGCCGTGTGTGGGTATACCGCTGGGGTTTTAGTGGGTAGACGACTCTGGGGTAGACGACCCTTGTCGGAGTCCCACATAATCACCGACCTCTCCCCCGGGGGGCGGTGGTATGCATAAAGCATTTCCCCAGCGACAACAAAAAAAAAGTATTATTTACATAGGTAAATTTATTTATCTGATGCCTTGAAATGTATGCCAATGAAGCAAAAAATGTGTACCAAAGGGGACATGAATATTGCGCGGATGGAGGAGTATGAAATTTCCAACACGTATAATTTATAATAGAGTAGGAGTAGATTTTTTTTAAATTATGCACCATGTTGCGGGTTCGATTCCCACACGGAAGAAATATTTGTACGACCTGCAAGTATTTGTGCCGGGTCTGGGTGTTTTATGTCTATAATATGTATGTATTTATAAAAAAAATGTATCTATGATCTATGTATAATAGTTTATCAAGCATTAAGTTGCTTAGCTCGGGACGAGATGGCGTTGTGTGAAATGTCCAAGGATATTTATTATTAATTATTATTTATTTAAAGTGCATTAAATAAAAAATAAAGAACACACATGTACCATGTTTATTGTTAAATTCTGTGGTCAAATTGAGAATAGAACTTTAATATTAATTAATTATGGTCGAATTTCGGCTGGGTGGCCACTAGTTTCAATAAAAGTACATAGAAACTTATTTAATAAGACATATTCTTATAAGTCAATTAAATCGTATATTCTTCAGGATTGTACCCCTGATTGACGACTTTTTCATCGATCCACGGACGCAACTCTGCCACATCTGCGTATACTCCGGGCACATCTTGTTCCAGGCATCCAATACTCCAAGACACTATCCCACTCTGGACAAAGCGGTCAGGATGGCCCTGAGCGAGAAAGAAACGAAAATTAAAATTACAATCCGGGTCCAGTATTTTTAATACGCTTTTATTAGCTTCGCTTGTATGTATGTATGTAGGTATGTATGTAACGGAATCTTTGAACATGATTTTGACCCACTTCAAAACGTCGGATTAACTCGAAATTTGGCATAGGTACTTGTTAAAGACCGATGACAATTCAATATTTAAAAAATTTTGACCCGTTATCATTAATAGAATAATAATAATAACGGTGATCAAGGTGTAACACCGCTCTTCGGTGCATAGCTAATAGAGATGTAAATATCATAAAGCTATTGCTATATTTTTTAGTGATTATTTAGCAATAGCTTTAGGATATTTCAACTAAAAAATAAATAATAGTTTAAAAAAATACGCTTTTATAGAAAATCGAACTAAAAATCACTACATAGTATAAAACAAGTCGCTGTCGTCTGCCCGTCCCTATGTATGCAAACAGACATGAGGAGGATACGCAGGCAAACCAGGGTCACCGACATAGCCCACAAGATTGCCAAACTTAAGTGGCAGTGGGCAGGGCACATAGCGCGCTGGACCGACGCCCGATGGGGCAGAATCCTCGAGTGGCGACCACGTTCCGGAAAGCGCAATGCTGATAGGCCTCCCGCACGGTGGACCAACGACCTGGTTAAGGTCGCCGGAAAATGATGGATGCGGGCGGCCCAGGACCGGCGTTTGTGGAAATCCTTGGGGGAGGCCTATGTCCAGCAGCGGACGTCTTTTGGCTGAAATGAAGACGATGATGATCTAGGCGGTAATTGGGTAACAGTTTTATAGTACCCGCCCGGTAATTATGCAGACCCGGGTAGTGCATGATTTTAAAGAACTCGCGCTGCAGTACGGACCCCCTACGCCATTAATAGAATCCCCCGAGTAATCATGAATGATTACAGGGTCTAAATGAAAATCAAGAAAACAGAAAATATGATAAAATAAAGTGTCCATGGAGTTTCTTGCCTGTTCTTCTCCACAAGATCTACTTTTTGGAACAAGCAACTAGATTCCTAATATCAAAATCAAAAAGTTTTTTATTCGCATAAATTCTTGCGAATGCTTTCAAATAGTCAAAGATTACAATAGAAAATTATAAAAAAGAAAAATTTAATTAATTACTCATTTAGTTTTTACCACCGGTTCGTAATGCCATTCCATAGAGAAGAGCCGACAAGAAACGCCATGGTTGCTCTTATAAATAAAAGGGTTACAATGATGGTGGTACAAACATGTCTGACAGATTAGTGAAAGCAATAACACGCATCAACATGCAGCATAGTAAAAATTTGTTTTGACTTTTCAAAAACACCAGTAAATAGGTCCAATTGAAATAAATTATTTGAGTTTGAGTTTGGTACTTGCCACCCTCCCACACATAAGTAAGTTGAAGTCCAACCTGAACGGGGCAAGACAAAGGTGCGCCCCCATCACCAACACACATATCTCGGCCTTTCTCCCCTCCCGCGCACATGAACGACGTGTGTAGCTGGAAGTACTCCCCAAGACGGGCTTTTCTCAGCAGGTTCTCACATCTCTGGTCTTCTACTACAGGAACTTCCACCTGTCAGATTAAAGTTTGTATCTATGTACTAGCCGATCCCGCTCCCTATTTTTTGGAATTTTGTAAATACTCTTCTCTATTTTTTAGGTTACCTCTACTCGGTGAGAAGAATATTCCACAAGTCTCTAGTTCTTAAGGTTCCAGATATATCGTGATGAGTCAATCTATCTATAGAACAGCTTCTATATCTAAATAGATTAAGAAAGAAAGAAAGAGAAGAGAAAGATAAGATAAAGAGAATAGAAAGAGAAGAGAAAGAGAAGAGAAAGAGAATAGAAAGAGAAGAGAAAGAGAAGAGAAAGATAAGAGAAAGAGAAGAGAAAGAGAAGAGAAAGAGAAGAGAAAGAGAAGAGAAAGAGAAGAGAAAGAGAAGAGAAAGAGAAGAGAAAGAGAAGAGAAAGACCCCTTTTTACGGCCATTGCGCGGATGAAGGAGTATCTAAATTTCCCACACATATAGAGAAGTGCATAAAGCATTTCTTTTAAATTATGCATAAGAAATACATTAATACTACTACTACTCAGCCCATAGATGACCCTCTACTGAGTCGGGCCTCCTCCAAATTCATGGAGGGAAATTTTGTAATCGTTAGGTTTTGTATCAAGTATTCCTTCTCTTACGGCTAGCTAGGTTTTCGGCCTTGTCATTTCCTTTTGTCGGGGTTTACGACGCCCTGAGGATGGAATGGTGGTGGTGACAGTGACACTATGAATTGGAAATCCGTCCGTTACCTCACCTCACTCACAGACCATTTATGTTAGTTGTTTTTGTTTCATGTTTGTAAGTAACTCTACTTTACTTATGTCTTATGTGTTTGCTTGATAAGCTATTGCATAGCTTTTAACAGGGGTGTGAGCGTGGCGACCGGATCAAGAAATTCCGTAGCGAAAATAAAACCTAACACATATCATATAAATCAAAACCATATTGGCGGGCAACTTGACGCCAGCGCCATCTAGTGACAATAAATACAAGTCGACATATTTTTTTTAGTTTTGCATTTTTTGACCATTCACTATCGTGTCCTACAATATTTGTGAGTATGTACAATCTTTTACCAGTCACTTTTTGTATTTCAAATTTTGACACTTGTTACCGGCTGGTGTCGAAAGAAGATCAAGAAGAATCGTCATGCACATAGGGTAAGAAATTTTTGTATTTCAGATGTCCGCAGGGCTCAATATTCCCTTACTATCAAGCATACTCCGTACGCGTAATACAGTACGGAGTTACTATACTACTGTAGCGACCGCATGAAAGAAAGAAACTACATAGCGCATACTGCTACATAGTTTACATAATTTAACCGAAAAATCGGAACTATCGGAAGAAATATCGCCTACATATGAGAGATTTGATGATTTTGGTGAATGAGATGTATTTGGCGTATACCAAAAATTCCTACACGGCGATAGCGAAGTCTCAAGAGCAATTCGCACAATTAAGAATTCCCCGACTACAACTATCGGGGGATAGGTGCTGCGACCCGTAGCCAGACATACCACCTCGTCTGGCTGGGTGATCATCCCTTGCCTAAACTACAATATTCATACCAGTAGAACAACATACATACCTTTTTCAGAAGAACCTGGTAACGGCCCTCTTTGCCGAACCGGTTTTTCCCCCACCCGGTACCGAAGCACCGTGTAGTGTCGGGGGTAACTGACCCGGCCGGGGGCAAGCACACGGGGGCTACACTGGGGGTAAGCTCCACAGGAGAAGCAAGGAAGATTACAGCAACATCGTTGATTGAAGTACCTGTGGAAAACAGTACCGGTGAATGAGATTGAATCATTCCTGAAGGTGTTGTCAGATGCGAGTGAACGAGTGAACGAATCAGCATTAACTCTTTGATTATTATTGATTGTATATGCTACAACATATCCGTGTGCTGTTGGATTTAGAATATTTAGTGTCACCACCCC